>CM076569.1:737489011-738010573 GCA_034641835.2 Pinus albicaulis | reverse complement strand
TACAATGGTTATATGATTTTTGTTGCAACAATGTTGTTTGTGAATGGTGAATGAATGGAAAAATGTTTTTTTTTTTTTTTGAAATGAATTGGATCTTCAAATAGAATTCAATTCCCCATTTCTCATGTTATAAATTTATTAATTGATGAAAAATATTCATGTTGTTTTCTTCATTTGAGGAAACATCTTTGAAAATATTTCATTATCATTGTCTTCAAGAATGACTTGTTCATAAATTGACCTCATTTACTCTATTTGGGACCTGTAACTTGAGTGTCTACTGCCAGTAAAAAATGAAATAATGGAAGAAGAGGTGATCGGGCTCTCATAATCCAAGACATATCATGAAAAAAATAACAAGTATCTACTCTAGAAACAAATCGACGAGAAAAATAAAACAAAATTTATTTGTCACACAAGGGAGAACGGTGGTCGGGAACATACTAACTAACGAGTGTTTGATCATAACTTCTTTGTTTTTTCATTCGATTTGAGTGATTCCAAATCAAAGGTAATATAATTCAAATATATATCACAAATAGAAATAAGTTTTAAAAATTCCATGATATGATATGTAAAATTTACTTAGAACAACATAACAAAGTCACTGATTTCCCAACTTAGACCAACGATTGATATTTTAAGCATAAATTTTTCGTTTGATGAAGGATTGCACTAACAAATTGAAATTAAATTATATTTATTTATATATCTCCAATAGAAACAGGTTTTTAAGGCATGAATAATTGATGGGCCAAATTCTCTAGTGAGCAACCAGAAATAGAGTTTAAGAGTGATGATTTACGATAAACGATCGTGTGCAGGTAATAAATTCCTCATACGATGATGAAATAAAGTGATTCAAATTGTGTTATAAATAGATTCATATGGGAATATACCATAAAAACGAGGTTTCCAAAATCTAGTCATTTAGGCCTCCAAAAATGGATTGTCCCAACTTTGTTCTGTTGCCCTCTTTTAGACATCTGCCATTGTTTTGGTCATAACTTTTTTGTTTCAAATTCAAATCAAGTGATTAAAATTGGGTTAGAATGTATACATAAAAGGGGCTACGTAGGATATAAATAGGTCTTGAAAATATGCCCATTTGGTTCCTCGAAGTACATGATTATCCAGAACGGTTTTCTAGAATTTCCATCGAGCCTGACCATAAGATATGATAGTTAAGGATTTTTTTCTAAAAAGGTGATCAAAATGAATATGAACGTTTGTAGAAATTTTATTTTCAATATAATTCATCTACATACATAAATAAATTTGAATATTGATGACCGATGTTAATTTTCACGGCGTGTTACATGAAAACAACTATTTTTACATATAAAGAAATTTATTTATTTATCTCTTTATTTATTACATATTACACTACACTCTCTATTTTGAAAAATAAAATATACTTACATATAAGAGTACTTCTAGTGAAACCATTTTTGAATTAATTCCTCAAGTATGCACATACCCAGTATTTGAAAAATGTATGTTAATAAAATACATAGGCATAGAACCAACTTCCACATTAGGATGGTGCAGAAGTTGTTGAAGTGTGGAGTGATATTGCGAAGCAAACAACGAAATTAAAACCATCCTTCCAATATAGTCTTGATTTCTCATATTTGTCGCATCTGAAGTTCCTTGGGCGGAGTTCTAGATTGTGTTGATGCTTTCTTCCTTAATGACCTCATCCTGTGAGTTTTGGGGGTCTTCCTGCACTTGCTTTTGTTAGAGTATCTCTATTCATGGGAGCCGGAGGAAGGAAAAAAAAAAAAATTCAAACAATTCTTAAAGCTCGGGACAAGGTGAAACTTCCCTCCCATGACGAGAGATTGAGTGCTTAAACACAAATAAAAAAAGAAAGTAAATTATTGAAATATTAAGCTCGGGACACAGACGGGGTAGCATTTCCTCCACACCGGGACGAGAGATTTGGCCCTAAGAAATCGACGGAAATAAAAGCAAATAAAAACGACTAACGCTGAGGACACAGAGCAAGGAGTAGCATTTCCCTCCCTAGGACCAGAGATTGGTTCCTAAGAAATCAATCGAAAAGACGAAACAAAACAACTATGCTCAAGACCTAGGCAAGGTAGCATATCCCTCCCTAGGACGAGAGATTGGTTCCAAAGAAATCAATCGAAAAGGAAAACAAAAAAACTACGCTCAAGACCTAGATCAGAGTGGCATTTCCCTCCCTAGGACGAGAGATAGGTTCCTAAGAAATAAATCGAAAAGGAAAACAAAAAAAACTATGCTCGAGACCTAGAGCGGGGTAGCATTTCCCTCCGCTAGGATGAGAGATTGATCATGAATCCAATATGAATCATTTTCTTACACCTTTTTTAGCCTCACGGCAACGATGCCAAAATGTTGGAACTGTCCAAGTACGAATGAAAATTCAAACCCTTTTCCACATTAATTATCAATCCGGGTGCATACATTATTTCAAGGTAACGCCTGAGGTATATGCGAACAATGGCACAATCAATATTGATCACAGATTCAACAATTAAAACAACTAGAACCTCTTGTAATAGTAATTACGGATAAATTGTAGAATTATAAAACCATTCACAAAAATTAAAGAACATACCATAAAAGCGATTAAAATACTCAAGCAATGCAAAAAGAAAACAACGAAATAATGTAGCACCTAATCGGAAAGGTGGGCCCAACTCTACAGACGAGGTCACGGTAGAGTCACGGCTTACGAGATAAAATGGCAAAATGACTTGCATTCAATTAATTAAAGTCTTACGGTACAAAACTTGATCTCTTGCATGCCTAACCCTCTATGCCTTCTCCCCTCTCGGCGATTTGTGTCCCTTTAAGCCTTACAACAAGGGAAATAGGCTGATTACAAAATCTCAATAAGCAAGATGAGATCTGAATTATCTTTCCATCATGATTTAGGTAGCGCATAAAGTCGATTACAGCGATTACAATTGGGAGTGAATTTTGGAAAACGACCACGATAGAAAATATACAAATTTGTCCTTTGAAGAACCATTTGTGTTTCTCTCGATCGGAAACTGAATTTTGGAAAAGCTGCTCATGAGAAAACAATTTGGTCAGTGTACTTTCAAAACCCATGTTTCAAATTTTTAGGATTCTTCTGGTTTTCCAAAAATGTTGATGCAAAAGCTGTCTCTTGTTATACCGGCGAATTTCGAGTTGGAATATTTATTATCGAGTTGAAGATCAAATCTGTCTGGAAAGAATCTTGAGGGCTAAAATAGTGAGTGTTATAAGGAATTCATTAATAAACCATCATTGGAAAAACATGCATAATAATAATTAATTTCTTAAGATAAAGGAGAACAAGTATTATTTATCCAAAAGAGTATAATAATTATGAAATGGAATTATACAATAAATTATGATAAATAATGTGATAAAATAACATTAGAAATGGATGAAATTGATGTTAAGAAGTGATATAATAATACAAATTAGTGGCCCAACACTAAGTCCTGGAAAAACCCGATACGGAAAAACCGGTGCAACGGATACGATGGTTTTATTATTATGCGGTAGCAATTTTGAATAAATCTTTGAATACACTCGAGGTTATTCGATGAGTTATAGAGAAAAATAATGGTTGAATAATATGTGAGAAATACCTCACTCAATCGCTAAGTCTCACGGTTGATCCGGAGGAAGGAAAAATGGCCCTGGACAAACTTTGCGCGAGATCCAACAATGCGACTACGACCACTTTGTCACCCACTTCCCGGGTTCAACATTAGCTCTCCTCTAATTTTTTTCCTCTATGGATGTTGAGGAACATCCTCTCGGTGCCACTTTCCGGATCCCAAACTCCAAAGCTGATCCACCGGCAAAATTCTAAAACCACCTCTGCCTCTGTGGCCCCTTATGTGTGAGCCTATGTAGTCAACATTGTCAACCCCTTCCTTCAACGATAGATAGGATATATCATCAACACCTCTCTCGAGTGCTGCTCCATCGGCAAGAAAATATTTCTCTACGGATGTTATCTACGCCTCTCCTTTGCTCATATCTCTAGCTCAAGATTGCTCGACAAACCACACCCCAAAAATTTCGATCTTGGGTCAATTCGGTGTCTCGGCGTGTTTCCAAATGAACCTCAAGCCTTCCTTTATAGTATTTTCATTGACAAATCAACATTATATTAAATGTATTGTCCTTGGCTAAGTTTAAAACATGAAATTATCTTAGTTACGTAGAATATTCACACTTTGTTTTATTAATACCCTTTAATTATTTAATTTCCTAAGTTTAGACTTAGGATCCCCATTAAAACAATTAATTATTTTAATAAAACATGAACTTGATGGAATTTCCACAAACAATTTCTAGTTCTTTGGAATACAAGTGTCTAGCCTCCACACCAAATTTGAGACTTAAAGCACTTTTCGATGCTAAAAAAACCGGCCAGTCTACTGCATCACCTCAAGTTGTCTCATCGGTTGTTGTCGAGAAATTGACTCTCTTGGCCTCTGGAAACTTCTGCCCACGGCTTTCGACATTGAATCATTGCTTCTCCCCAACATATACGGAGTACCTCTTGAATCTATTCTGTTGTCCACTACGTCGAGCCTCATTGTGGTTGCTTTATGTCTCTGATTGCTCACACGAGATTTGGAATGCCTCCTTTGGCTTCCCTTTGTCTATTCCCCTATCTTCTTGCTCGACCTTGCGGAATCTCTCTCCGTCAACAATCACTGCTACGGAAATCTATTTCTAGTAAAATCGGAAACCTTCAAGTGCTTCTTCTCAGAGCCTCATCGCTTCCACTTTACAATCCTGCGGTGAGACTTCAACGACCAAAGAGTAGATCTTAATCGATGGTTAGGATTAACTTGAAATCAATCCATGTGATTACGTGAATATTCACACCATGACTTAATTATTTTTATTAATTAATCATATTCCCTAAGTTTATACTTATGAAGTGTTTAAAAGCTGACTAATCTAATTAAGTCGTCTTGAGGTGGAATTTCATAAACTACTTAAAGGGTTTTGGAGATCATATGTATTCTAGCCTCTTGACAAATTTCAAGACTAGAACACATCGATGCTACAAAAAATAACACTCCATCTTAGTGAGAAATGTGTTCACAGAAATGATGCGCCACCTCGTATGATACTGCGCTTTTGCACCATCTCTTGTCACGTTACTAGTGTATGACAATTGTTGCCCACCAACCATTATGAAACTTTGATATACGTTGCATCGTACTTCCTCTTGACCACTGTTAGTACATTTGCGAACCTTTGCATTGCACTTCAACTCCCTCTCATCTGTTGTTGTTGCAAGCGCAGCATCTACAACTAAACATCTGAAATACTGAACCAACTTTGTTCAATATGAGGCATCTATCACCCAAGTCATGGTAATTTCTAGCATATGTGTTGTCACTTGAAGGCTTTGCGTTGCTGCCGGCCTACATTGTACCAACTCTGATATTTCCAACTCTGCTTTGTGCTCCCCGACATACGAATGATACTATACTTTGCATTTGTCACTGCGAAATCTAAGCGCATCAACTTCCACTAGTCCATCTTGCTACTACTGCTAGGCCAGTAGATTCGAGGTGGGCCTACTCAAGAATCTTGCCCAACGATAGCGCTATGGGGATATAATACCATGTCACCCCACCTCACTCTTGGTGGGTGCTAAAGGTGTCTTTTTTAAAACTCCTAATTGCCTCACATTATTTATCAACCTGGGAAAGTCTTTTTGTTTCAAGAGTGTACACAACATGTGTAAGCTATTTATACAAAGAGTAATGCTAAAGCCAATCGTTTTAATATATATGCAATCATAAATTTGAACCTTAAAAGAAAATGACTCACTAAATATTATAACCAAGAACTGCGATTCATTCTTAATTGAACAATTCAAATGAAAATCAACCAAGAGCATTGAAGCATTAACCGATCTCTTTCAGCTGGATCTAAACAATCAGATAGAAGGAAAGTAATATAAATAATAGTCTATACTTTAAATAATCAAAACCGATTCTTGTTAACAAACAACTAATAAATTGGAAATGCGCAGATAGAGGAATAAATGCATAAATCTAAATCATCAAAAGAAATTCACTGTAAAGCAGAAAAGCATAATATACTTGCAGTAAATGGAAAGGTATAGCACAAAGAATAGCAGTGAAATTCACCAGAGACCAGGCCCTTAGACGCCAACGAATGCTGCTTAGTTACTCTAGAACAATCGAATGAACAGCAATGAAAACTATGTATTAATCATCGCAGCAATTACAATACGAATATGTCTTTCAGAACTACGTTCTGTTCATTAAAAATGATGTGTAAATGAAGGATGCACAACACAATACATGATACAGTTTGATTTACATTCCCCGCTTTCTGCTGTGTTTTCCTATCTATCTCTAATCTAATAATCCCATTCTAATCATATAAATCATCTGCTTCTTTGATCTTTGTTTTTCATTTAAATGCAGAGAGAGCAGAGAGAATTTACAACATAGATGATTACAAAATTATTCCCATAACAAAATTGGATTGTTCACAAAAAATTGATCAGCAAGATCATATCTGAAATATCTTTTCATCAATCATTCAACAAGAACAGGTTGAATTTGGTATTGCAACTAAGATAATTTGGAAAACGGTCGCAACAACGAATCTGAGAAAATAATCTTCAGAGAACCTCTCGTTTCTCTTAATACAAACCGAATTTGGGGAAACTATTCTTTAATTTAGTTAATTCGGTCCGTTCTGGAAAAAACCCATGTTTCGGATTTTCCATATTCTTCTCCATTTTCCCAAACCGTCGAATGCAAAACTGTCACTTCTTATTCGAGCGAATTTCTGAGTTGGAATATTTAATGATGAGCTAGAGATCAAATCTACAATCTGGAAAATATATTGGAGGCTAAAATGGTGAGTGATGTTACAAAAAATTTATTAATAAACCATCATTGGTAAAATCATGCATAATAATCATCAATTTATTAAAAATATAGGAGAAGAAATAATATTTATCCACAAGAGCATAAATAATTATAAAATGGAATTATATGATAAACCATGATAAATGACGTGATAAAGAATGGTACAAATGGATGAAATAGGTGTTAAAAAGTGATAATAATAATGACAAACTAGCGGCCCAACATACCCCCAAACTAAATATATTGCATTTCCTCATGCAACCCAAAGCCTCTTTATTAACCAAACAATAATACAAAAATTGTTTATCTCAACTCATGAAATGGATGGAACAAATGAATTCTTCCTCAAATAATGAATATTCAATTTTAGCAATCTTGATGAAGGCGTAAAAATTTTTACATTTGACGTTCAACTATATGTATATGAAGTTGCAGTAAAATATGATATAAGTAACAACAAACTTCATTAACCATTTTCTCAAAAACTAGAATTTCTACTATATTAATGCTTCTATGATCCAAAAATCAGATCGTTTTGATGCACGGATCGTGAGATATAAGCAAAATGGTTGTAGGTGATAGTGCATGATTTTCAAAATTTTATGAACTAATTTAGTGTGAAATTATTTGGGTTTGTGTATTTTAATGATACCTCTTTGTTATCCAGAAATCACAAGAATTCAGTTCATAGTTTTAAAGATATATGCAAATCAATTGCTGCACTGTATAAAAATGAAATTGTATGCCTTAAATGAGAAAGAAAGTAGAAAACATCCATCATGTGTAGTAATGCCTCCCCCAAACTGAAGAATTAGCATGCCCTCATGCAATTCTAGAAAACGAATAGAGGTGGTTGCTACAATCTGTTGAAATCTATGCTTGGTGTAAAACAACATGGAAGAAGGGAGGTGTTGAGAATGAATAAGATGGTCATAATAAATAAATAAATGAAAGGAGCACTCCCCCAAACTGAAAGATTTTGTCTTTTAGGAATGGGAAGTGGTAAAGATGTGGAATGAATGATGATAAATAATGCTCAATGAATTTTGCATGAGATTCTCCTAAATTCGTAATAAATCAGAAAATTATGCTATTTTACCTCAAGTTTTACCTCTGAAAAAAATGTGGAATGACATGTATGGACTGGCATTTGTTGAGCGGATACTGAAAGTAATGCAAAATGTGGAATCCATGCAAGCACGTCATGTCTGAACAATTGTGCATTTTTGCGAGTTGCGTGAGCCTCTGTTGTTAGGGGCAATAGTGTGGCCTTGCTGCGAATAAAATCCCCCCCCATACTTGTTGTTCTCCTATAATAAGTCACTATTTTGCATGCAAATTTCTTGAATCCATAGTTTTATTTTTGAATAGAAACAGATAAGATGCATGCAAAAATTTTAATCAGATTTTTTTTTGTATAATTCAGTACTAATATTTTGTCAAATCATCAAGTTATGGCAGAGTTCAGTAATTATATCGCATGTTATCCCAAAATGCATACATTCCCCCCTCCAATTGGAAAAGGGATTCCATGAACATAAAGCATATGAAAGGTGTTGTGCTGACGACAAGGCAAGAGAATGATCAATACAACAGTAAATGAAGCAGAGTACACATATCAATGATAGGATATCAAGAGGTATGGTTATAATGAGAGAAGAGTGTGTAAAGATAGTTATGAATAAGAGATAGGACACTTTGGATTGATGATAAGTTATGCGAAAAAGGAAAGGACAACAATGTGCCAAAAAGATGATTTTCTGACAGTATTCTAGCTGAAAATGATGCGATTGATCGAAAAACAATTTCTCATGCGTAAAGGTTCAAAACAGGGAAAAATTAAGGAAATAACTTCTTTGATAAAAAAATAATAAGAAAAGGGTATTATAGTAATAATTGACGATAAGATATAAGTTCAATACTATAAGCAGAGCCTCTGTTGCCAGCAGGCGTGCATAGCCTTGGCAGGGTTGCTTTTTAACTCGTATGAGCCAAGATCCTCAATTTATAAATGGAGAGTTCCAGTGCTGTTCTACAGAAGAGATTAGTGTGCTGGCATGGTAACGAGATAACCACACTGTCATTCACTGGGATGTAGCAAAAGTGATCAGCCTGGCTCATGATGAGACCTCCTGTTCTAAGGATATTTTGGCTATCCAATAGATCATAACCTTGGTGTGGTGGCCATAATGGGAAAGTCACTTCTTTACAGCCTTATGAACATGCTAGGCTGGCTTGTAATGAGACTCCCTATCCTCCCTCTGCAAACAAAATTTTGCTGTGATTACACAGTTTTATGATAAAAAGAGGGAGGCTCAGCACTCCTTAAGAGTAGGGATGATGGAAGAAGTTGAACATATCAATAGAAAAAAAATATACCCATAATCTCATTTATTACAGACAAAGAAGATTATAACCAGGAAGGGTGGAACCAGCATGGTATTAAGATGATCAATCAGTATCATGTACAACAGAAAAAAATGCAGTAAAGTAGTATATAAATAACTGTGTCGCTTTTCTTAAAAAGAATCTCTCATCCAGAAGCTGTCCTGTTAAAGATCATAATGTTAATGATATTCACTTGCTTCAATAGAATCCATAATTATTGTCCTCATAGAAGTATTTTACTTCATGTCATGAAAGGGAATCAGAAAAATGGGGTTGAGATGAGCTAGGAATAATCCCACAAGAGGAAGGAAGTGCTATTCACAAAACACAAAACTTAGAAGAAGCAAAAATGTTGTTTCAAAGATGGAACAACAGCTGTTCAAAAGTGGGAACAACAAGTCATGCTAAGAGAAAAAGGTGTTGTTCAAAATTTTGAACAGTAAACAATAAAAAGTGTTGTTCCAAAGTTGGAATAGTAAACACACAAAAGTGTTGTTCCCAAAAGGGAACAACAAAAACGTAGAAAAGTGCTGTTCCAGAGAGGGAACAACAAAAACTCAAAAAAGTGTTGTTCCCAAGAGGGAACAACAAAAACTCTCAAAAAGTGTTGTTCCCTATATGGAACAGCAAGGAAAAATCACATGAAAAAGTGTTGTTCCCTATATAGAACAACAGTTGTTCCCTATATGGAACAGCAAGGAAAAATCACACAAAAAAGTGTTGTTCCCTATATGGAACAGCAATGAAAAATCACACAAAAAAGTGTTGTTCCCTATATGGAACAACAATTGTTCCTTATATGGAACAACAAGGAAAAATCACACAAAAAAGTGTTGTTCCCTATATGGAATAGCAGATGTTCCCTATATGGAACAACAAGGAAAAATCTCACAAAAAAGTGTTATTCCCTATATGGAACAACAATTGTTCCCCATATGGAACAGCAAGGAAAAATCATGCAAAAAAATGTTGTTCCCTATATGGAAAAACAGTTTTTCCCTATATGGAACAGCAAAGAAAAATCATGCAAAAAAATTTTGTTCCCTATATGGAACAGCAAGGAAAAATCACACAAAAAGTGTTGTTCCCTATATGGAACAACAAGAGAAAACATAGAGAGAGAGAAAAAAAACAATCATCCCTCCTGCTCTAAACAACAGAAGAGTGATAATACAAAAATAAGAACAATAGAAAAAACAAAGAAAAAATGACTGTATGTATAGATCTAAAGAAAAAGTAACTTTTTACAGAATTGGTGCTGTTGAAGAATTGCCTTCTGCAACTGAAACTTGCTTGGTGGGGTCTTCATTGTTCAATCGCCAATGGAGCGGAAAATACAATTTGGAGGAAGCAACACCTGAAACAAAAAAACATAAGAGAAACCAGAAAAGAAACAAATTTATTTAAAAAAAAAGATATAAATAAGTAAATTATGTTGCAACAGTTATGATGTTATTTCTTAAGGGAATATCAATCTAACAATGGAAAAAGAAATGATCTCTTGGAAAAATGTTTTGGCAACAGTGGCATGAATCTTTGAATGGGAATCAGTTCTTCATTTTTTTTTTGTTATGAATCTGTTAGGTAATGAATTGAATGAAATTATCTTGTTTCATTAAGATTTCTTTCAAGAATCGTTTGTCCATAAATTGACCTTCTTTATTCTCCTAAGACCTGCAAAAAAAAATGAGTGTCTACTTGCAATAAAACATTCAATCATGGAGAAAGAGAGGTGATTGGGCTCCCCTAATCCAAGAAATATGCAAAAAACTAACAAGTAGTTACTCTGTAAAAAAAATCCACGGACAAAGTAAAATTAATTTATTACCTGCAGGGAAGCAGTGGCCAATCATGCTAACCTGCAGTGTTTTAATCATAAATTCTTTGTTTTTCGTCCAATTTGAGCGATTCAAAAGCCAAATGAGAGCTAATTCAAATATATATTACCAATAGAAATAGGTTTTTTTTTTTTTTTTTTTTTTAATTCAATGATATGATATGTAAATTTTGCTTAGAACAACCTGCATAATGGAGTCATTTTCGATTACGCATCTTAGACCAACAATGGACATCTTAAGCATACCTTTTTCATTTGATGACGGATTAAGCTGATTCAAATTTGAAATTAAAGTAGATTAATTTATTTATCTCCAATAGAAATAATTTTTGAATACAATAATAATTGATTGGTCAAATACTTTAATGAACAACTCGAAAAACAGAGTTTTAAGAGTGCTGATTTAGGATAGGTAGTCAGTATTTGGGTCATATATTTCTCATACGATATCAAAATAGAGTGATTAAAATTTCCTTTTAAACTAGATTCATATCGAAATATACCATAGAAATAGGTTTTAAAAATAGTCATTTAGGCCTCCAAAAACGTGTTGTCCCAACTCTATTCCTGAGCTGCCTACTAGATGCCCTGTCAATATTTTGGTTATTAATTTTTCGTTTCAAATCAAAATGAAGTGATTATAATTGGGCTGGAAAGTAGATATCTAAGTCTAATTAGTATAGAAACATGTTTTAAAAATATTGTCATTTAGGCCTCCACAAATTCACTGTCCCAACTTTGTTCTTGAGTTGCCTACTAGACGCCCTGTCAATGTTTTGGTTATAACTTTTTCGTTTCAAATCCAAATGGAGTGATTAAAATTGGGTTGGAAAGTAGAAATAAAGGGATACTTAAGATAGAAACAAGTTTTTAAAATATTCAGTTTTGGTCCCTTAAAACATGACTGTCCCGACTCTGTTTCCAGAAATTCCATCAGGTCCGCAAGCTAAAGAAATATGATATTCAAGAAATTTTTCCATATTGGTGATAAAAATGAATATGAGTGTTTCTAGAACTGTTATTTTCAATATAATATATCTACATACACAAATAAATTAAAATATTTATCACCGATGTTGATTTCCACAGCCTGTTGCAACAAAAACAATCATTTTTACATAATAATAAAAATGTATTTATTTATGTCCTTATTTATTGATTTTATACACTAACCTAATTTTATTTGAAAATTGAATATGCTTACATATAAGACTACTTCCAGTGGAGCCATTTTCGAAATAAGGCCTCCAGTATCTACACACCCAAATTTGAAAAATGCATGTTAATAAATAGTAGGGTATGATAAGCCAACTTCCCTTGAAAAGATGGTGCCAAAAATTGTTGAAGTATGGAGTGATGCTGCAAACAAATGGAGTGAAACCAATATTCAATGTATCCCTTACTTTCTTGATTTCCCATAGCCGTCATATCATGAAGTTCTTGATTGTTTAAAACAACTTGTTGATGCAGGCTAGAAGAAACCTCATTTTCTTTCATAACCTCTACAATTTTTGGATTTGATACATTCTAAATCTCAGTATAAGTTTTCTGCAATGGTGCATGTGAGATAGAATGGGTGGGAAGGGTGGGTAAATTTTGCAGTTCAACATTGTAAGCATGTTGTACTGGTTTATTATGGTGTGGGTGTGGAATGAGTTGAGCAGGAAATTGTGTAGGGAATGGAGCATTTTGATGATGTAGTTGATTGGGTTTAGTGGATGATTTTGATAGGCAAGAAAGATGTTGTAGAAGAGCTAGTGGAGAATATGGAGGATGTGTTTGTGTTACAGGATGAGGGAGAGTAGTCATGCAATCATAAGATGAACCATTCCAACCTTGTAGACAAGATTGGTGGGGGTTATATCGAGATTGATATTGCTACCCTAACACATGAGTATTCCATAATGGATGATACAAGTAAGAAAATGGAGGGGAAGTGTTTTGAACCATACATGTAGGCCACGATTTGCATGGTTTTGACATTGTTGCAACTTCCCCATATTTTTTATATGCTACTTCCATCATAGATAAGGAAGAGTGAGTATCTATGGGATGCTCCTTTTGACAATGAGGGAAACACACTTCTTAAATTTCTTGATTTTTCTGTACCTGTAAAACATCCAATTGTGACTTTAGAGAGCTAATAAAATCATATTTAAAATTTTCAAATAAAACATTGATTTTAGCTCTTATGTCTCCTCTTGTTGTAGTAGATTTGGAAAAGAAATAAGAAGCTTCTCTAGAATTCTTACCAGCCGTGGAGATTCCTCTTGAATACCTTATGCATAATTCACAAACATCATCATATGATAACTGAAAAACATTGCCTTTTCCTATCATATTTAAGAGTTCTAAAAATTCATCTTTGATTCCTTTGAGAAGGAGTGTTTTTAAGATCTCTTTTTCCAAATACTTATGCTTTGATTTTTGAAGGTCATCGAAATCGCTCCACATAGTCCTTCAAGCTTTCATCTTCCCCTTGTATCATATTGAAAATATCTTCATTGGCCTTGCAATAGTCTTGGTAATTCTTCAAGAATACGTTCTTCATGTCCTCCTAAGTTTGGATGCAATTCCCACCAAGGTTCATGAACCATCGGAGAGCTGCTCCTTTAAAAGTAAGAGGAAACACTTTCAACCTTTGATCATTAGTACAATAATAATATCCTCTACAAAGTATTTCAAACTCAAATAAGAATGTATCTGGATCTTCATTTTTCAAACCATGAAAATTTGGTAGAGACGACGGGGGAATTATGTGCATTTGTGTCACTCCTCCTAGATCTTTGATAGGGAATTCAAAAGTTACAATGTGAGCTATTTCTTACCATAATAGAAGATTTTCTTCATGTGTTTCTTTGAGGATCCTCCTTCTAATATTCCCTTCAATAGGTTAGTGAAATGGGTGGTGCTTACATCACCACTCGAGTGGAATTAAAAGATTTTTTTCAAAAATTCTACCTCTAAAATTCCTACTTCAATTCCTACGCAATTCTACTGAAAAGTGGGTGGAGGAGCAAGCGCTTTACTTGCTTGTTACGCAGGTTCTTACCTTCCGTTTTTAATACCCAATTCTTTCACAGGAGACAAAAATCAAACACCTACTTCAACTTCTATGCAATTGTGTTGAAAAGCGGGCAGAGGAGCAAATAGTTTACTTGCTCGTTATGTAGGTTCTTACCTTCCATTTTTAATACCCAATTCTTTTCCAGCAACAAATATAAAACATACATCACTCTCTGTGAAATGAAAACACTCTCCCTGGCAATGGCGCCAAAATGTTGGGTGCTAAAAGGTGTCTTTTAAAACTCCTAATTGCCTCACATTAATTATCAACCTGGGTAAGTCTTTTTGTTTCAAGAGTGTGTACAATATGTGTAAGATATTTATACAAAGATTAATGCTAAAGCCAATCGTTTTAATATAGATGCAATCATAAATCTGAAGCTTAAAAGAAAATGATTCACTAAGTATTATAACCAAGAACTGTGATTCATTCTTAATTCAACCAATTCAAATTACAATCAACCGAGAGCACTGAAGCATTAACCAAGCTCTTTCAGCTGGATCTAAAAAATCGGACAGAAGGAAAGCAATATAAATAACAATCTATACTTTAAGTAATCAAAACTGATTCTTTTTAACAAACAACTAATAAATTAGAAATGCGCACGCAGAGGAATAAATGCAGAAATCTAAATCATCAAAAGCAATTCACTGTGAAGTAGAAATGCATAATATACTTTCTGTAAATGGAAAGGTATAGCACAAAGAATAGCAGCGAAATTCACCAGAGACCGGGCCATTAGCCGCCAGTGAATGCTGCTTAGTTACTCTAGAACAATCAAATGAACAGCAACGCAAACTATGTATTAGTCATCGCAACAATTACAATGCGAATCTGTATTTCAGAACTACGTTATGTTCATTACAAATGATGCGTAAACCTAAGATACACGACACAATACATGATACTGTCTGATTTAAATTCCCTGCTTTCTGCTATGTCCTCATATCTATCTCTAATCTAATAATCCCATTCTAATCATATAAATCATCTGCTTCTTTGATCTCTGTTTTTCATTTAAATACAGAGAGAGCAGAGAGAAGTTACAACAAAGATGACTACAAAATGATTCCCATAACAAAATTGGATTGGTCACAAAAAATTTATCAGCAAGATCATATCTAAAATATCTTTCCATCAATCATTCAACAAGAACAGGTCGAATTTGGTATTGCAACTGAGATAATTTGGAAAACGTCCGCAACAGCGAATCTGAGAAAATAATCTTCAAAGAACCTTCTGTTTCTCTTAATACGAACTGAATTTTGGAAAACTGCTCTTCAAGATAGTTAATTTGGTCCGTTCTGGACAAAACCCATGTTTCGGATTTTCCAAATTCTTCTCCATTTTCCCAAACCGTACAATGCAAAACTTTCGCTTCTTATTCCAACGAATTTCTGAGTTGGAATATTTAATGATGAACTAGAGATCAAATCTGTAGTCTGGAAAATATATTGGAGGCTAAAATGGTGAGTGATGTTACAAAAAATTTATTAATAAACCATCATTGGTAAAATCATGCATAATAATCATCAATTTCTTAAAAATAAAGGACAAGAAATAATATTTATCCATAAGAGCATAAATAATTATAAAATGGAATTATATGATAAACCATGATAAATGACATGATAAAGAATGGTAGAAATGGCTGAAATAGGTGTTAAAAAGTGATATTAATAATGAAAAACTAAGGGCCCAACACCATGATACCAAAAAATGTTAATTGCTATTAGAAAAGTATATTTGTGGCTTGGTATGCATAAAAATATTGTTGAGTATTTAAATAAATGTTTGGAGCATCAACATGTTAAGGTGGAGCATCCACATCCCACAGGATTGTTGCAACCCATACCGGTACCTGAATGGAAGTGGGAGGTCATATCCCTAGACTTCATTACGGGTTTACCGCGGTAAAAAAGGCATAATGACTCCATCATGGTGGTAATCCACAGATTGAGTAAATATGCACATTTTATACCTGTGCAGTCTACTTATAATACTGTACAGATAGCAGATATTTTCATGAGAGAAATATTCAGACTGCACGACATTCCAAAAACAGTTATTTTGGACAGAGATGTTAAGTTTACTTCAACAGTTTGGAAAACTCTGTTTACAGGTATGGGGACCAAAATGAACTTTCTCACTGCTTAGCATCCCCAAATAGATGGTCAAACAGAGCGGGTAAACCAAGTTTTGGAAGACATGTTGCACATGTAAGTGATGTAGCAACCAACCAAATGGGAAGACTATTTGCATCTAGTTGAATTTGTTTAGAATAATGGTTATCAAGAGTCCCTTAAGATGAGTCCTTTCGAAGCTTTATATGGGAGGAAATGTCACACACACATAAACTGGAGCAGCCCCGAAACAAAACTAAATCTGGGACGATAAATGCTGGCTGAGATGGAGTCAGAAGTAAAGAAAATAAGAAAAAAATTGAAAGCTGCACAAGATCGACAGAATATCTATGCAGATAAGAAGATGACTTATTGAGAATTTGAAGTGGGTGATCATGTGTATGTGAGGATTAAACCCAAGAAGAGTACCTTGATGTGGGCCTCTTGTGCCAAGTTGGCTCCCAGGTTCTGTGGACCCTTCCAAATCTTGGAAAGGGTAGGACCTGTGGCTTATCAACTGGCCTTACCTAAGCCACATCCAAGTACATAATGTGTTTCATCTGTCCCTGTTAAAATGATATGTGCATGATTCGAAGCACGTAATTCATTGGCAGAATATTCAGGTAGGATAGAATTAAAAATCCTAACTTGAAGTATGATTTATTTATAAAAATTTGACAAGGAACTTTTTTGTTTGCAGGTAGAGTCAGACGACGAGTTTCTAGTCGAGCCTCAATGCATACTCGACAGGAGAGAAATTATGCTCCGGAAGTGAGTCATCACCCAGGTTAAAGTGTAGTGAAAGCACTTTAGCCCAAATGGGGCTACTTGGGAGGATGAAGGATTTGTGCACGAGCCTTACCATGAGCTATTTTCTGAGCTGGAGTGAAACATCAAGGACGGTGTTACTTCTAGGGGGGAATTTGTGACATCTGCATTTAATGTTAATTAGTTGTTAACTAGTTAAATGACATTTATTATTTATTTTAAAGAAAAGACTGAGAAATTTAATGTTTTTTTTCTGAAAGTTTATTTTTATTTATTGTTAATTATGAAAAATAAAATTGGTTATGGAAAGCAGTTCCATAAAAAGTAAAAAGGCTGATGGTAAATGTTTTCCAAGAACTGAAAGGTGGTTGGACAGTTTGAATAGTTACCTCCTCCTCTAGGGATAAGAGACATCCTAGTGAGGAAAGGGGGTTCTGTTCATGGGCTAAGGGAGGAGTGGAGATTTTCTTGAGCTGGTAGAGACCAGTGGAAATCATTCATCAAGTCCTAAAGTTTTCTGGCACTCACTGGACTTAGATTCCTAAGGTCACAGCAGAAAAACTATTGTCAACCTGTACCTCTTCAGAAGTGGAGCACAAGGGAAAGAGGAGGACGTCATTGCCTCTCTTGAAGGTTGGGTGGACACCAAAAGGTGAATTCGTTTAAGATAAGTGAATGTTTTAAATTTGAAAATGTTTAGACAAGAATGTTGATTTAAGGTTATTTGTACACCGAAATATGTCTCTGGTTTCAGGAAATATCATTTTCTTTTGTAATCAATATATATAGGAAAGAAGAATGAGTTTCAGATTTATAAATGTCTTAACAGTTATTTGGGAAATATGGGACTATTATGTTAAGTATTCCTATAGAATAATCTTGTGGATTTTTAAATAAAGAAAAAATAATGAATCTTGTTGCTAGTGGTTAAAGAACACAGTTGTCGAGCATTAAAGAATAAGAACTCTGCCATACCCTGTATTACGCTACAGTAAAAAGTAATTATAACCAGAGTTTCTTTTATTTCTCTCGAGTACATATGAAAATAAAACATAGATCATGCAGTATATCAATAGAAATATTTATATAAAAATTACCGTGCAAAGAAAAATAGAAGTAGAATGAAGACAAGATTCTAAAGCTATGTCAGGGAAAACTATTTATTCTAGGTACAGGGGGTAAACCCAACCCAGAACTCGACGTCACCCCTAAAATACTGATCACGGACAAGAAATTATGGTCCATTCATCTTATAAATTTGAGAATTAAAGAATAAATTAAAAAATTACACTAATACATGACATATTCACAATAGTCAAGAGTAAACTTATTAAGCAGAAAAATAGTAGCGTTGTCAGATTGACAGACCAATGTATTTATTTGGAAAAATAGAGAATTGCAGTAACTAAAGATGTGAACAAACTGTATATGGAAAACCATTACGCACATTTCTGGAAGAGATTATAAGTAAATAATATTACAAAGATTATGCCAGAAGAAGAGTATTACTTCACAAAATAGGCTTAAGCTGAATGCTAACAAAAAAAGGATAGCGGTACTTGTAAACGTATACATGAGAAAAATAAGAACAGGAAGCTTGGAAACCTCTAGAACAGTGTCATCATTATCTATAAACTTGTAACTTCATAAAATGTTGAACTTACGATAGCACTGTAGTAATAGTATATATCAATATTTAAATAATACAGTTCAAAACCCAAAAACTACAGGAGTATATATATATATATATATAATTCACAGCAGAAATGCCATTTTCAACAAGAGAATAGTAAGAGGCATGATAACCTTAGAGATTGAATGGAGCCTAACAGAAGAAGCTTTGACCCCGAATTGTTGCGTAGAGATAGTCTAGCTGCTACTCATGGGTTCACAGTAAGAAATACTTGACAATAAAATGAGCATAAGCAGGTATTCACAGCCATATATGAGACTGAAGGAACTTGTTAGGAACCGAAAAAGGTTACCTGCAAGAAAAACAACCTTGCATCTTTTAAATCGAGAAAAGAACTGGGAATTACAAATAAAAACAAGATGTACAGTGGATAGATTTAATGGGAGGAACCGACAAAGGAAGAAGTAAGAGTATACCTGTAATATGGAATTTGGCCACCGGTTAACTGGTTGTGAAAGAAAACCAGAGAATTACCCATTAGTTTCATTAAGAGTGTATTAAAGAGAAATAACCTAAACACAATAGCAAAAGAGAAGACCAGAACTGGAGAAACGAATATACCTGGAGGAGGTCTTCTCCATGAATGAAAACTTTACCCATAACTTAAAATCTTGGCGTCAAGTTGTGGAAAATAAATAAGTATTTTAAACCGAGACTGCAAATAAATTCCACCGCAAAAGAAAAACATAAACCCTTGCACATTTCAAGGATTATTAAAACCACTAAAGTAAATGGGCATGTCATTTTAGGTTACCTGAAGACACAGAGGAAAATACATGTCAATGCCCAGACTGGAACACCTATGAGAGCAGAGTTCCCAGATGTGGAAGGTTACGGAGGTCTCAGTGATCATGGAGGCAGAGAAATGAAATTCAAATTCCATTAGCGTGAAGGGGTAATACCTAAGTGGTTGCAATGTCATCTTCACCGTAGATGTTAGGGTTTCCAAACAAAGGGAAAGGATAAAAACAGGTGTAGCACAAAGCCCAACCAAATATTTACTATAGCCAAACTTAATGATACATCGTATTAAACATAGACTAAAACAATCAATGCAGACATGTTGTACCATGAAGATTTGTGTGTGGTCAAAAAACGTCGGATCATGGGCATCACTAGGGTCGAGGACATTTATTCACTTCAACTAAACCATAAAGAAACAACTGTGTTATGAGCTGGCGCTTCTGTATAACAAACCCACTTAAATATTTATGTGGAAATTAATTCAATCTTGTGTGACATAGTTACAATGTTAGAGGTGTAGTAAGTAATTTAAAACTTTTTTTTATGATGGGTGTTACAAGTGGTATCAGAGCAGTGTTCATACACTCGGACCCTAAGGGTCAACAAATGATTTAAGTTTTGTGTATACTGATGCACATAAAAGAAGCATAACATGAAACATCATAAGAAGGGGATCAACACAACAACCACCATAGAACATCGGGGAACCCCAAACATGACCATAAGTGAGCCCTAAGATGCGGGTTCAGCTAAGTGTGGATCAGCACCAGCAAACAAGGAGAATGAAGGAGGAACAATAGAAACAATCCAACATACTATTGAAAACGTTACAAAATCTACAGGAGGAAATGGTGTGGGTTCGAAGTGATAATGAGTGCTTGATGCAAGAGCAAGAAAAGATACTCAAGAGCCTGTCAGACAAGAAAAATCAGGGAATGGAACAACCCAGTGTTGATAGAGACATACAAGAAGGTAATGAGTGATAAACAAGAGACCACACCATTGACAGAGTGGAAATCAACCCTTCATAGTGAAGAAACAAGAAAAAAAATTATAATGAAGTAGAATCTGGCAATGTGTTGGATCAGTAAGAAGTTAAGAAACAAAAAGTGGAGCTTCAGGGCGAGTTTCAAAAAATAAAACCACCAAAATTTGATGGTGAAGCTGAGGAAGTGGTAGAGGCTTGGTTGATAAATATGAATAAATATTTTCAACTGTATGAATACAACAGCAACCTAAAAGCCAGATTGGCCATATATCAATTAAGGGAAAAAGCCACTATGTGGTGGGACGAAGTAAATAATGTTCGTAGCATTGAGGACCAAGATGTTACCTGGGAATCGTTCCAGCAATACTTTAAAAATAAGTATTTAACAGAATGTTTCTACGATGAGAAATCTAAAGAATTTCAAGACTTGAAGCTGGGACAGATGACCATGGACGAGTATATTACCAAGTTCATTTCTCCATTAAGATATGTTCCATACCTCAGAGATGAAAAGGCTAAGGTTAAAATATTCCTGAGTAGTCTGCCAACCCATATGAAGGAGCGAATTGAATTCGTAAATCCCAAAACCATGAACGAAGCCATTCGCAAGGCACGAATGTGTTACCAGTAGTCCAAGGGAAAAGGGGAATTAGGAAAATGTTGGGAACCGAAAAAATGACAGAAAAGCAGCTCAAACTTCAAGGGCACTAAAAATAATAATTTTAAGAATTCTGCACGAAGTTCTGTAAGTAAGAAGTTTGGAAGAAATCATCAGAGAACCTGATGGGCAGCAGAAAAGAGGCCTACAGAGGCATCTAGCAAATCGGAGTAGGGTAAAGTGACCAAACCACCTCTACAGTGTTGGGGTTGTGGAGAGGCACATTATTACAAAAATTGCCCACAGCGAGCAAGAAGTGGAACAGTTGAAAATTTACAGGAGGCTTCTATAGTAGACGATGTGGTTCGAAACATACCTTATATCAACGCATCGTTGGAGGATCGACAGGCAGATTATCAACCAACAATGATAGAGTTGGGAAGTAAATTATTGTCTCAATCTATTTGTATTTTGGTAGACCCAGGTGCAAGTCTAATTTATGTTAATCCCAAAATGGTGGAATTTTGTAAATTGAAAGGGAAGAAATTCAAAAACCCTTTGCTGTTACAACTAGCCACAGGAGAAAAAAGAAATTTAACTGCCAAAATTCTAAACTGCACATTAGAAATTGCAGAACAACAGTTAAACATGGACCTGAACATACTGCCATTACGGTCCTATGATGTTTTGCTAGGTATGGATTGACTAGAAAAACATTGGACCTTAGTGGATTGCAAGGAAAAGATCATTTATTACAGAATGCAAGATGGAACACGCAAGGAAATTCAGTGAATCAAGGAACCCCTATAGCTACGTCCTATTCCAACATCCCAAATGAATAAATGTATGAGGATGGGATGTTAGATTTATGTTATCAAGGTGGGATATGCCAATTCAAAGGAGAAGTCTCCTATGATGGAGAACATACCAGTGGTACAATATTTCATGGATGTCTTCCCAGAAGACATACCCGGATTACCACTAAGAAGGAATATTGATTTTACCATTGAATTAATGCTAGGAGCATCACCTGTGTCAAGGGCTCCTTATAGAATGAGTGTTCCAGAATTAAGTAAATTAAAAATGCAGTTACAAAACTGATAGACAAAGGATATATTCGTCCAAATGTGTCCCCTTAGGGAGAACGAGTGTTGTTCATTAATAAGAAGGATGGAACCATGCGAATGTGCATGGACTATAGAAAACTCAACAAGTTAACAGTAAAAAATAAATATCCTTTACCAAGGATTGATGATCTGTTTGATCAGGTGAAGGGGGCCACAGTGTTTTCAAAAATAGGTTTAAGATCTAGATATCATCATATTCGAATCAAGGATGAAGATATTTCCAAGACTGCTTTCCATAACAGGTACGGGAATTATGAATTTTTTGTGTTACCCTTCAGGTTACCCAATGCACCAGCAAAATTTATGAGGTTAATGCATGGTATATTCCATCCTTTCCTAGATAATTTTGTACTCGTATTCATTGATGATATTTTAATTTATTTTAAGAACCATGAAGAACATAAATAACATCTAAGGATTGTGTTGGGAATGTTAAGAAAACACCAGTTGTACGCTAAGTTCAGCAAGTGTGATTTCTTCAAAACAAAAATCCAGTACTGATGCCATTTTATTTAGCAAAATGGATTGTTGTTGATCCAGAGAAAATCAAGACAATCATGGAATGGTGGGTACCCCAGAATGTGGTGGATATTCGATCCTTTATGGGATTGGCTGGGTACTATCAAAGATTTATTGAAGGATTCTCCATAATTTCTTTTACAATTACCTCCTTGCAAAGAAAAGGAAATGTCTTTAAGTGGATTGTTGAGTGCTAGAACAGTTTTGAGAGGTTAAAGAAGCTACTGACCACTGCACTAGTGTTGAGGGTCTCTGACCCCAATAAAGAATTTGAAGTTTTTACAGACGCTTGTAAAGAGGGAGTTGGGGTATTTTTATCTCACGAAGGGAAGGTAGTGGCTTATGACTCAAGAAAGCTGAAGGAACATGAAAAAATATATTCAACCTATGATCTAGAGTTAACATCAATAGTAGATGCACTCTAGGTATTAAGACATTACTTGCTGGGTAAGAAATTTGTACTAAAGACAGATCATAGAAGCCTAACCAATTATTTCAAGAAAACTGATTTAAACTCCCGACAGGGAAGATGGAATGCCTTCTTAAGTGATTTTGAGATGGACATCTAGCACGTGAAGGGTAAGGAAAACTGGGTGGCTGATGCTTTAATTAGAAATATTCATTGTGTTTATGAGCTTTACTATAATCATCTTGAATGTAAATTCTTGGATCAAGTAAAAGAGGAAGCACAAAAGGATACTAAATATCAATTTATATGGTAGCAAATGGAAGAGGCCAGAAAGCAAGGAAATACTTCTGAATATTGAGTTAACCAAGAACAAATGCTAACCTTTATAGGAAACTTTTATGTACCAAATTGTGTGGACCTAAAGGAGCTAATCATGAATCAATATGATCAGAGTAATTATGCGGGACACCCAGGATACCAAAAAATGTTAACTGCTATTAGAAAAGTATATTTTTGGACTGGTATGCGTAAAAATGTTTCTGAGTATTTAAATAAATATTTGGAGTTTCAACAGGTTAAGGTGGAGCATTGACATCCTGCAAGATTGTTGCAGTGCATACTAGTACCTGAATGGAAGTGGGAGTTCATATCCCTAGACTTCATTACGGGTTTACCGTGGTCAAAGAGGCACAATGACTCCATCATGGTGGTAATCGATAGATTGAGTAAATTTGCACATTTTAAACCTGTGCAATCTACTTATAAGACTGTAGAGATAGCATATATTTTCATGAGAGAAATATTCAGACCGCACGACATTCCAAAAAACAGTTATTTCAGACAGAGATGTTAAGTTTACTTCAACATTTTGGAAAAATCTGTTTACAGGTCTGGGGACCCAAATAAACTTTAGCACTACTTATCATCCCTAGAAAAATGGCTAAACATAGTGGGTAAACCAAGTTTTGGAAGACATGATGCGCATGTATGTGATGCAACAACAAACCAAATGGGAAGACTATTTGCATCTAGTTGAATTTGCTTACAACAATGGTTATCAGGAGTCCCTTAAGATGAGTCCTTTCGAAGCTTTATATGGGAGTCAATGTCGCACACCCATAAACTGGAGCAGCCCCAAATTGAAACTAATGATGGGACCCAAAATGCTGGTTGAGATGGAGTCATAAGTAAGGAAAATCAGACAAAATTTGAAATCTTCACAAGATTGGCAGAAGATCTATGCAGATAAGAAGAGTACTTACAAAGAATTTGAAGTGGGTGATCATGTGTATGTGAGGATTAAACCCAAGAAGAATACCTTGTGGTGGGCCTCTTGTGCCAAGTTGGCTCCCAAGTTCTGTGGACCCTTCCAAATCTTGGAAAGGGTAGGACCTGTGGCTTATTGACTAGCCTTACTCGGCCACATCTGGGTACACAATGTGTTTCATGTGTCCCTGGTAAAGCGATATGTGCATGATTTGAAGTGTGTAATTCATTGGCAGAATATTCAGGTAGGATAGAATTAAAAATCCTAACTTGAAGTATGATTTATTTATAAAAATTTGACAAGAAACATTGTTGTTTGCAGGTAGAGCTGAACGGTGAGTTTCTGGTCTAGGCTCAACGCATACGCGATAGGAGAGAAATTATGCTCTAGAAGTGAGTCATCACCCTGGTTAAAGTGCAGTGGAAGCACTTCACCCCGGATGACGCTACTTGGGAGGATGAAGGATTTGCGCATGAGGCTTATCCAAAGCTATTTTCTGAGCTGGAGTGAAACACTGAGGACAATGTTACTTCTAGGGGGGGATGTTGTGACAGTTGCATTTAGTGCTAACTAGTTGTTAACTAGTTAAATGAAATTTTATTATTTCTTTTTAAGAAAATATTGAGACACTTAATATTTTTTTCTAAAATTTTATTTTTCTTTATTGTTAATTATGAAAAATAAAATTGGTTATGAAAAGTGGTTCCATAAAACGTAAAATGGCTGATGGTAAATTTTTTCCAAGAACTGAAAGGTGGTTGGACAGTTTGAACACTTGCCTGCTCCTCTGGGGATAAGAGACTCATCTCAGTGAGTAAAAAGGGTTCTGTTCATGGGCTAAGGGAGGAGTGGAGATTTTCATGAGTTGGTAGAGACCAGTAGAAATCACTCACCAAGTCCTGAAGTTTTCTTGCACTGACTGGACTTAGAGTCCTGAGGTCGCAGCAGAAAAACTATTGACTGGACATGTACCTCTTCAGGAGTGGAGCACGGGGGCAAGAGGAGGACGTCATTGCCACTCTTGAAGGTTGGGTGGAAAGCAAAGGCCGAATTCACTTTCAGATAAGTGAATGTTTTAAATTTGAAAATGTTTAGACAGGAATGTTGATTTCAGGTTATTTGTACACAGAAATATGTCTCTAGTTTCAGGAAATATCATTTTCTTTTGTAATCAGTATACAAAGGAAAGAAGAATGAGTTTCAGATTTATAAACGTCTTAACATTTATTTGGGAAATCTGGGACTATTATGTTAAGTATTCTTGTACAATAATCTTGTGGATTTTTAAATAAATAAAAAGAATGAATCTTGCTGCTAGTGGTTAAAGAGCACATTTTTCGAGCATTAAAGAATAAGAACTCTACCATACCCTATATTACACTAAAGTAAAAAGTAATTATAACCAGAGTTTCTTTTATTTCTATTGAGTGCATATGAAAATAAAACATAGATCGTGAAGTATATCAATAGAAAATCTATATAAAAATTACTGTGCAAATAAAAATAGAAGTAGAACGAAGAAAGGCTTCTAAATCTATGTCAGGGAAAAATGTTGATTCTGGTTAAAGGGGGTAAAACCAACCTAGAACTCATCGTCACCCCTAAAATACTGCTCACAGACAAGAAATGATGGTCCAATCAGCTTCTAAACTTGAGAATTAAAGAATGAATTAAACAATTACACTAATACATGACATATTCACAATAGTCAAGATTAAATTGATTAAGCAGAAAAACAGTAGCACTGTCAGATTGACAAACCAATGTATTTATTTGGAAAAATAGAGAATTTTGGTAACTAAAGATGTGAACAAAATGTATATGGAAAACCATTACACACATTTCTGGAAGAGATTATAAGTAAATAAGATTACAAAGATTATGCCAGAAGAAGAGTATTACTTCACAAAATAGGCTTAAGCTGAATGCTAACAAAAAGAAGGATAACGGTTATTGTAAACGTATACATGAGAAAATTAAGAAAAGGAAGCTTGGAAACCTCTAGAACAGTGTCATCATTATCTATAAACTTGGAACTTCATAAAATATTGAACTTACGATAGCACTGTAGTAATTGTTTATATCAATGTTTAAACAGTACAGTTCAAAATGCAAAAATTACAGGACTATATATATATATATATATATAATGCACGAAAGAAATTCCATTTTCAACAAGAGAAGAGTAAGAGGCATGGTAGCCTTAGAGATTCGACAGAGCCTAATAGAAGAAGCTTCAACCCTGAATTATTGCGTAGAGCTAGTCTAGCTACTACCCGTGGGTTCGCAGTAAGAAATACCTGACAATAAAATAAGCGTAAGAAGGTATTCGCAGCCATAGACGAGACTGAAGAAAATTGATAGGAACCAAAAAAGGTTACCTTCAATAAAAAAACCTTGCATATTTTAAATCGAGAAAAGAACTGAGAATTACAAATAAAAACAAGATGTAGAGTGGATAGATTTAATGGGAAGAACCGGCAAAGGAAGAAGTAAGAGTATACCTGTAATATGGAATCCGGCCACCGGTTAACTGGTTGTGAAAGTGAACCAGAGAATTACCCATTAGTTTCCTTAAGAGTGTATTAAAGAGAAATAACCTAAATGCAATAACAAAAGAGCAGACCAGAACCGCGGAAACGAATATAACTGGAGGAGGTATTCTCCGTGAACGAAAATGTTAGCCATAACTCAGAATATTGGTGTGAAGCTATGGAAAATAGGGTGAGGATAAAAATGAAGGGCGGGGATCAAAAAAGGTGTAGCACAAAGCCCAACCAAATATTTACCGTAGCCAAACTTAATGATATGCCGTATTAAACATAGATTAAAACAATCAATGCAGACAGGTTGTACCATAAAGATTCATGCGTGGTCAGCAAGCATTAGATCACGGGCATAGCTAGTGTCGAGGACATTTATTCACTTCGACTAAACCATAATAAAACAACTGTGTTATGAGCTGGCGCTTCGGTATAACAAACCCACTTAAATATTTATGTGGAAATTAATTCAATCTTGTGTGGCATAGTTACAATGTTAGAGGTGTAGTAAGTAATTTTTTTTTTTTTTAATGATGGATGTTAAAAGTGGTATCAGAGCAGCGTTCATACGCTAGGACCGTAAGGGTAAAATAAAAATTTAAGCTATGTGTATACTAATGCACAAAAAAGAATTATAAAAGGAAACATCATGAGAAGGGGATCAACGCAACAACCACCCCAAAACACCGAGGAACCCCAAACACGACCATAAGTGAGCCCTGAGATGTGGGTTCAGCTGAGTGTGGATCAGCACCAGCAAAAAAGTAGACTGTTGGAGGAACAACAGCACCAAACCAGCATACTATTGAATACAGTATAGAAGCTACGGGAAGAAATGGTGCAGGTTTGAAGTGATAACGAGCGCTTGATGCAAGAGCAAGAAAATATACTCAAGAGCCTGTCAGACAAGCAAAATCAGGGAATGGAACAACCCAATGCTGATAGAGATATTGTTGGGAAAAAAACTGAGAGGGGGGGGTGAATCAGTATTTAGGGAAAACTAAAACTTTTTACTTTTTCATGCTCTAAAACCCATACGCTACTTTGCCGAAGCCAACTAGCGTATACACGCGGATATCCTTCATAAAACTCACGTATACATAGAGATCTAATTATGCCATTAATTCTTCACTTATATCATTCCATCATTCAATCATTAGATGTTCTATAAACAGTAAACATGTGCAGTAAGAACAGAATAAACCGCCACATCGTCACATGAACACCGGGATTTTGGTGGAAACCCAGACGGGAGAAAACCACATTGCAGTTATCGACCTTCAATATTTTATTATAGAAACATATTACAACATATGTGCTGGCGCAGACTCCTACCAGCACGCAGGCACCAACCTGCTCTTGTTTACCAGCCTCTCCTGGAAGGGAGCTCCAACCCCCCGACTCGTTTACCAGCCTCTCCTGGAAGGGAGCTACGACCCCCTGATCTCGTTTACCAGCCTCACCTGGAAGGGAGCTACAACCCCCTGACTGAAGGCTACAACCCTCAGCACTTCTATGGACCACGTTTCATCAATTTTCACACTGGATCCAAAAGCTTCCTTTAGGACACAACTTGCAGGACACGTTTCAACATATTTTCAGACTGGACCCACTCCACACATTTAAGCTCAATCATACATCAAAACTGATTCTTATCAATTTAGACAACCCAGAACTGTAGAATACATCATTAACATATAGCAGCAACACAGCAGAACAGATCAGACATTTTATACTTCATACTTCAGCAATCCCTAGTTTTCATACGCGCTTTCCTTTCACTGATCCGGCGTATATACGCGCTTTCATGTATACAAACCCGCGTATACATCTGCACATACTTCAGAACAGGTTTCACCTCCCATACGCGCTTTCGCTTTATCCAACCCGCGTATATACGCGCTTCCGCTGCGACAAACTTGCGTATAGATCTTCAGACATTATAGAGCAGCATACTTCTTCAGATCAGATATTCAGTTCAGATTTAACCCTTCACTTCAGACAGATGTTCGCCTCATCTCGGATCTAATCATTCCATAAACAGATCTAGCAAATACAAATACATTCCAGATCTAGATTCCCTTCTTCATCATTTCTTCATTGGTGCATCATGCATTCAGATCTATCATTCAACTGTAACCCTTTCCATTCAGATATACTTCAGAGAGAAGTATTCATTCAAGCTCAAACATCTTGCACCCACACTCATGATTTGCACAATGAATTTCTTCTCCTTATATAGGTTTACCCTTTTTTTCAATACCATGAGCCAAAACCACATTACTTCCGATGGTATTCCTGGACGGGGTCATTTAGACGAATCATTACCCAATACAATGGGTCAATACCATGGTGGTTACCCCTGGTCTTGCACTTTATGAGCAATTTTTCCCATACGCGACTTGGCACGTTGTTTCTCGCGTGCATACGCGACTTCTCCTCGAAAAAACTGCGTATGCCTTGAGACATACTCTTTTCATCATAGATCTAGCACATATTCAATTCCTTTCTTCATTACCTTCTGTACTCTCTGTAGATACATCAGATTTACATCTTTAAACAGGTTCATCAAGACATATTCTATCAAGCACAACTTCATCAGGTGGGTTGCCATTCAAGGACAACACTCTATCAAGTGGGTACCCAGCATCATATTGTCAACAAACATCATATCACATCAGATTTACATCATTTACCAAGTTCATCAAGTCAAGAATAACTTCATCAGGTGGATTGCCATCAAGGACAACACAAGTCAACAATCTCATGTCTTCATCTTCATTTAGTGGGTTGCCATCAAGGACAACACTCTGCATCATATTGCCAACAATATCCCCCTTTGGACTTGATGGCAACCACGATGGTGTTTGAACACCACAACAGATAGGTACATTAAGAATACAATGACACCATGTCACTCTCCCCATTCTTTGACACCATTATCTTCATTCAAACACCATGTCACTCTCCCCTTTGACATCAAGGGAAAAGGGCGGATCAAAACCAACACACTCTCCCCCTTTTCTCTTCATGTAGAAGAAGGGCGCTGTGCACTGAAATTATCATGCTCCTCTTGAGTTCATGCTGAAAGTTCATCCATATGTTTCAATGAAGTACATGACTCTATGACCTTCCTATCACCAAGGACTCATACTTACATCAAAGATCCAACCAAGTGGGTTTACACATTTCAATACAACTACCCAACCAAGTGGGTTTACAAATTTGACTCAGCTACCCAACCAAGTGGGTTTACAAATTTTGAAAAGTCCTTACATGAATGAAAATTACAATTTTACATCAAGGGTCTCAACAAGATATTACTTTTCATCAAATTACAAGTATGAATTTTTATGACAAAAACCAGAAAGACCTTAAGAAAGAGAACATATTTCAGATCCATCATAATGCCAACAATGCATTATACTCAGCAAGGCTAATGCTCCCCCTGAATCTGTGCATCCAAGCATCCTTTCCATATGACTAAGGCTCCCCCTTAGTTTGTGCATCCTGAACACTTTCAACCAATCATCAAGGCATCTTTAAAACATCAGAGATTGAAACGGTATTATAAGAACTGGAACACCACCAGAGATACCAGAGATACCAAACAGTACTGCAGCTGTGCTGAAGAAAGCTGACCCTAAACAGAAATTTGTCAGCAATCAGACATACGCGGTTTTATGTGCATGAACTAGCGTATATACGCGACTATGTTTCAGGAAATCCGCGTATCCAATACCATCTTCTATATTTTAACCAGATCTGATCCTCTGTGAGGCAAAGACAGTGTTCAGCTTTTTTCTGAGATATTTGAATGCTTCCCTGGAATACAGATAGATAGAACAATGTAGTTGTGTCTTCAAGCGTCATCCAATGGTTGTAGCATAAGCACATTGGTAACCAAGCCTTCAGATTCTTTGCAGCTTCAATACCAGAACAACATCTTCAAATATGTGTCAAGCAATCATCCATGTGGTCCAATATCATCAATATCTTCAAGATTTAACATATGTAGGGAAAAGATCTCAACCATAGTAACAAACTCTGCATGATCTATTCTTATTTCTGAATCAAACGACTTCCAACTCATCCATGTGTGAGCACAAAATATACTTTTCAGCAAACAGGGCTCAAAATCTCATCATAATAAACCATGTACCAGGTCATCATCATTTGAGCATGAGTATCACAATAACCAAAGAATAAGTAGTCATAGTGCCAACAATGCAATCATTAGTATTCAACCTGCTGCTCCCCCTGAACCAGTGCTCTTCCTTAACTTGTGCAACTTGAACACCTTCATCAGCAAGTCATCAACAACAATCTTTGTATGATCTGTCCTTATCTCTAAATTATAAGACTTTCATCTCAGCAACGAATGCTCTTCATCAAAAATAAAACAGGACTCATCCATAATCTTCAACATAAGAAACCATGTATCATTTCATTAGTATGAGTATAACCAGAATAATGCTTAACAGTACAATCATTAGCAGTCAGACTGATTCTCCCCCTGAACCTCTGCTCCTGATCTTCAGTTGGCATCCCAATTCTCTTATCATCAATGAATACACGACTGTGTCTGCTGGAACTCCCGTGTATACGCGACTTTGGTTCATCGAGCCCGCGTATGGAAAGTTACACATTGAAAATTTCACATTCCTTTATCTCCCCCTGAACTTGTACCACCTGTACCTGTCTTCTTCACATCAGATGCACTGTCAGAAATAAACATAACCAGAATAACCAGATCAACCATGAAAATCATCATACATTTCTCCCCCTGTGATGATACATTACTCATCCCTATAATGTATCTCACATCACTCCTGCAGCCATTAAGAGAAGTAAGCTTTAGAAGCTGATGACTGCAGTAGGGTCAATATTCCCTACGTTTCTGACCGGTCCTCCTTCTTTATCCAGCTTTGCTTGAGCTTTCTAAAAGTGTGCTGGAAATCTTCCAATTTCTCAGATCTGTTCATCCTGCATTCTTTTGCTACATGTCCATACTTGTTACAAGTATAACATCTTATGTGACCAGAGAAATAGGCATAAGAATCATAGTGTGTTTCTCTATTCTTCCTTCTATTGCAATCAGCTGCTTTATGTCCATACTTGTTACATGAAAAACAATATCCCTTGAAGAAACCAGAGTACCTTTCTATGTAGGATCTGTTAGTTTGTGGCTGAAATATTCTGCTTCTGCAATTTGCTGCAACATGCCCATAATTATGACATTTAAAACATTCAACATTCTTGAATGATATCCTTTGAGAATTCATGATCTTTGGTTGACCTTTTGTTTCTTTCAACTCTTCAGGTTTTGCATTGACTTCCTTTGAATCTTTAACACTTCCTTGTGAACTAGATTCTCCTTTATCAGTTTCATGATAACCAGACCAAATTTGATAGCAGGAGACCTTTGATTACTTAGAATATTGTCCAAAATCTTAGTACTATCTTGAAACTTCAAAAGTTTAATCTTTTCTTCTAATTTACCTTTGAGAATGTTTACCTCAACCTCCAAGGCTTGACATTGCTTCGTCATGCTTTCTTCTTTCCTTCTTCCATCTCCTACTTGATCATTCAAATTTAGAATATCTGCTTTCAACCCATTTCCTTGTTCTTCAAAAGTTTGTAAGAGTTCTTCATTCTTCTTCTTCGACGCTTCAAGATTTAATTTCAGAGATATGATTTCTTCTTCAAGTCCTGCATTCTTCTTATTTGTTTTATTCAGATCTTCTTTGAGGGAAATGATTTCTGCTTCAAGTTCTTCATTCTTCTTATTTGATTTTTCCAGATCTGTTTTTAGAGAAATGTTTTCTGCTTCAAGTCCTGCAATCTTCTTCTTTGATATTTTCAGATCTTCCCTAAGAGAGATGATTTCAGCTTCAAGTCTTTCATTCTTCTTATTTGATTTTTCCAGATCTGCTTCAAGTCCTTTACTTCGATTGGATACATCATCGAACATCCTTTTCAGTCTAAAGATCAAATCTTTGGAGGCAGATTCCTTCTCATTGAATATTCTTTGTTGATCTTTGATAACTTCTTCTAAGTCCATAGCATAATTTTCACTATCTTCACCATTGTTTGCACAAATAAGATTATCACAAGAGCCCCAATCACTTCCTGATTCATCTTCTTCACTTTCTGCTATACAGGTTTTCTGAGACATCTCCTTGCTTCGAGTAGCCTTCTTCTTTTGCTTCTTTCTCATTGCAACGGATCTCCTTCAAGCGATCAAGCTTCTGCAGAAGAACCTCCTCTGATACCAATTGTTGGGAAAAATACTGAGAGGGGGGGTGAATCAGTATTTAGGACTTTATCAAACTTTTTACTTTTTCACTCTCTAAAACCCATACGCTACTTTGCTGAAGCCAACTAGCGTATACACGCGGATATCCTTCATAAAACTCACGTATACACAGAGATCTAATTATGCCATTAATTCTTCACTTATATCATTCCATCATTTATTCATTAGATGTTCTATAAACAATAAACATGTGCAGTAAGAACAGAATAAACCATCACACATAAGCATCACACACGAACACCAGGATTTTAGGTGGAAACCCAAGTCGGGAGAAAACCACCGCTGCAGTTGCTCAGCCTTCAATATTTTATTATAGAGAAAACATCTTACAACATATGTGCTGGTGCAGACTCCTACCAGCACGCAGGCACCCACCTGCGCTCGTTTACCAGCCTCTCCCGGAAGGGAGCTCCAACCCCCTGACTCGTTTACCAGCCTCTCCTGGAAGGGAGCTACGACCCCCTGCTCTCGTTTACCAGCCTCACCTGGAAGGGAGCTACAACCCCCTGACTGAAGGCTACAACCCTCAGCACCTCTATGGACCACGTTTCATCAATTTTCACACTGGATCCAAAAGCTTCCTTTAGGACACAACTTGCAGGACACGTTTCAACATATTTTCAGACTGGACCCACTCCACACATTTAAGCTCAATCATACATCAAAACTGATTCTTATCAATTCAGACAACCCAGAACTGTAGAATACATCATTAACATATAGCAGCAACACAGAAGAACAAATCAGACATTTTATACTTCATACTTCAACAATCCCTAGTTTTCATACGCGCTTTCCTTTCACTGATCCGGCGTATATACGTGCTTTCATGTATACAAACCCGCGTATACATCTGCACATAATTCAGAATAGGTTTCACCTCCCATACGCGCTTTCGCTTTATCCAACCCACGTATATATGCGCTTCTGCTGCGACAAACTTACGTATAGATCTTCAGACATTATAGAGCAACATACTTCTTCAGATCAGATATTCAGTTCAGATTTAACCCTTCACTTCAGACAGATGTTCGCCTCATCTCAGATCTAATCATTCCACAAACAGATCTAGCAAATACAAACACATTCCAGATCTAGATTCCCTTCTTCATCATTTCTTCATTGGTGCATCATGCATTCAGATCTATCATTCAACTGTAACCCTTTCCATTCAGATATACTTCAGAGAGAAGTATTCATTCAAGCTCAGACATCTTGCACCCACACTCATAATTTGCACAATGAATTTCTTCTCTTTATATAGGTTTACCTTTTATCAATACCATGAGACAAAACCACATTACTTCCGATGGTATTCCTGGACGGGGTCATTTAGACGAATCATTACCCAATACAATGGGTCAATACCATGGTGGTTACCCCTGGTCTTGCACTTTATGAGCGCTTTTTCCCATACGCGACTTGGCACGTTGTTTCCCACGTGCATACGCGACTTCTCCTCGAAAAAACCGCGTATGCCTTGAGACATACTCTTTTCATCATAGATCTAGCACATATTCAATTCCTTTCTTCATTACCTTCTGTACTCTCTGTAGATACATCAGATTTACATCTTTAAACAGGTTCATCAAGACATATTCTATCAAGCACAACTTCATCAGGTGGGTTGCCATTCAAGGACAACACTCTATCAAGTGGGTACCCAGCATCATATTGTCAACAAACATCATATCACATCAGATTTACATCATTTACCAAGTTCATCAAGTCAAGAATAACTTCATCAGGTGGATTGCCATCAAGGACAACACAAGTCAACAATCTCATGTCTTCATCTTCATTTAGTGGGTTGCCATCAAGGACAACACTCTGCATCATATTGCCAACAGATATGCAGGAAGGTATTGAGCGACAAACAAGGGACCACACCACTGAGAGAGTGGAAAGAAGCCCTTCACAGTGAAGCAACAAGAACAAAAATTATAATGAAGTAGAATTTGGCAATTTGTCGAATCAACAGGAAGTTAAGAAACAAAAAGTGGAGCTTTAGGGTGAGTTTCAAAAAATAAAACCACCAACATTTTATGGTGAAGCTGAGGAAGTGGTAGAGGCTTGGTTGATAAATATGAATAAATATTTTCAAGTGTACGAATATAGTAGCAACTTAAAAGCCATATTGGCCATATATGAATTAAGGGAAAAGACCATTGTGTGGTGGGAAGAAGTAAAGAATGTTCGTAGCATTGAGGACCAAGATGTTACCTGGGAATCGTTCCAACAATACTTTAAAGATAAGTATTTAACAGAACGTTTCTACAATGAGAAATCTAAAGAATTTAATGACTTGAAGCTGGAACAGATGACCATGGACGAGTATATTACCAAGTCCACCTCTCTATTAAGATATGTTCCATACCTCAGAGATGAAAAGGCTAAGGTTCAAATATTCCTGAGTTGTCCACCAACCCATATGAAGGAGTGAATTGAATTCGTAAATCCTAGAACCATTTATGAAGCCATTTGTAAGGCACAAATGTGTTACTAGCATTCCAAGGAAAAAGGGGAAGTAGGAAAAAGTTGGCAGTCGAAAAAAGGACAAAAAATCAGCTCAAACTTCAAGGGCACCAAAAATAATAATTTTAGGAATTCTGCACGAAGTTTTGTAAGTAAGCAGTTTGGCAGAAATCATCAAAGAACCCGATGGGCAGCTAAAGAGAGGCCTACAGAGGCATCTAGAAAACCGGAGCAAGGGGAAGTGACCAAACCACATCTGCAGTGTTGGGGGTGTGGAGAGGCACATTATTACAAAAATTTCCCACAACAAGCGAGAAGTGAAACAATTGCAAATTTACAGGAGGCTTCTACAGTAGGCGATGTGGCTAAAAACATACCTTGTATCAACGCATCGTTAGAGGATCGATAGGCATATTATCAGCCAACAATGATAGATTTGGAAGGTAAATTATTGTCTCAATCTGTTTCTATTTTGGTAGACCCAAGTACAAGTATAAGTTATGTTAATCCTAAAATAGTTGAAATTTTTAAATTGAAAGGGCAGAAATTCAAAAACCCTTGTCTGGTACAGCGAGCCATAGGATAAAAAATAAAGGTAACTGCCAAAATTTCAAACTGCACATTAGAAATTGCAAAACAACAATTAAACGTGGACCTGAACATACTACCATTAGGGTCCTATGATGTTTTTATGGGTTTGGATTGGCTAGAAAAACATTGGACCTTAGTCGACTGCAAGGAAAAGATCATTTATTATAGAATGAAAGAGGGAACACACAAGGAAATTCAGGGAATCAAGAAACCCCTACAACTATGTCCTATTATATCATCCCAAATGAATAAATGTATGAGGAAGGGATGTCAAATTTATGCTATCCAGGTGGGATATGTTAATTCCAAGGATAAGTCTCCTATGATGGAGAACATACCAGTGGTACACGATTTCATGGATGTCTTCCTGGAAGACATATACAGATTACCACCAAGAAGGGATATTGATTTTACCATTGAATTAATGCCAAGAGCATCACCTGTGTCAAGGGATCCTTAGAGAATGAGTGTTCCAGAATTAACTGAATTAAAAATGCATTTACAAGAACTACTAGGCAAAGGATATATTCATCCAAGTATGTCCCCTTGGGAAGCACCAGTGGCATTCCACTTAAAGACTTTTCCTTTTCTCTACAAGGAAGTAATTAGAAAATAAATTCTGGAGAATGCTTCAATAATCTTCGGTAGTACCTAGCCAATCCCATAAAGGATCGAATATACCCACCATTCCATGATTGTCTTGATTTTATTTGGATCAACATCAATCCCTTCCGCTGAAATAACATGGCCTAAGTACTCAATTTTTGTTTTGAAGAAATCACACTTGCTAAACTTAGCGTACAGGTGGTGTTTTCTTAACATTTCCAGCACAATCCTTAGATGTTCTTTATGTTCTTTTTGGTTCTTAGAATAAATTAAAACATCATCAATGAATATGAGTACAAAATTATCTAGGAAAGGATGGAATATACCATGCATTAACCTCATAAATGTTGCAGGTGCATTGGTTAACCTGAAGGGTAACACCACAAATTCATAATGCCCGTACCTGGTACGGAAAGCAATCTTGCAAATATTTTCATCCTTGATTTGAATTGGTTGATATCCAGATCTTAAATATATTTTCGAAAAAACTGTGGCCCCCTTCACCTAATCAAACAGATCATCAATCCTTGGTAAAGGATATTTATTTTTGACTGTTAACTTGTTGAGTTTTATATAGTCCATTCACATTCGCATGGTTCTGTCCTTCTTCTTAACGAACAACACTGGTTCCCCCCAAGGGGACACACTTGGATGAATATATCCTTTGTCCAGTAATTCTTGTAACTGCATTCTTAATTCAGTTAATTCTAGAACACTCATTCTGTAAGGAGCCTTTGACATAGGTGATTCTCCTGGCATTAATTCAATGGTTAAATTAATATCCTTTCTTGGTGGTAATCCGTGTATGTATTTCAGGAAGACATCCATGAAATCTTGTACCACTGGTATGTTCTCCATCATGGGAGACTTCTCCTTGGAGTTAGAATATCCCACCTGGATAGCATAAATCTGACATCCCTTCCTCATATATTTATTCATTTGGGATGCTGTAATAGGACATAGCTATAGGGGTTTCTTGATTCCCTAAATTTCTTTGCATGTTCCATCTTGCATTCTATAATAAATGATATTTTCCCTGTAGTCCACTAAGGTCCGATGTTTTTCTAGCCAATCCATACCCAGAAAAACATCATAGGACCCTAATGGCAGTATGTTCAGGTCCATGTTTAACTACTGTTCTGCAATTTCTAATGTGTAGTTTGGAATTTTTGCAGCTACCTTTCTTTTTGATCTTGTGGCTAGCTGTACTAGCCAAGAATTTTTGAATTTCTACCCTTTCAATTTACAAATTTTCACTATTTTGGGATTAACATAACTTAGACTTGCACCTAGGTCTACCAAAATAGGAATAGATTGAGACAGTAATTTACCTTGCAACTCTACCATTGTTGGCTAATAATCTACCTGTCAATCCTCCAACACTACATTGATACGAGGTATGTTTCGAACCACATCGCCTACTGTAGAAGCCTTCTGTAAATTTGTAATTGTTTCACTTCTCACTCGCTGTGGGAAATTTTTGTAATAATGTGCCTCTCCACGTGCCCAACACTACAGAGGTGGTTTGGTCACTTTCCGTTTCTTTGGTTTGCTAGATGCCTCTGTAGGCCTCCCTTCAGCTGGCCATCTGGTTCTCTGATTATTTCTACTAAACTTATTACTTACAGAACTTCGTGCAGAATTCTTAAAATTATTATTTTTGGCGCCCTTGAAGTTTGAGCTTCTTTTCTGTCCTTTTTTCAGCTGCCAAATTTTCCTACTTCCCATTTTTCCTTGGATTTCTGGTAACACATTTGTGCCTATGATCTAGTGTTAACAAGAGTAGTACATGCACTCCAGGTATGGAGACATTACTTGCTGGGTAATAAATTTGTACTAAAGACAGACCATAGCAGCCTAACTAGCTATTTCAAGCACGCTGATTTAAACTCCTGACAGGAAAGATGGAATGCCTTCTTAAGTGAGTTTGATATGGACATCCAACATGTGAAGCGTAAGGCAAAGCAGGTAGTTGATTCTTTAAGTAGAAATATACATTGTGTTTATGATCTTTACTATAATAAGCTTGAATGTAAATTCTTGGATCAAGTAAAAGAGGAAGCATAGAAGGATCTTGAATATCAATTTTTATGACAGCAAATGGAAGAGGCCAGAAAGCAAGGAGATACTTTGAATATGGAGTTAACCAAGAACAAATGCTAACATTTAGAGGAAAGCTCTATGTATGAAACCGTGTGGACCTAAAGGAGCTAATCATGAATGAATATCATCAGAGTAATTATGTGGGACACCCAGGATACCAGAAAATGTTAACTGCTATTGGAAAAGTATATTTCTGGCTTGGTATGCATAAAAATATTGTTGATTATTTAAATAAATGTTTGGAGTGTCAACAGGCTAAGGTGGAGCATCAACATCCCACAGGATTGTTGCAGCCCATACCAGTACCTGAATGGAAGTGGGAGGTCATATCCCTAGACTTCATTATGGGTTTACCACGGTCAAAGAGGCACAATGACTCCATCATGGTGGTAACTGGAATATTGAGTAAATCTACACATTTTATACCTATGCAGTCTACTTATACGACTGTACAGATAACAGATATTTTCATGAGAGAAATATTCAAACTACACGATATTCAAAAAATAGTTATTTCAGATGGAGATGTTAAGTTTACTTCAACATTTTGGAAAACTCTGTTTCAGGTCTAGGGACCTAGATAAACTTTAGCACTGCTTATCATCCCCAGAAAAATGATCAAATAGAGTGGGTAAACCAAGTTTTGTAAGACATGATGCACATGTATGTGATGCAACAACCAACCAAATTGGAAGACTATTTGTAGCTGATCAAATTTTCTTACAACAATGGTTATCAGGAGTCCCTTAAGATGATTCCTTTAGAAGCTTTATATGGGAGGCAATGTCATGCACCCATAAACTGGAGCAGCCCCAAAACGAAACTAATGCTAGGACTAAAAATGCTGGCTGAGATGGAGTCAGAAGTAAAGAAGATCAGACAAAATTTGAAAGCTGCACAAGATCGGCAAAAGATCTATGCAGATAAGAAGAGGAATTATTGAGAATTTGAAGTGGGTGATCATGTATATGTGAGGATTAAACCCAATAAGAGTACCTTGTGGTGGGCCTCTTGTGCCAGGTTGGCTTCCAGGTTTTGTGGACCCTTCCAAACCTTGGAAAGGGTAGGACCTGTGGCTTATCGGCTGGCCTTACCCAGCCACATTCAAGCACACAATGTGTTTCATGTGTCCATGTTAAAGTGATATGTGCATGATTCGAAGTAGGTAATTCATTGGTAGAATATTCAGGTAGGATATAATTAAAAATACTAACTTGAAGTATGATTTCTTTATAAAAATTTGACAAGAAACTTTGTTGTTTTCAGGTAGATCCAGACGACGAGTTTCTGGTCGATCCTCAACGCATACTCGATAGGAGAGAAATTATGCTCTAGAAGCGAGTCATGACCCAGTTTAATTGCAGTGGAAGCACTTCAGCCTGGATGAGGCTACCCGGGAGGATGAAGGATTTGTGCACGAGGCTTACCCAGAGCTATTTTCTCAGCTGGAGTGAAACACCAAGGACGATGTTACTTCTAGGGGGGAATTTGTGATAGCTATGTTGGGTCGATTTACAGTTGTAAACTAACACAAGTATTTATTATCAATCTGGGTTGGTGAACTTAGAAGCATCCCCAAAGTATATGGGCTTCAGTTATGATCAATCTAGAAGATGGTTTATTGATGATTAGGGAAATGCATATTACAAATATAAATCTAACTTAATTAATTTCTAAATAACAGATCAAGATACCTGAAATAGTAACTGAAGAGGCTCTTCTCTAAGAGGTTTTGGTTATCCTTCATCATTGATTTCATTTTATCATTAATGCTATTGTGAACACATGAATTTACAAAAGCAGGAAAAGATGAATCTTGGTTTTGAACTCTTGATCAAATAGAAGAAGTATTTAACTGAAATAATGGGTTGTCTATTCGTATGCAGAAAGAAAAAAAAATAAGATCCATTAGCAATCGAAGCATCTAAATGCATGTAAAGATGAATTCTAACTAAAAATATAGAGTTAATAGAAAGAGTGCTTAACTTAAACACTTGTTTTTCCTTTCATATACAGTTTAAGAATGATCATTAGATTCACTAATACTTAGAAATAAATAAATCAAACATAAGCAAACTACTGCAGCTATGATGATTTCTAACTGAAAATCTAGAGTTGATAGAAAGAGTGCTTAACTTAAACACTTGTTTGTCCTTTCATATGCAGTTTAAGATTGATCATTAGATTCATCAATAAATAAATCAAACATAAGCAAACTAATTCAGAGATTACAGCTACGAAATAAACTAAGAAGTGCACTTAGCTTGGTGTGTGGGCCCTCCACCCTTGCCTCGCAAACTGAAGGTAAACTCAACTACTCAAGACTTCAAGAAATTAACCAGCATGTAACAACATCAAAATATGATAGAACATATATTCAATTATGTCTCCAAGTCTCAGAAATAATAATAATAAGCCATACAAGTTCTATTGTCAAAGCCTTCAAAGTGTGAGGCTTAAATATATAAAATATCTAACAAACTCACCTAAAATAACTCAAGTAATCATAAATATCCTTATCCTATCATATCAAGTCGAAGTCATCTATCATATCCATCATAATCTGAAAAATCCCACAAAATAATAGTTTTGAACTAGTTTCTAGGGATCCTCCATAAAGACTGGTCTTGTTTCACCGCCTTTGATTGGGCCTATTAAAGCTCAATATGACTGTGCAAATAGGTGTAATATTACTCCTAGTTCCTGAGCTTTCTAGAAACATATCCAGCTTGAGCCCAAGTGTCCTGCACATATGCAAACCATAATGCTATTACAGGAATCTCTATTACCATCCAAAAATGCACTTAAATTCCAATTTTTACAAAAACATTTAATAATTGAAAAACATAAATTAAATACCCGTATATGCATCTTTGGGTCAATGTAATGTGGATATGATGGTAAATAGATGGATAATGTGGAAAAATAAAGTGTATTTCCTAAACAAAAATAGATAAGAAACAAGGGCCAACATCTCCCCCAAACTGACGGTCAAGCATGTTCTCATGCTTATTGTTTCATCTTTGACCTTCAGAGCCCTGATGTTGATCCTATCCATAATCCTGTAACCTCATGCTGTGCTGTGTGCAAAAGAGAATCCATATATTTACCCTGCTCTTCCTTGTAGATGGAAGTTTTCACCTTCAGTTTCTCATACTTAGCTTTCTAGGAGTTTTTCTCCTGAAGCCATCTGAATGCCTGTGTGTAGAGAAGATTGTTTTTGTTTTTCATATTTTCCATATCGTCACTGATCTCCTCACTCTCCTTAACCAATTTATCATCGGTTAATTTATAATTCTCATTCTCCTCTTTCAGATACCTTTCCATAATTTTTCTTATTTCTAAGCTATCATTCAGCTCTTTAACTCTAGAAAGATTTTGATCTTCCCCCTTTGAATCTCTAGAATATGAAGCAGATTCTACTTCATTGTTTTCAAAGTAGGAATATTTATCTAAAGGATCCTGATACACTTGTTGCAATCTTTAGAGAATTTCATTGGCTTGTTTTGTGATAGGAGAAGTTTCCATGATTTGTACCGGTTCTGTTGAATGTTTCTCTCTCTGCCTCCTAGAAATAGTTAAGAATGATGTTTCTTTTTCTAACACAGTTGCCCCCTGTTGCTTCTTTGATCTTGTTTTGGGATAGAAATATTTATGAACAATGTTCCTTGTTTCTTCTATGGGTTTAAGTTTTTTTTCCACAACATGTTATGCAAACCCCTTTTCAACTAAGCAATCCTCCCAAACCATCCCTTTGATTTTCAACTAATGATCTACAAGAATTTCGATGAGTCCATGGTGAATGAATTGAGCTTCTTTTGGCTTAGCTTCTGATTTTATGCTTTCAATCATTTTCATCAAGTTTTTGTAGAGTAAATATGGCAAATTTATCCTTATGTCTCCCTTGATGTGTTGTAGTAACCTCACATGGTAGAGGTGTACTACACTAAATCTTGTATCACAAGTGAAAAATTTCTGAATTACCAACACCAATTCTGCCCATGGTTCATTGAACCATTCCCTTGGAATACCTTTTGATCTATCAAAGGAGCCTTTACTATTTTTATCTAGGAAAAATGTCTAGCCCTTATCTCTAAAATGTAAGCCTTTATGGTATAATTCTCCTGAAAATGGCAAATATAATGCTTCAAAGATATATTTAGGAGTTAAAGGAAAATGCATGTTTCCCACCATGGCTTCTTTCTGTCTAAATTTATTTACAAACTCTTTTGTGACCCTCTCATTATGACCTTTGAATTTTTTTTATAGAAAACCTATCAACCCCGACTGATAAAGTTTTTCCATTGTTTCTCTATTCCAATGTTCTATTTGAAAGTCTTTCGGCTCTGCTCTTGTGGCCATTTGTTCTGAAAACCATTTTATATGACCATCTCTTGTCATTAACTTCATTTTGAAAATAAAAAATTTAAGTACTAGATATAACCATGGTAGTAGGCTTACCTTTCTGCTTCACTGCCTTTGTCAACCAACCAATCCTCTATTTTTTTCTTTTGAAGAATGTGCTCTTACTGTAAATAAAAAAAATAATTTGATAGAAAAGGTTTCAAGAAAACATAAGTTTATGTTTCTAATGTTATAACTTCTATTTATTTCTCTATTTCCCTTTAAAATCAATCTTTGTTTTGCAAAATAATTGGAAACAATCTCTATTTCCATAAAAAATAATCTCTGTTTTGCAAAAGAATTGGATTGTGTAAAAAGAAATTGAAATTTTTGTATACAACAATACTTTTCACTCCTCAATTTCATATAGAAATCTTCTCCAAAACATTTCATGCAGATTCACTGTGTACTCAACAAAAAAGATTGCAATCATTTCACCAAAAAATCATGATAGATTCACTGTCTTACTTCATCATTCCTCATACTCTATCTTCTGTCAAGAAAAAAATGTCTAACTATCCTTCATTTTCTTCATAAGCTCTGTTCTAAATCTTTAGACTGAGTGTGTTTAAAAAAAATAAAAAAATCGATTACATAGTTGAATTAATAACCTTACTATGCAATTCGAATTGTAATTCCACTCTCTATTTTCTATTTGATATGAAACACTGTGTATGAGGACGTGTCGATCTTACCTTCCTTATGCCACTGCTCTTGTGATTCTCTCTAATATTCATGGTCTTCTTTCAGTTGAACTAGAGTTTTAATCCACAACAAATCCATTAAAATATTCTTTTATGAGCTTATTCAACAAAATATTTTGTGATTGACTAATGGTAAAGTGTTTTTAAAATGTGTCAACACATTTTTGAATGGATTGAATAAAAAACTTGTTGCATGGCAGACTTGAAAATCAACCGAAGTCACTTCTTGTTATAACTCAGAGTTTGATTGATGACACAATCCTAGAATTTTCTAAAACAATCAAATATTCATTGATTTCTTACCTTCACTTCCTGAGAATTCTGCTTTCTACTGGCTGGCTCGGTTAGATTTTCTGGAATCGTGGCCTTGACTGCTTCCACTTACTTTTTATCACTCAGTTTTCTTCTTCCCACTATATTTGATGCTTCTCTTTCTATGTTTTATATTTTTTCTTTTGGCCTTCTCACAACTTATCTCTCTGCGTTTTCATTTTCATAGGGTCATGGATACAAGGATGTGCTTTGATTGCACACTCCTTTCCCTCACTGAGCCTTTCTAATGGAAATTATGGTGATAAATTCTTGATAATAAACGTTTCTGAGGTTTGTTAATGGCGAAAATAGTCTTTGATAGAGGCGGAAATGGCTTTTGACAGAGGTAGAAATGGCTTGTTTGTTTTACATAGTGATACATTTGAAATCATCTATCCATTCATTAACTCTTTTGACCGACCCATGCATGTCCTTTCTCTTTGACTGTCGTGCTTGGTGTATGCCCGTGCTTCTGCAGATCTTTCATGTTTTGCGTTCATGGCTATGTGCATTCCATTACCCGTATTACCTTGATGCATCATCATCATACCTTCCTCCATGGCTCACATTTCTCCATACCTCTTGTGCGCCACCATCCTTTATTATATGTTGTATCTCCATTGCATAGATTCATTTGCATCATGTCTTACCTCTCCACTGCATGCATTTATTACTTATTGTATGCCATCATAACCATGCACTTTACATCTTAGGTTTGCATTCATTTATTTGTATTTCATTCATTCCTTTACCTTAGTTCATTCCTCCGCATGATTGTGCCTTCTTTGTTTTGATTTTAAAAAAATATTTGCGCCATATACCTTTGCACAATACTATATACATTTTGTAATTGCACTATGTATAGTTTGAACTTTGGTTTTTAACTTTTGATTTTAATTTTAAAAATTGACTAATAAAATAGTCAAATATTTTAAAATTAAATGTTTATGAAAATGCTAACCTTTGTTTGATGGTTTTGTAGGTCTTTCAAAAGTCTTCCATAGTTTCAATATGTGACCTCTTGTTCATAATTATCTTTGTTAGGAAATACATGGGGTATGATATGAATAGTTATATGGAATGTTTTGAATAATTGTATGGATAAATGTGGGTAGAATAGGGTTAATTAGAGTAGCGATATGAAGAGGGTTATAAACGATAGAATGTGGGTGAAAGTGTAGGGAATGTAAAATGAAATGTATGTAATGTTGGTGATGAAATGAAATGTAAGTAAATATGCATAAACTAGTATTAAATTAGTTTGTCCAATTCTAGAATATTTTGAAAAAAATGAAAATTTAAGAGCGATTTTTTACTCACTGTACAGATGTACTCCTTTTTTGACGTTCGATGATGATCAACATTGGGTTTTTTTTTTTACGACAACTCTTGTAGACTTGATAGAGACTTTGTTTCTACTTGCATTTGATTTTATTTAGAATAATTATTGTTCAGGTCCCTTTTTTAGGTTAAATTTTGACATTTTCTATAATATTCTCAGGTCCCTAGGCTGACATGTTAAATTTTCAGCTCCCTTTCTGGCATAATTTCATAATGATTTTCAGGTCCCTTTCTAGCGTAATTTCACAATGATGTTGAGGTCCCTTTCTGGCATAATTTCACAATGATGTTCATATTTTGAAAATTTCTTTTGTCATATTTAGGTCCCATTCAAAATAATTTTTTTAACAATAATTCAAGTCCCTACTGTAAATGTCAAATGATATACCAGGTCCCTTTATGACTGTAGTTCATATTCTGTCTTCAATTCAGCTGCTGAAAACTATTTTCATATTTTTTTTTTTTATTTCACACCTTCCCCAAAACTGATGTTGTGAATTGTCCTCAAGTCTGCAAACTCTTGGAGGGTATATATGCAAAAATGTAAAGTAAAGTAAGATGAAAACAAAAATAGAATTCATATTGGCCAAACAAGTTGGTTTTCCGATATGAATTCGAGTTTGTATCGTCCCAGTTGCCTGGATTGTCACAACCAAACTCTTATTATTATTATTATTATTATTATTTTATTCTTCTTCTTCGGGAACTTTGGAAGGCATATTACTATGTTGTCCCAGTATTTCCAGATCTGAATCCATTGAAAATTGTCTCAGAAAATCCTCTTTATTTATAGGCTTATTGTAGATTTTAAGCCTATGTCCATTGACGATAAACGAAACAGATGCTTCATCAATTTATTTTATCTTGACAACTCCATTATCGAAGATTTCTTCAATTTCATATGGCCCAAGCCAATGAGTCGTAAATTTTGCTTTGAAATATTTGAATTTGGAGTCGAACAAGAGTTCCAAATCTCCTTTCTGAAACACTTTATTCTTTATGAATCAATCATGCAATTTGATCCGTTGTTCTTGGACAAGAGAAGTATGTTCAACTGTTTGTTGTCGAATCTCATCCAGTTTGTTTAACTGCATAATCCTTTCTTGTTGTGCTTGAGACAATTCCATCCCTAATTCTGTTGCTAGCTTGTATGTATGTATTTGAAACTCAATGTGTAAAATAAATTATTTTCCATACACTAACTGATATGGACTGAAACTAGTAGTGTTCTTCCAAGTTATTCTATATGCCCATAATGCATCTTTCAACTTTTCTGACCAGTCCTTTCTGTTCATTTTTACAGTTTTTGTCATATAGGACTTTGTTTATTGATTCCACTTGTCCATTTTCTTGGGAATGATATGGAGTGGATTTTCTGTGTTTGATATTGAATGTTTCTGTAATATCACAAACAAGTTTTGACGTGAATTGTGCACGCTGGTCAGTTACTATCTATCTCAGAACTCCATATCTCACAAATATCTCTTCAAACAGAAAATACGTAACAGTTTCTTCTGTTGCCTTTGCTACTGCCTTGGCCTCCACCCATTTAGTTACATAAACTGTACATACAAGTATGTATCTATTTCCATTGGATGGAGGGTTGATTGGTCCCATGAAATCTAAAGCCCACTGTTCAAATGGTTCATTAAGTACTTGTAGCTTTAATGGCATTTCATCTGATGCCACTGGTCTACCAATTCTTTGGCAGTTGTCACATTTTTTGACATAATTCCTGAAGTCCTTGAAGATGGATGGCTAGTAGTAGCCAAGCTTCAGCACTTTGTATGCTGTCCTTTTATCTGCAAAATGACCACCACATGGTTCATCATGGCAAGCTTTCAAAATTTCAATTATTTCATCCTCTCTTACACATTTTCTAATGATTAAATTAGCACCAATATAAAATAGATCTCCATTGACCCAACTATACCTAGCACTTTCTCTAATTATTATTCGTTTCTGTTTGTTTGTGCAGTGAGATGGTAGGATATCAGATGATAAATAGTTAGCTATATCTGCAAACCAAGGAGTTTTGACATTTATAGTGAATACATGTTCATCTGGTAAATTGTCTGATACTGGATTTGGATCACCAGGTGTATTTAATCTTGATAGAAAGTCAACAACTTGGTTATCTTTTCCTGGTCAATCTTGTACAATAATATTAAACTCTTACATTAATAACAAAAAGTGAGTTCTGCCATTTTTAATTGATTTATTCATTAAATATTTTATAGCATAATGATTCGTGTGAATATAAAATTTATAACCTATTATGTAATGTCGAAATTTATTTGCTGCATGTACAACAACTAACATTTCTTTTTCTGTAACAGTGTAATTCAATTTTGTTGGTGTTAAGTTTTTATTGATGAAATATATAACATAATTGAAATGATTCTCTTTTTGTCCAAGTGATGCTCCAACAACTATATCAGATGCATCAGTTGAAATGTGAAATGGCTAAGACCAATTAGGTCCTCGAAGAATGGTGCAATTGATCATTTCTCTTTTAATTTTTCAAATGCATATTGACAATTATTAGTCCATTGGAATTCTACATCTTGCGAAAGTAACTTGAATAATGGTAAAGCTATTTTACTTAAATTTTCAGTAAATCTTAGATAGTAGCCTGCATAACCCAAGAAACTTCACACTTCTTTTTGTGTTGTAGGAGGTTTTAAATTCACAATGACCTGTATTTTTGTTGGATCCAATTTAATCCCTGAAGAAGAGATATGGTGTTCCAATACTATCCCCTCAGTTAACATCATAAAGCACTTTTCATTAACGAGTGATAGGTTTGTCTCAATGCATCTTCTTAACACTTTTTCAAGATTATGTAAACAATCATCATATGTTGTACCATACACAATGAAATCATCCATGTAAACTTCCACACACTCATGAATCAAATAAACAAAAATAACAAGAACTAATCTTTGAAAAGTAGCAGGTGCGGTACACAAACAGAAAGGTAATACATTGTACGCATATGTTCCCTAGGGGCATGTGAATGTTGTCTTATCTTGATCTTCTAATGCTATTTTTATTTGATCATATCCGGTAAATCCATCCAGAAATTAGAAAAATTTCTTTCGAGATAATGAATATAACACTTGATCGATAAATGGTAGAGGAAAATGATCTTTTAATGTAGCTTTGTTAGGTTCTCTGTAATCCAGACAAATTCTCCATTTCCCTTTTTTTTTAGGCACTACAACTAAGGGTGAAACCCATTGACTATCTGAAATAGGATAAATAAATATGACTTGTAATAGTTTATGTAATGCTTCTTTCACTATTTCCTTCATCATGGGATTCATCTGTATCTGTGGTTGCCTAACAGGATTTATTTCATTATCAGTGTAAATGTGATGGATGCATGTTTTTGGATGAATTCCTGGCATGTATTTATAATCCCAGGCAAAATATTTTGAATATTTTTGCAATAATGTTATTAGCTTTTCCTCTTGTGATGACTGTAAGTTGTTACCAATATTCAAATGTCTTTCTAGACTGATTTCAATTATTTTTCTATTTGAATTGGAAATTGAATTTATAGGAAAAATTCTTTCAAATGTATTTTGAAATGATTGTATTGTGCAATTTTCCTGAAAACATTCATTTAAAAGATAACTAGCAACTTCATATTGAGTTATCCTAAGCCACTTTGAAAGGTCTGGTTATGAGATGAATCGATCTAATAAGTCCTCATTTTCTTCCTCCTATCTACAATTATAAAATTGATTAAGGCTAAGAACTGGTTGAAATTTTTTTTGTTCTTTTTCATCAAGTAATGATAATAGAGAAGGAAATTGAGCAGGAGGATATAATGTAACATGTTTTATTTCATCTCCATGTGTAATAATCATACTTCCTGACCTGCTCTAATGTAAGCATCTGCAGTAGCTAACCATGGTTAGCCTAAAATTAAGGGATGCCCTCCCAAGTTTGTTTTTGGTTGCAAAATCAAAAAGTCTATAGAATACTCCCATGAATCCAGTGAGACAATGATATCTTCTAGTATACCTTCCGGAACAACTTTAGATCTGTCTGCAAGTTCTAAGACTATAGAAGTAGGTCTAATGTTTGTCAAATTCAAATGTTTCATAGTCTCTATTGTCATAACATTGATAACTGCTCCCAAGTCTATTAAAGTGTTTGGCACTGAAAATTTGTTAATCGAAATAGTAACCATAGGAGTTCCTGGATCAACATATTTTTCAATGGCTATGTTTGTAGACATGAGACTTGAAACACTTCCAATTACCTGGATTGTTGGTGGATTCTTATTTTTTTAGCCAAATTTCTTAATGCATAATTCCTTTATTGTTTTTGCATATATAGGAATGTTTTTGATTGCCTGCAATAAAGGAATTTTAACATATGTGTTTTTCAATTCATCCATAATACTAAATTCAGGGAGAGATATTGGAATATTATGTTGTATTAATCTCGCTGGATATGGGGGAGTCTGTGTAATGATAGCTTTACCTTTCTGAATTTGTTTTTCTGGTTGAGATTGTTCACATTTTTCTCATTGTTCTATTTGTTCTTCAATTATTGGAGGAGAATATTTTTGTAACACCTTCCCAGACATTAGGTGGACATCTTGTATAGGAAGAATTGAATAAGTAGGATAATATGTTGCTTCTTCCACATGATATGCTAGTCTATCAACTTTGTTGCTTGGATAAGCTACTGGCTGAGATGGTAATTGTGTTGGTCTAGGAGGTTGTTGGTTAGTTGGAAGCTGAAGTTGATGCGTTTGAGTTAGAATTGGTGGATTTTGAGTTGGATATGGCATTGGTTGTTGTTGCTGAAATTGTTGATATTGAGGAAATGATTGCGGAGGGTATGGTTGTTGATATTGATACTGCTGGGTATACATTTGCTGTGGTGGTTGGTTTCCATAACTATATCCCCTCCAACCTTGTGAAGGTTGGTTTTGATATGGTTGTGGTGGCCTAGCCTGCCATGGCATCAGTGTATTCCATGTGTTTTTAGGATATTGAAAATTTTGGAGATTTTGTTAAGGGAGCTGTTGAGGCATTCTTGGATGCCAAGGTCTCCTTGGTGCCATATAGTAGAGAGAATGTACTCCTTGTACTTCTTCCCCTTGCAAATCTTTTAACATTGGACATTTTTCTCTTGCATGCTTTTCTGTGCATAGTCCACATACTTGTATGTTTTGCAAGGGACATTCCCTGAGTGGATGTTTTTGTCTACACTTTGGACAGAAAATTGCAAAGACTTCGTCTTGCTCTTATTTTCTCTTCTTAGCTTTCAAAACATCCACTTGTGTAGCCAAAGTGCTCAAGAGACCTATCTTAAAGTTTTCTAGTAGGATTCCTATCTCTGTTCTTGTTACTGCACTTTCTGCAGATTTGGAAGCTTTCGATGAAATATCTATTTTCCCACTCTTAGCTCTTCCCCTAGAGTATTTTTGACATAATTTAGAAATTTCTTCAAAGGGTAAATTAGAAATATCTCCCTTTCCCATTATATTAAGAATTTCTAAATACTCATCTCTAATACCCTTTATAAAAATAGTGCAGATGGTATCAGAACTAAGAGAATGATGTTTGGATTTTTGTAAATTGTAAAGGAATCTTTCCAAATATTCCTCCAAACTTTCATCTTCCTGTTGGGACATTTTGAAAATCTCTTCTTTCGAGCCTCTAGCCCTGCAGTAAGCTTGATACTTTTTAAGAAATATTTTCTTCATGTCTTCCCAAGAAGCTATCGCGTGTTCTCCTAATCCCATAAACCATTTCAAGGCTACATCTTTTAAAGTAGCAGGAAAAAGTCAAAGTTTATGTGTATCATCAGTATATCCACATGTTCTACACAAGATGTCAAACTCAAACATGAATGAATTAGGATCTTCCATTGACATTCCATAGAAATTAGGCAATACAGAAGGTGGAATATTTTTCATTTTTATTTCTTCTCCTAGTATTTCTCTTGCATCTAAAATAGGAAAGCCAAAAGTAGTCTCCTGGTCATTATTGTCTTCTTGCCCATTTTCTTGTGTTCTTCGATTTTGGTTTTCTCTTATTGCTTCTTATTCTACTTTTCGAAGTGCTTCTGCTCTTCTATATTCTTCAGCCTTTCTTTCCTCTTCAATTCTTCTTTCTTCTTCTCTTTGTCTTTACCATTTTTCTTTGTTGTCTTTCATATTCTAATTTTTTTTCAGCAGTCATTTTTATTCTAGTTGATCCTTCTCCTTCTTCAACCATTTTGTGTTCAGAGACTTGTAGTGTTTCAATAGGTTGACTTTGTATTTCTTCCACTACTTTGATTTCTTAAAGGACAGGTTGTTCTAGTTGTTCGACAATTTGTTTTGTTGTGTCTTTTTGCTTTCAAAGAGAAGGAGGTTCTTTAGGTGATTTCTTTTTCTTTACCTCAAAGGCCAACAAGATTTGTCTTTCAACTAAAGTTAATCTCTATCCATATCTCTGTTTCTCCTGTAATTCTTCTATAGTAGGTTTTCCAACAACTGGTGTTGTTAATCCTGTGGATGAATGTGTTGTTGGGGGATTTTGTTTCACAAATATACCTTTTTGATCTCTAGTTCTAGGCATAAGAAAACATTACTTGAAATAAAAACTATGTTTTTGTTGTTTTTGGTGATTTTTTATTTTTTTGTCTTCCTATTTTGACTGTTTTTGAATTATTCTTCCCCAGAAATGGTGCCAAAATGTTGGGTCAATTTATTGTTGTAAACTAACACGAGTATTTACTATCAATCTAGGTTGGTGAACTTAGAAGCATCCCCAAAGTATATGGGTTTCAGTTATGATCAATTCAGAAGATGGTTTATTGATGATTAGGGAAATGCATATTACAAATATAAATCTAACTTAAATAATTTCTAAACAATATATCAAGATACATGAAATGATAATTGAAGATGCTATTCTCTAAGAGGTCCTGGTTGTCCTTCATCATTGATTTCATTTTATCATTAATGCTATTGTGAAAACAGGAATTCAGAAAAGCAGAAAAAGATGAATCTTAGTTTTGAACTCTTGATCAGATAGAATAAGTATTTAACTTAAATACTGGGCTGTCTCTTCGTATGAAAAAAGAAACAAAATTAAGATCCATTAGCGATCAAAGCATGCAAAGGCCTGTAAAGATGAATTCTAACTGAAAATCTAGAGTTGATAGAAAGAGTGCTTAAATTCAAAACTTGTTTGTCCTTTCATATGCAGTTTAAGAATGATCATTAGATTCATTAATACTTAGAAATAAATAAATCAAACATAAGCAAACTACTGCAACTATGATGAATTCTAACTGAAAATCTAGAGTCGATAGAAAGAGTGCTTAACTTAAAAACTTGTTTGTCCTTTCACATGCAGTTTAGGATTGATCATTAGGTTCATCAATAAATAAATCAAACATCAGAAAAATAATTCAGAAATTACAGCTGTGAAATAAACTAAGAAGTGCACTTAGCTCAGTGTGGGGGCCCTCCACCCTTGCCTCGCACACTGAGGGTAAAATTAGCTACTTAAGACTTCAAGCAATCAAATATCATGTATCAATATCAAAATATGATAGAAAAAATCTTCAATTATGTCTCCAAGTCTCAGAAATAATGATAATCAGTCATACAAGTTCCATTGTTAAAGCCTTTAAAGTGTGAGGCTTAAATAGATAAAGTATCTAACAAACTCATCTAAAATAACTCAAGTAATCATATCTATCCTTGTCCTATCATATCAGGTCGAATTCATCTATCATATCCATCATAATCTGGAAAATCCCACAAAATAAGAGTTTTGACCTAGTTTCTAGGGATCCTCCATAAAGACTGATCCTGTTTGACCGCCTTTGACTGGGCCTATTAAAGCTCAATCTGACTGTGCCAACATGTGTACTCTTACTCCTAGTTCCCGAGCTTTCTAGAAACATATCCATCTTTAGCCCAAGTGTCCTGCACATATGCAAACCATAATGCTATTATGGGAATTTCTGTTGTTGTCCAAAAATGCACTTAAATTCCAATTTTTACAAAAACATCTAATAATTGAAAAACATAAATTAAATACCTTTATATGCATCTTTGGGTCAATGCAAGGTGAATATGATGGTAATTAGATGGATAATGTGGAAAAATAAAGTGCATTTCTTAAACAAAAAGAGATAAAAAACAAGGGCCAACAAGTTGCATTTAGTGTTAACTAGTTAAATGACATTTTATTATTTCTTTTTAAGAAAAGAATGAGACACTTAATGTTTTTTTCTGAAAGTTTATTTTTATTTATTGTTCATTATGAAAAATAAAATTGGTTATAGAAATTGGTTCCATAAAAAATAAAAAGGCTGATGGTAAATGTTTTCCAAGAACTGAAAGGTGGTTGGACAGTTTAAACAGTTACTTACTCATTTGGGGATAAGAGACTCATCCCAGTGAGGAAAGGGGGTTATGTTCGTGGGCTAAGGGAGGAGTGGAGATTTTCCTGAGCTGGTAGAGACCAGTGGAAATCAACTAGCAAGTCCTGAAGTTTTCTGGCACTGACTAGACTTAGAGTCCTGAGGTCACAATAGAAAAACTGCTGTCAACGTGTACCTCTTCAGGAGAGGAGCACAGGGGCAAGAGGAGGATTTCATTGCCTCCCTTAAAGGCTAGGTGGACACCAAAGGCCGAATTCACTTTTAGATAAGTGAATGTTTTAAATTTTAAAATGTTTAGAAAAGAATGTTGATTTCAAGTTATTTGTACACATGAATATGTCTCTAGTTTCAGGAAATATTATTTTCTTTTGTAATCAGTATATAGAGAAAAGAAGAATGAGTTTCAAATTTATAAACGTCTTAACAATTTTTTGGGAAATCTGGGACTATTATGTTAAGTATTCCTATAGAATAATCTTTTGGATTTTTAAATAAAGAAAAATAATGAATCTTGCTGCTAGTTGTTAAAGAACACAATTGTCGAGCATTAAAGAATACGAACTTTGCCATACCCTGTATTCCACTATAGTAAAAATTAATTATAAACAGAGTTTATTTTATTTCTATCGAGTACATATGAAAATATAACATAGATCATGAAGTATATCGATAGAAAAAATTATATAAAAATGACTGTGCAAAGAAAAATAGAATTAGAACGAAGACAGACTTCTAAAGCTATGTCGGGGAAAACTGTTGATTCTGGTTACAGGGGGTAAACCCAACCTAGAACTCATCATCACCCCTAAAATACTACTCACAGACAAGAAATGATGGTCCGGTCATCTTCTAAACTAGAGAATTAAATAATGAATTAAACATTTACACTAATACATGACATATTCACATTAGTCAAGAGTAAACTTATTAAGAAGAAAAACACTAGCGCTATCAGATTGACAGACTAATGTATTTATTTGGAAAAACAGAGAATTGTGGTAACTAAAGATGTGAAAAAAATATATATGGAAAACCATTACACACATTTCTAGAAGAGATTATAAGTAAATAATATTACAAAGATTATGCCAGAAGAAGATTATTACTTCACAAAATAGGCTTAAGCCAAATGTTAACAAAAAAAGGATAGCAATTCTTGTAAACGTATACATGAGCAAAATAAGAATAGGAAGCTTGGAAACCTATAGAACAGTTTCATCATTATCTATAAACTTGGAATTTCATAAAATGTTGAACTTACGATAGCATTGTAGTAATTGTTTATATCAATGTTTAAATAGTACAGTTCAAAACCCAAAAATTATAGGAGTATATATATAGATATATATATATGTAATGAATGAAAAAAATGCCATTTTCAACAAGAGAACAGTAAGAGGAATGATAGCCTTAGAGATTCAACGGAGCCTAACAGAAGAAATTTCGACCCCAAATTATTGCGTAGAGGTAGTCTAGCTGCTACCCGTGTGTTTGCAGTAAGAAATACCTGACAATAAAACAAGCGTAAGTGGGTATTTGAAGCCACAGACGAGACTAAAGGAACTTGATAGGAACCAAAAAAGGTTACTTGCAAGAAAAACAACCTTGCATATTTTAAATCGAGAAAAGAAATGGGAATTACACGTAAAAACAAGATGTATAGTGGATATATTTAATGGGAAGAACCGGCAAAGGAAGAAGTAGGAGTATACCTGTAATATGGAATCTGGCCACCGGTTAATTGGTCGTGAAAGCAAACCAGAGAATTACCCATTAGTTTCCTTAAGAGTGTATTAAAGAGAAATAACCTAAACGCAATAACAAAAGAGCAGACGAGAACTATGGAAATGAATATACCTAGAGGATGTCTTCTCCATGAACGAAAATGTTAGCCATAACTCGAAACCTTGGCATGAAGCTGTGGAAAATAAATAGTATTTTAAGCCGATACTACAAATAAATTCCACCGCAAAAGACAACCATAAACCCTTGCACAGTTCACGGATTATTAAAATAGCTGAAGTAAATGGGCATGTCGTTTTGGGTTACATGAAGACGCAGAGACAAATACATGTTAATGCCCAAACTGGAATACCTGTGAGAGCAGAGTTCGCGAATGCGGAAGGTTGCGGCACTCTCGGTGAACATGGAGGTGGAGAAATGAAATCCAAATTCTGTTAGCGTGAAGGGGTAATACCCTAAGCAGTTTCAAAGTCATCTTCACCATAGATGTTAGGGTTTCCAAATGAAGGATGAGGATCAAAACAGGTGTAGCACAAAGCCCAACCAAATATTTACCATATCCAAACTTAATGCTATGTCATATTAAACATAGATTAAAACAATCAATGCAGACAGGTTGTACCATAAAGATTCGTGTGTGGTCAACAAACATCGGATCATGGGCATCACTAGGGTCGAGGAAATTTATTCACTTCAACTAAACCATAATAAAACAAATATGTTATGAGCTGGTGCTTTAGTATAACAAAGCCACTTAAATATTTATGTGGAAATTAATTCAATCTTGTGTGACATAGTTACAATGTCAGAGGTGTAGTAAGTAATTTTTTTTTTTTTTAATTTTTAATTTTTATGATGGGTGTTACAAGTGGAGTACGGGGGAAAGAGGAGGACATCATTGCCTCTCTTGAAGGTTGGGTGGACACCAAAGGCCAAATTCAATTTCAGATAAGTGAATGTTTTAGATTTGATAATGTTTAGACAAGAATGTTGATTTCAGGTTATTTGTACACAGGAATATGTCTTTAGTTTCAAGAAATATTATTTTCTTTTGTAATCAGTATACAGAGGAAATAAGAATGATTTTTAGATTTATAACGTCTTAACAATTATTTTGGAAGTCTAGGACTGTTATGTTAAGTATTCCTATAGAATAATCTTGTGGATTTTTAAATAAAGAAAAAGAATGAATCTTGCTACTAGTGGTTAAAGAACACAATTGTCGAGCATTAAAGAATAAGAACTCTTCCATACCCTGTATTACACTACAGTAAAAAGAAATTATAACTAGAGTTTCTTTTATTTCTGTCGAGTACATACAAAAATAAAACATAGATCATGAAGTATATCAATAGAACAATTTATATAAAAAATACTATGCAAAGAAAAATAGAAGTAGAATGAAGACAGGCTTCTAAAGCTATGTCGGGGAAAACTGTTGATTCTAGGTACAGGGGGTAAACCCAACCCAGAACTCGTCGTCACCCCTAAACTAATGCTCATGGACAAGAAATGATGATGCGGTCATCTTCTAAACTTGAGAATTAAAGAATGAATTAAACATTTACACTAATACATGACATATTCACAATATTCAAGAGTAAACTTATTAAGCAGAAAACCAGTAGCGCTGTCAGATTGACAGACCAATGTATTTATTTGGAGAAATAGAGAATTGCGGTAGCTAAATATGTGAACAAACTGTATATGGAAAATCATTACGCATATTTCTGGAAGAGATTATAAGTAAATAAGATTACAAAGATTATGCCAGAAGAAGAGTATTACATCACAAAATAGGCTTAAGAAGAATGCTAAAAAAAAGAAGGATAGTGGTTCTTGTAAACGTATACATGAGAAAAATAAGAACACAAAGCTTGGAAACCTCTAGAACAGTGTCATCAATATCTATAAACTTGGAACTTCATAAAATGTTGAACTTACGATAACATTGTAGTAATTGTTTATAACAATGTTTAAATAGTACAATTCAAAACCCACACACACACACACACACACACATATAATGCACAACAGATATTCCATTTTCAACAAGAGAACAGTAAGAGGCATGATAGCCTTCGAGATTCAATGGAGGCTAACAAAAGAAGCTTCGACCCCGAATTATTGCATAGAGATAGTCTAGCTGCTACTCGTGGGTTCGCGGTAAGAAATACCTGACAATAAAACAAACGTAAGCGGGTATTCGCAGCCATAGACGAGACTAAAGGAACTTGATAGGAACCGAAAAAGGTTGTCTTCAAGAAAAACAACCTTGCATATTTTAAATTGAGAAAATAACTGGGAATTACAAATAAAAACAAGATGTACAATGGATAGACTTAATGGGAAGAACCGGCAAAGGAATAGTAAGAGTATACCTGTAATATGGAATCCAGCCACTGGTTAACTGGTTGTGAAAGAAAACCAGAGAATTACCCATTAGTTTCCTTAAGAGTTAAATGCAATAACAAAAGAGCAGACTAGAAATGGGGAAACAAATATATCTGGAGGAGGTATTCTCTGTGAACGAAAACATTAGCCATAACTTAGAATCTTGGCATGAAGTTGTGGAAAATAAATAAGTATTTTAAACTGAGACTGCAAATAAATTCCACCGCAAAAGAAAACCATACACCCTTGCATAGTTAAAGGATTATTAAAACCACTGAAGTAAATGAGAATGTCGTTTTGGGTTATGTGAAGACGCAAAGGAAAATACATGTTAATGCTTGGACTGGAACACCTGTGAGAGCAGAGTTCCTGGATGCGGAAGGTTGCAGAGCTCTCGGTGAGCACAAAGGCAAAGAAATGAAATCCAAATTCCATTACTGCTAAGGGGTATACCCTAAGCGGTTTCAAAGTTATCTTCACCGTAGATGTTAGGGTTTCCAAACAAAGGGCAAGGATAAAAAAAGTGTGGCAAAAAGCCTAACCAAATATTTACCATAGCCAAAATTAATGATACGCCGTATTAAACATAGATTAAAATAATCAATGCAAACAGGTTGTACCATAAAGATTTGTGTGTGGTCAACAAACGTCGGATCATGGGCATCGCTAGTGTCGAGGAAATTTATTCACTTCAACTAAACCATAATAAAACAAGTGTGGCACTTCGGTATAACAAACCCACTTAAATATTTATGTGGAAATTAATTCAATCTTGTGTGACATAGTTACAATGTTAGAGGTGTCGTAATTAATTAATTTTTTTTTATGATGGGTGTTACAGTGATAGAGGATTTAGATATATCTCAAATATAGTTATAATTTTTTTTTCTTTTAAGTTTAATTTCAAAAACGTTATAAAATTAAATTCAAATAAACTGTTTATAAAATATTTTGATTGTTAAATGAGAAATGGTTTTTGGGCATGTAGTATTGATGAGCCACGATATTGTAACAATGCTTATTTACAAGTTAATAATATCTATGAAAAAGTAAATGTGAATATCCATAGTTAAAAATATTGTGATAATGTAAGTTAGTGTATGTATTAATTTTTTTGTCTTTATTAATGAAATTTAAATATGGTTAGAAAATGATTATTTTAATTTATAATGTAAATTGTTTCATGTTATAAATTTTAATCTAATATATATATTATGACTTTATTTTAATTCAAAATATAAATAATTTTATCAAGACAAAATTACAATATAACTAATTAAATTTTATTATTTTTATTACTTTTAACTTTTTCACACACTTCAACATCTTCTCTCTAGTAAATTTTATATTACTTTTAATATTTTATTATTATTTAATTGGACCACCATGTAAATATTTACCAATCCTTTAAATAAATATATTAATATAAATTGAACATATTTACCTAATATCAAAATTAACGTGCAACCCCACTCTTCACTCAATTACACTCTTCACACAATTATATATATAGCCATTTCAAAATTAATTTTAACAAATATAGTTCATATACATGTTTTTGAGATTCATAGCATCTTTGTATATATAATTAGTGTTTACCAAAATAAAATGTCTTTTATTATCATTTAATTATATATATTTTTTTATAAACTTGATTTTTTTCACTTTTATATATGTATATATATATAAACTTTAACTTATAATATATAATATAACTTACATTTTTTAATATATGAAAATTTACATTCTTATTTTGAAATATATATATATATATATATATATATATATATATATATATATATATTATAGAAATATTATCAAAATTTATGTAATGAGGTGACCATTGGAGGTTATGCATGACTTTCCTTAATGGAGTGTGCTAGGCATGAGTCTCTTGCAAAATGTACCCCAAAGTCTTTCTAGACAATGGTGTTTATATCTCATCTAGTGTTCGGGTTTGGTTACTATCGCTTGCTAGAGGTTATGGGATTGGTGGTGTTGGGAGCTCCTAGGTGTTTATGTCTACAAGCTAGAAATCCAAATTTTCCATCCATTGCATGCCAAGTTGTGAAGAACTACGACGAAGGTCAAGATATTAATACTAGTATAAATTTTAATGTCAATTGGGAGGCTTGATGTGAGAAAGTGTGGAATCCCATTTCGTAGCAACCTTCTTCTACTCACTAGTACATTTGGGGGAAATTCCGACACTTGGTTCCGACGCTTTTGACCAAATGTCGGAAATTTCCCCAAATTTTTTCAATCCCACCCGAAACCGTCGCTATACAAACATTTAGAGAAAAGTGTCACAATACCGAAACTTAGAAAAAGTGTTGCAATTGCGACGTTTGGAGGAAGACGTTGCAATTGCGACACTATGCCCCAAAGCGTCGCTATTGCGACAACTGCCTCCAAACGTCGCAAGTGCGACACAATGTCTAAGTGTCGCAATTGCGAAGTTTGGAGGCATCCGTCGCAATAGTGATGCTTTGTCCACCGTCGATATAACGACACTTATATGCGCGCTACATAAAAATATGACACTTATATGTGCACTACATAAAAATGATTTTATTAAAAACTACATTAACGTCTGATATCGCGCGCGCATTCGCCCTCCGCTCTTGCAGAACAGCATTCGCCCTCAGCATTCACCCTCGGCTCTTGCAGAATAGCATTTGCCCTCAGCATTCACCCTCAGCTCTTGCAGAATAGCATTCACCCTCAGCATTCTCCCTCAACTCTTGCAGAACAGCATTTGCCCTCACCATTCGCCCTTAGCTCTTGCAAAACAACATTCATCCTCAGCTCTTGCAGAACAGAATTCACCCTCAGCTCTTGCAGAATAGCATTCGCCCTCATCATTCACCCTCAGCTCTTGCGGAACAGCATTCGCCCTCAGCATTCGCCCTCAACTCTTGCAGAATAGCATTCGCCCTCAGCATTCGCCCTGAGCTCTTGCAGAACAACATTCACCCTCACCATTCGCCCTGAGCTCTTGAAGAATAGCATTCACCCTGCATTCACCCTCAGCATTCGCCCTCAGCATTCACCCTCAGCTCTTTCAGAACAACATTCACCCTCAGCTCTTGCAAAATGGTAAGTTCTTACTGCAGGCCCTTCCTCCTATAGTAGGGTTGACTCTATTTGGGGTTTTTTGGTCAATTCCATTGGATTGTGTTAGGCTGTAGGGTTCCCTCTAGATGTCTTCAAATGTTCTTTCGGATGAGTTTCAAAGAGGATGTGTAAGATGTGTTTGTGCTTGCATGAATTTTACTCCACCAGTTTCATGAAGTTTAAGCTATGGATTTTAGTTCGACAAACTCATCCATCTCAACACCCAGTAAAGAATTGCCCTTGATCTGATCTATATTGAAGGTGAAGTGCAAAGTGGTAGAGAATGGGAGATCGAAAGTCATCAACTTTATCACAAGGGTAGTACTCCAGATCGAAAGTGATGAGATTTAGTTCTCCAGATTTGGGGATTTTCTGATGACATACCAAAGGTCACATCCATACGACCATATCAAGGTCAATGTTGAGATCATTCTCATATAGATATAGGTCACTGATATATAGGGTTAATATCATCATCACTATCCATGGAAACCGAATGGTTACAAAATCTGTGATTGTGGTTGGCTCATTTATAATTATTACCCATTTATAGTAGAGCACAGAAACACTAAATATGGCTCGAGCAGAGCCTTTACAATAGGAAATGGAATTGCAGCTGCTTCATCAATAACCAATAGCTCCACTTGAGAAAAAAATTCATAAACTTGGGGCTGGATATACTGCAGAGCAAACAATTGTAGTTATCATTCGTGATCCAATATATTAATATACTTTTTACATTGAACTGAAGAAAGGGAAACAAGAAAATGCTAGCCATCATAAAATGCTTTGACATAAGATTTTTGAGTGACATACTTGAAAAAAAGAACTCATCCACTGATATTTATAATCATTTGAGTTATTCAAGTTAAACACAATGTCAAGAATCAAGATTCAATACCCTCTATTATCTTCATCACCCAATACAAGATTTAAATTTTTCCCAAAGAAACACTTATTAAATTAGCAGCCATTATTTCTCCCTGCTTTAAAAACCCTACATTTAATGAAAACAAGCATTGCATTTCAACTACAAAAAGCTATTAGTGTTCAAATGTACATGTGTGCATTACTTGTGTAGGGTATTCCTTTTCCACTTTCACATTATCCAAGAATGTGTGCAGTGTAGTTTATATTTTTTGTGATTTAGATTATCTTGAAAAAGGAAAGGTAAATTATTTCCCATGGAAAAACAAGGTTTTCCCTTTTTACTACTGGAAATGGTACAACAAAGTTCCATTTCTACCCGAAACTCCTATGAAATAGGAACCAAATAAAGGACATGTCCTCAATGGACATCATTTGGCTTTGAAAATGGCCATTGCACCGTGTTGTTTCTTATATTACATCACGATAGTTTCTTAGGTAATTTCTTGTTTCTTGAGATGAAAAACAACCAAAGAAATTGTGAAGATCCTTTCAAGAAATAAATGACCATTTCTCAATCATATCTCAACTATTTTTTATTTTATTCATTGGTTGCTTACTTTGAGAGAAATTTGACACTTTTATAAGGAATATAACATAAAAACGCAAAATGGGAAGGAATTGATGAGGTAGATGACCTTTAGTTGTTGTCAATTAAGAATTGATAATACACGATGCATGTTCTGTACTACAAACTAGATTCCTTCCTGGAGTTAGGACACAGAGTATTGAATCAAAGTTGTAGTTTCTAACTTTTTGTATTGGTTCATCAATCTTGAAATTCAGACATTGCATGTCTTCATTGCTTCATGTTTGAATAATTTGCATCATATCGTACAATAGGAAATTAGGAATTATGATTGTTATTACTTTATGGATCTGTTAAGTTACTTTTAAGTTTGCATGGTTTAGTGTGAAATTATTCTAGTGTGCCCCTAGGCCCAGGTGAAGGAATGCCAAGGACTGAGAACCATAGTTTTTAAATGGTATTGTTTCTTATACCCAAAAACCCCTCAACATCACTTCTTATTAGTTCTTAACAATAGTGTTGTAAACAATTTGAGAATCGATATAGCAAAATATCGTACTTCTCAAGATAAATTCCTAAAGCTAAAGTGTGATACCATGTGTAATTCAATAGCCCCATTGTCACCTCACCAACCTCTTTTCACTTTGGTCTAGCTCTCCTCCAACTCAAGGGGGGTTCTCCCTAGTAGATATTAGGGATCTAATGGCCCAACCAAACCAAGTCAAGAGCCCCCTAACTCTCTATGTTTACTACTATCAATAAAAATATTGAAAAATAGGGTCAGACATGCATCCTGAAGATAAATTTGCCAGGGTATTTTTGGGCAATTTCAAAGGGAAAGTCCCCAAACACATATAATAAAGGAATTATAACGTGATTTAAAACATTAAATATCAACAAAATCATTTAAAGGATATTGAAAGGAAAAAGGTGATGGAAGATAGAAAGTGCCTTACTTAAATGCTCTAAGGATTTTTCAATAGTTGCTCCAAAAGCTTCACTTCAAGGCCCTTCAAGATCGTCTCCAACAATGCTATATCATTAGCTTCAACAATGCTACTCCAAAAATGTCCTCAAGGTCTTCACAACAAGTTTACTAGAAGTTTCTCCAACAATATATTCAATAAGGTCTTCATTGTCAACTTGTCTCTTGTTTGGGTGCCTTAATGTGCAATGGCATGTTTCCAGGATTGAATTCAATGCAAGGCATATTTGAAACTCTAACTCTATCTTCCGGTGTCTTATTAGAAATAATTTCAGTTTTCATTTTGTTTTTTCAATTTATATATTGTTTTCAAGTTTTTACATTTATAATTTTATTGCAATTAATGTGGCAGACTGATCAGGGCAGTACAGGAACAACCCCGAGACGGGATGATCGCAGAAAGAGGCAAGCGGAAGAACATGTAAAGTGCCAGCATTGCTCTATCTTCAGGTATTTTAGTTATTTACATAATTGAAATAATATTAATTTTGTTCAAATATGCAGACACCTAGCCATGGTATGCCTGATGATTCCCTCTATGAGGAATAGCTTTCTTCATCCCTATCTCCAGCGCTCTTGTTGCGAAAAAAGGCACGTGATGCAAGGTCGGAATTTAATACTTTGATAGACGCGACTCAAACACCTGAAATAGAAGAGAGGATAAAACAAATTATGAGCCAGCTAGAAACATATCAGGTAATAATAAAAAGTCAAAAGGATATTTTTTTTGTTCTGCATGAGATGATTTGTGATAGTTTGATTTTTAATTTTTACATTGACTAAACTAACAAAAAGTTCTTTTGTATGTAGCATTTTCTGGCACTTTCTGAACCCAGTGTTGGTGGTAGTGGGACACAAGGGAAAGAGATTGCACAACAACCCTCTCGTACACCTTCTACTCCTTTAGGTCCCAGCCAAGAAACACACCCTGCCCAAGCAGACACCCAGCCAACCGCTGAACGTGTTGGCAGTGATGAGGCTGATATGGCCAACTACATTATTGCGTTTCTTGGAGCTACATGTGTCAACTCCACAGGGACCATTAATGGCATGTTGTTGGTGAACAATGAAGGTGTCCCTATAAAGCACGTAAAACTCCCAGGTAAATTTTAATATTTTAACTATTTCATGTACTCTATCTAAAACATATTTATCATGATTTTTATTTTTAAATTAATGATAATATCTTTTTTACGTAGCAAAAACAATAGGTTAAAAGGGTTTTGGAGGCAATAGTTGGTAATTTTGCCCAACCATGTCGCACGGTGGTTCGAGAATTCCTTTGAAGAACTGAATTATCTAATAATGCCCACTGAGGGTCAGCACATTTGACAGAACAGCGGTGGCTCGAGTAGTCGGAAAATATTTGAAATATACTAGGGACACTTATAGGACGCAATTGCAATTTAACCCTAGATACGAACATCCTCTCATAGTTCCAGAGAGTGAGTGGAGAGCACTCATCCATGACGGAAAAGAGAAAAGGGCAAAGAAAGAAGGAAAAATGCCAACTGGACCTGCAAGGTAAATTACAACTTTAATTTAATAGCTTTAATTTTCTCTATGTCTAAAATAAAAGTGTGCTACGTCATATCTGACTTCAATCTTTTGATGCTAGGTTTCCTGACACCTCGAGCAACTGGCTGATTGAATAAAGGAACGTACGACTAAGCCATAGCGGCTGCCCAGTGCTTATAAAAATTGAAATTAAGTAGCTAAACATCTTATAATTAATTGTATCGCCTTCCAACGTTTTTGTAATCCTATCAAGTAGGTCCAAGCACGAAAACATATGTAATGTAGGGTGATGACTTCAGAACAGAAACTACAGAGGAAGATAAAAATATCGCTTTCCATTTCGGATATCAAGCCATAGTTGAACGTCGCAGAAGCTTGGGGAAGGTTCCAAGATCCAGAATGCCTGATAAGGTAAAAAATTAACCTTTCAATATGTTTTTTTTCGTCCATAAATTTAATGTCTAACAACTTTGTTTAAATCAAGGGAGCAGCACTACCGACGAGGAAAATAACCCAGTTTTAGAGCCAGATGTAGATGATCCTCACGTGCAACCTGATCATTGTAGTGGGGACTAGGCCGATAATGCTACTATCAGTGAGGGCCGTGATGGTAATTAATTTCCACTTATATATTTTTTTAATTATACCTTGATGGTTGTCCTTATAAAGTTTTTTATTTAAATAACAGAGAATGTTTCCGTTGAGGATCTTACCACCAGAGAGGAAGACAGGGCAACAGTCCCAACGATGACAACTGGTGCACCAGGTAAATAATCTCATTGCAATTTTTTTTATTAATATTACTGAACTAGTTCAATGATATTTAAAAACTGACAATTAAAATTTAATATTATCTGTTTTTGTAGGCGATGCCCCGTCATTGGATGAGACCAGACATCGTGACTACGCAACTAGGTCAGCAGTGCGGGTCGAAAGGCACGAAACAAGAGCAGAGCATGATGATATTGATGATGTAATTAGGAGCTTTAAAAATAGTAAGAAGAAAAAGAAAATTCGATAATGTAAAATATTGTATTATTATAAGACAAACGTTGCCATACTTGGAACGTTTTTTGCGTTATATAAAAAACTCATTTATCATACTATTTTTATGTCAAGCATTAATTGCAATGTTTCCTTGCGTACTTTTTGTTGAATTGTTTTTTTATTAGTTATTGAATATTTTTTTATGCTCATGAAAGTAAAAAATGAAATATATATTGGGTATTGGGGAATTGAGAGTGATGTGAGGGGGGGGGGAGGGGCCATAAGAGCTTCCACCTTCACGTGGTTGGCCCTGTTTAGTAGAGAATAATTTATTGGAGCGATTTAATCTTGGAGCAAACCTCCCTCGATCCAGTGTAGCAACAAAAAAGTCACTGTTGACTTAGTTGCTACTCTTTCGGATCGTGGGAGGCTTGTTCCAAGTTCATGCGACTCCAATAAATTGTTCTTGAAATGAAGAGGAGCTTATTCAGGTATGTTTTGACATTTTCAACATATGTTCTAAAATTATCATAAGAATGCATCTTAGAGTAAAAAATACTACATCAATTACTTGTATTTATTGTATAGATAATGATGGATTTTAATTGACTTGGCAGTGCAGGTACAAATCCTCTTGCATCATGAGCAATACAACTTGTCAACCAGGGTCATGTCCAGGATATTTTTGCTTGTGCGCTTGACTAGGTTCGTAATGTCACATTTTGTAAGTTCCTTTACGGTTCATAATTCAATATTAAGCTTGTGCACGATTATTATCTAGGTTTTTTGTATGTGTTTTTTCATCTATTTGATTGTAAGCAACTATGCATGTTTCCTGTTGTTCACTATGATTTCTCCCATTACCACTCCCAGGATGAATCCGACTTCATTGTTACATAGGTTACTTTATTGTTACTATGATTTCTCCATTTACGATTTCATAGGTTACATCATGTAAAGTTGTCAATCTCAGGTTGGTGATGAGATTTAGTTCTCCAGATTTGGGGCTTTTCTGATATTTTCTCTCTCATGTCATTCCTGCATCACCTCGTTGTTTGAGCATGCCAATTGTCTACCACTTGTACCAATTGGCACATGTAAATCTCTGAGTGGTGCCACATTTCACCTATTTTCGGCCCACTTGACCACCTAAAAAACTCAAATCCACACACCATGTGTCTTTATCATGGAGTGCCACATGTCCTAGATATTTAGGCCGATAGGCCTTCTGTTATGAAAGAGATCAATTTTTTTTCGTCAACACTTCTTATCTAGGCACGACACCTATTACTTGTTTAATATGACGGTCACAGTCTCTCGGGTTACCTTCTAGGTTTGACATACCACTGGTTTCTGGTATATTTCCATGGAATCGGTCTGAAAATACCAGCAACAATCCACACACCTGCAACCATCGACAGACCTGCCGTTTTAGCAGCTGCATTTCCGCAACTGCCAATACACCTGTCGTTTTAGTTGCTGCATTTCGGAAACTGCCAATACACCTGTCGTTTCATTCTCCTAGACTCTGTGTATGCATATTTTTCATATAATTTTATCATGAAGTTGGTCGCAGTGCTTTGACATGCCTTTGAATATTTTTGTGGGTTAGAAGACATTTCAGGCCAGAGCTATTGAATAGACTTGATGAGATAGTTGTATTTTATCCTCTTTCTCGTGATGAGCTCAGAAAATTTGCTAGACTACATATGAAAGATGTAGTGATTCATCTTGCAGAGAGAGGTGTTGCTTTAGGGGTTACAGATGCTGCTCTGGATCTTGTTCTTCAAGAAGCCTATGATCCTGTAAGTAATCACTTTATTTTTCTTTCTTTCTTATTCAGAGTCCACCTTGCCAGGGGATGTGCCCGTTATGGTTTGTTATGAGACCGTTGTCAATTTCATCACCGTCCATCATAATATGTTTGATTGTGTTTATAAATAATAAACAATTATTACACGAAACAATGAAAAATTAATTGTACTATAAGTAATATGATATCTTGAAATAAGTCTCATTGTAATTTCATAACCTCTGCTCTCACTTGGTGTTGTCTATATCACTAAGTGTGTCTTCTTTAAAATTATAGTTACAGCAGAAAATGAAAAATCAACTGCACTGTGAGTGATATCTTGTAATAATTCTTATTATAATTTCCTAACCTCTACTCTCACTAGGTGTCTATATCACTAGGTGTATCTATTTTAAAATTATAGTTTCAATGGTAGATAAATTGTTATCTTAAAATTATAGCTTTGATGGTGATACCTTGTGATTGATAATGCAGTTTGAAGCAACTTTGGCTTTGACTAATATAGTCTCAGGAACCTTTGAGAATACAAAGGTTGTGATTGATTATGGGGCACTGCCTATATTTTTGGAACTTCTTACCTCTGGGAATGATAATATTCGAGAACAGGTAGCACATTTATTTTAGAGGCATAAAATTATTCTTCCCAACTATATTTATATGTCTGTAATTTTGGAATTTTATTTAAAAAACTAGTACCCAACTTTGATTTCAACTGGTGTTCGTGTAAGGCTATTTGGGCTTTAGGAAATATTGCTGGAGACTCTGCAACATTTAGGGATCTTGCCCTTAGTCATGGAGCTCTGAGGCAGGTGCTTGCCCAGTTGAATGATACTGCCAGAATTTCAATGATAAGAAATGCTACATGGGCTCTGTCAAATTTTTTCCGTGGTAAACCCCAACCACTATTCGAACAGGTAAGCAGAATACATTTTCTGCCTCTTCTTCTTAGTTCGTAGATACTGTGGATTTTTTTTATAGATCTTGGTGCTTGGTAGATTTGGATGTAATATGGACCTAGGCACTTGTTCATTACAATGACTCTGTCATCAGGTTTTAGAAAATGCTCAGAAATTTGGGTTTCACAAGGGGATTACCCTTGCTTTCAATTATCAATTATCAATCACATTCAAAAAAAGTCTTTCGTAGCATTGCTGAGCTCTTTGTAGGTGAATTTCCGAGGCAATTTCACAATATCTGAACTAAATTTGTCTGTCCTTTTCAATACTCTGCGCTTGTAACAGAACCAGAAAAACAATCTAGTGGCCAATGCAATAAGAACAACACCTCCTATTGCAATGCCTGCAATTCACCCTCTCTGCACGCATGAATGACTATGGCACCCTCTTTTGTGAACAGGTACTGGAGCTGAAGGTACTAGTTTCGAATAGGATCGTGGAATTCAACATCCAAAATAATATCAAATTCCACTGCAATAGTATTCCCTGACGAAGGCAACAGTTCATTGACACCTATTGGACTCATCACCCACAAATAGCCTCCAGGGCTACCCAGAGTGTGATCAGCTTTGTTGCTGAGTATATTTTTATTTTTTCAGTGAGAGTTTAGGGTTTCTCTAACATAGCTTCAGAAGTCTGATTCAGTGCCTGCTTGAATATCGTCACATAATACTCATGGTTTGGATTGATGAGCATGCTCTTAATGGTTGGTTGATTCATAAGAACCACCCATATAGTCATCTTGAGATATTTCAGAAGTTTTCTCAGGTTTCCTTTTTCACCGTTTCTAGTGGGTGGGATGGTGTGGGGTGATCCATCAATACTGGTGCTCTTGTAGTAGGGAATTTGTTTTTGGGGATATAAAGGAGCATTTCATGTAGATATCCCATTCGATGCATTCATAGATGGGCATGAGAGGTATAGAATTTAAATTAAAAATATGAAACCTCTAGCATGGCAACCTGAAGGCTGCGAGAGACACTGGTTAAAGATTGTTTTGTGGTGGCCTTAATATAGTCGTGATTTATTTCTATTATCTTAATGAAAATATATAGTCCGGTCTCATTAAAATGAGGATTGTGGTTGTATTTCTCTTTGGTTGTTTCTCTCTTAATGCTCCAGAAGTTGCCAAAAGTTGTGATAGTTGTTTAGTTTGCCTGTTACAACTTAAAAGTGGTTTTTAACAATGGGAGTCATGTTTTTTAAGGTTCATACTAATATGAAGATCTTGTAATTCTATATTCAGCATAAGAGAAGATGGCCTCTGCTTTGGGCGGTATGACAACAATTGCCACATCTACCTCATTGGGTAACAATGGAAAGGGGAAGAAGTTGAGTGCAATGTTTGATAATTATGGCAGACAATTGTCTTCTCTTTCAGTTTTTTCACCCATTTCCTTTAATCGCTCAAGCAGAAGAGGGACTCTAAGATTACACAACAGAGAGAAGATAGTTAATACAAGAGCTATGGAAAAAGAGTTGTACTTCAACAAGGATGGCTCAGTGACAAAAAATTTGCAGGTCAGAGAAAAAATTATGTTTAAAGGAAGGTCACCTGCACGTGAAACTTCTCTGCGATGGATATTTCCTTGTCCACTTATATTCAATTTTAATGTGTTATTTTAATTTTTCATGGAGAGTTGTTTTGGCATATGGTCTGGCATTCAATTGCACACTTACTGAAAGCATTGTCAATTTGTCTTGCAAGCGGTGTGAACAAACTTGCTGATCTTGTTGGAGTCACCCTTGGGGCGAAGGGAAAATGTTGTCTTGGAGAGCAAGCATGGTTCTCCGAAAATAGTTAATGATGGTGTGACAGTAGCTAAGGAGGTAATTTGTAGATGTGTGCTCTGGTTTTCTTTTTAACATTGTATTAGTTCCCCTTCTTAAATGTCTTAGATTTGGTAGGCATAATTTGAAAACTCAAAGGTGAAAGGAAACATATTTGTTACCCAATGGTCTACTTGGCCTATGGACTAGCCACATTAGAGTAATGCATAAAGCTTTTCACAACAATAAAAGGAAAGGGTTATGGCTGAGTCAAATTTTATTGTTATTGACATTGTAATGAAATGTATCTCAATGCTATGGTTTTGGGCTTTTTATTGGTTGAATTAGAGGACCTAGTTGAAAATATTGGGGCTAAGTTGGTAAGGCAAGCTGCGGCAAAGAAAAATGATTTAGCTGGGGATGGAACCACAACATCTGTTGTTCTTGCACAGGGTTTAATAAGTGAGGGTTTAAAGGTAACTTTTTGTCGATAGTACTGGATTAAGATCATCTATTCATTTTTGTAGGGTCTTATGGTGTTTGGTTTTTTAGTTTTGGGTTGGGCTTATTGAGTCTAAGATAGTTTTTGAGTGAAAAAATTTCTATCGGGTATTAAAAAAATTTGGTTCTTTTGTCAAAATTTATGAGCTTGTTAGGAAATACAAAACTGACAATGGTTGTATCTTAAATTTGTGGAAAATAATTTGAAATGAAACCTTTTTGTTTAGGTTGTTGTAGTAGGTGCAAACCCCATTCAAATTACTAGGGGCATTGACAAGACAATAAAGGCCCTTGTTTCGGAACTCAAAATTTTGTCAAAGGAGGTAAAAGCTTGCCTTTTGAGTAGGCTGGTTTTCCTTTTTGCTGATGGTTTGGTGTATCTAATTGAATTAGTTGCCTAAGGTATTTTTGGTTGCAAACTCCTTTTCATTTTTCATACGGTATTGGCCTTGTGGAATACATTTGATTGTGTGGTCTTGTTAGATCTACAACATTTGTAGTTGTTAGTCTTATGGCCGAGGTGCACTTTTATTATGGAAATAGTTGATGCAATATTGTCATTTAATCCTTACTGCAGTGTAGCATGTTGAGAAGTTTCTTGTCAAACATTTGGTATTCAAAATGACACTTTATCCTATACAGCATCATGCACTTGACTTCAAAATTCATATTCAAAGCGTGCTAGACAATTCTTGCAAAATTTCAAATATTTATGTTGTTTTAAACTACTATCTTTTTCATGAATTGGATGCTGAAAATGAGAAAAAGACTTTGGTATGAAACCAACTGGTGAATAATTTCCAGCAAAACAACCACTTCCAAGACATGATTTAGAAGTAGAACATATGTACTTATGAAGCATAGAAAGATATCCTTGATGCATTGTCAATGTTTAGCTAGGGTTATTTTTGGAGAAAATAACTCCTTATTCCTAGAATAGTGATATTCGATACAAGTAAATGCCAGAGAAGAGAGATCATCGTGTGACATAAACCTATTAACAAAAGTGAACAGGGAATGATTATTAATTATGGCATACTAAGTTGTCAGTGATTTTGACTTTTTGTCTTTAACATATAAAAATTTTAAATTCCAAACTTACATCATCTTGGTTTGGCATCATGAGCTTGACTAATTGTCCACCATGCTCATAATTTCATTGTTGTATTCATATCTATAAACAATGTTTCAAATAATAATAAAAAATTTCAATAAGAAAAATCCAGACCTCCATGCTGCTGCTTCTTGTGAGACAAAGTCAAAATTTCATTACACAATCTGACACATAAGAATCTCCTATATCCCGGTGGTATGTATCCAAATTCTTGTAATAGTGTCTTCAAGACTTATGTTGACATTGCCAATGAGATATTTAAGCAATGAAAGATGGAGCCTTCTTCATTGTTGTATATGTAACAATATTTTATTAATATAAAGATTGATGGTTTTGTCTTTCTGAAAATGAAATGTAAAAATAATTTATTGTGGTCAATTGAAAAGTTTTTTTTTTAAAGCTTTTCATTATGGAAGGGCGACATAGATATATGCCCTTCTAATTGAAATTCAGACCTGCCCTTCAAATTTGATCACTATGTGGGACCTTAACAAACAATAAAACTATTCCGCCACGCGTTATATAAAACATATAACAAAACCTTTGTCAAAACTTCAAACGAACCCTTTAGCCATGGGTATTTCATCACGAATTGATCATTTTACCATGTACCTTCTTCTAGAGGAATATTCTTCCACTTGATTAGGTAGTTCATAATGGTTATATGTCAAAGAGATACAAAATGTTTATCTATAACTTTTTGTGGTTCGAGAATCAACTTTCATTCTTCATCTAATTTTGGAAGTTCTATTTACATTGGCATATTTTTTCCCAAAACCTTTTTTAGGCAAGATACATGAAAAACCTTATGAATGCAAGAAGAAGGAAAATATAACTTCTATACCACTTGTGAAATCCTATGAATAATTATTTAGGGCCATAAAATTTTTGAGCTAATTCTTTATTCTTCTTTTTCTTGAATGAAGATTTCTGATAATGCTATAATATAAAAAATACCCAATTACCCTCCTCAAATTATCTTTCAGTTCAATGTTGTTCCCCTTGTTGTTTTATCATGTTTCATGTAATTTGAAGGTTTTCCATAATAATTTTTAAATTTTCTTTAGTATTTTCCATATGTGACTTTGCTTCCTATACTTTGGACTTATCTTGCAAAAAGTATGAGATACTAGGAGTTGGATATCCATAAAGGACCTTAAATGGGGAAATTTTAGTAGATGTGTGATAGGTAGTATCATATTACCATTCTTCCTTGACGAACCCACTTCATCCATTAAGATTGCTTTTCTAAAGAGTAACATTGTAGATAACCTTAAAAGAATTTGTTAACTATTTTTGTTTGACCATTTGATTGTGTTTGATATGTAGAACTCATGGTAGCTAGTGTTTCTCCACTCATATTAAATAATTATTTCCAAAAGTTTCTTCATACTATTACTTTAGGACTATTGTAATTTTTCCATTATGGCAAGCTTCTTCTAGCCACCTAGGAATAGAAAATGTATTTGGATATAAATTTGAGGCCTCTTCTATTTTAGAAAGAGCATCATGTACTAATTTTTCCTTACCCTTTTTGCAGATTATCTCAAAATTAAAACTTTGCATTTTTTCTCCTCATTTTTGTTAATCTTCTAATGAAAATCATAGCTTCAAAAAATAATTTATGCTATCATGGTATATCTTGACTTTAAAGTACCTCCCAATGATATACTATCCCCATTTTTATTGCATGTAATATTGCTTCCATTTATTTTTCATATGTAGATTTCACCAAATATTTTCTTTGAATTCCTTGCTTTTAAAAGCCAATGATATCCCTTATTGTGTTAATGTTACGTAAATTCCTTGTCCTAGTGCCTCACACTCTACTATGAATGTTTTACCAAAAGTAGGTGCAGCCGATGTTGGTGTAGAAGACATGGCATCCATTAAAAGAGAGAATGCCAAAGTAGCCTCATCATTCCATATAAATGATATTTTCTTCAAGAGATATGTGAGTGGACTTGAAATTCATGCATAATTATTAACAAATTATCAATAATATCATGTAAGTCTAAAAAATCTTCTAAGAACCTTGATTTTCTTAGGAATAGGTCATTTTGTAATAGCTTGCATCTTTTGAGGCTCCAACTTCACTCCTTCCTTTAAAACAATATGAACCAAATACTCGAATTCTTATTTCCCAAAAGCATTTGGATATTTTTACATAAAAATGATTGTTCTCAATAATTTATATAACTTTTCCACATGTTTACTAGTGTGGTATTCCCATGATTTATTATAAATATGTGTATTATCAAAGAAAACCAACACAAATTTTGTAAGATGGGATCAAACAAAATTGTTCTTAAGTCGAGCCCGCCAGACTTCAAACGACGATAAACCATAATTCAAACCAAATTCGCGTTCCAAAATAGCCTGCTGATGTCGGCCAATTTTGTAACGTGAAAACCAAATGAAATTTGCCCTAATCTTTTTCGGGTCCGAATTTGGGCTGGAGTACGGAGGGAGAGTTGTGACGCGAATTTCTTATCAAATTCGCCCTAATATTTTTTGGGTCCGGATTTCCACTGCGCGAGCAACCCAAACAAAGATCCGCTCTAATCAATTTCTGCCACGTGTGCTCAATCAAAATTTTCCCTGTTCCCAGATGCGGGTGCATTCGATGGCGTTTAAGGCGATGGGACTTGGATGTGGCGACTTCATATCAATTGCATTAAGTTTTAACGCTATTCAATTAGTCGATATTTAAGTTCCATGGTTTTCACATCAAATCGCATTAAGTTTTAACACTGTTCAAGATCGGACCTCCACTCCTGTTAGCAATTCTGCATGCTCCAATATGATCTGGCCTTCGGCTCTCATTAATGAGAGATTAATTATGATGGGCGTTCTTCGATTGCATTACAGTCGGGTCGATAAAATGGTGTTTCGCTATGGTTTTTTAGACGAGCCGCAACCTTTGAATTACAGATGCTCTTCGGTTTTTGGGTTACACTGCCTACTCACTATGACGAGAAGGAGAAGTGGCCAGCTGAACTGCTACTTAGACCTTGGTGCATATCTGCATTTCTCTCAGTCTGGTCTATGTCTGTCTTCCTTGGTTTCTTGGAATCCTGCTTCTCTGTCTCGTCTTGTGCCCACTGTTTAGACCACACCCATGCCTCGCCTATGTCAAAGGATGCATTGCCGCAGGGGGAGCACTAGAGGTCAACCCCTGCGTGCTCCCTCAATCCCCTCAATCGAGTCGTCTTCCCAGTCCAATGATTATTCCGCAGGTTGCTATCCAAACATTGGAACTGGGCAGGGTCGAGTTCTAGGATTTGGCCACCATATGGGCTCCCCTGCTCCTCATTTCCCCACCGCTTCACCTTCTCCCACGACGCGCACTGTGCTTTTTTCCTTTAATTTATCTCTGAACCGCCCATGAATCACAACTTCAACCACTGTGGTTTTCCGTGAGGGGGCCCAAATGGAGGAACAATACACCCGTCCGGCGGGTCTGAGCTCAGAAAAAGCCGGCCAGCATTCGGGCGTTCAGGAGGGGAGCGGTGGCATGAATGTGGAGATAGCACCTGGCGATCCTGGACCTTCCAAAGGATGGTGCCGAATCGTCGAGGAACCATCGGAGAAGTAGTTTGGTTAATTTGGTTTTCTTGCTTCGCAGACCCACTTAATTGGGCATGTTTTAGATTATATTACTGTGCTGGACCTCTATAATATTTTTGAATTCTATAAACGTTCAAGACTGGTTTCCCCGTATGAGGGCAGTCTTCTTTTTTGATTTTTTGATGACAAATTTGCCATAAGTCTGGGCAATGTTTTTGACTAAAGTCATGCTGTAATTTTATTCCCACTGTTAATAGATTAACTTTACTTAGAAAAAAAAAAATGTTGCCTTGTTTCTATTTTAAACCTATTTTTTGAAATACAGAGCCATGTTTATATGATTGTTTACAGTCGAAGTGATGCGGGGTGGTTTATTATATTAATATTTCACGGTCGAATTATGTTCATAACAATTGGAAAAAAAAATGTTGCCTTGTTTCTATTTTAAAACTGTTTTTTGAAATATAGAGCCATGTTTATATGATTGTTTATAGTCGAAGCGCTACGGGGTGGTTTATTATATTAATATTTCATGGTTGAATTATGTTCATAACAATTGGAAAAAAAAAATGTTTCCCTGTTTCTATTTTAAACCTGTTTTTTGAAATACAGAGCCATGTTTATATGGTCTACATATTATACTCCTTCTCTGTATATCTACAGGAACCTTTTTGCTATGAATAGGGTGGATGCTGTAGAGGGCTACTAATGGAAACAAGCGATCCTGATCTTACAAGCGAGCTTGGGTTTCTGCAGATGGTTTTTATTTCCAGGAACAAGCGAGCCAGAACATACAATCGACCTTGGGTTTATACATATTTTTTCTCTATCATGGATGCTTTTTGTGTGAGGCGTATATCAACAGTACATGTCTCTGCACATTTCCTGTATCCGCTTTATGATACTATTTTATGTGTTGACATGTTATCACTCTGCCTTCAAAACTAGCGATGCTGGTTTATTGATATGGTCTGATGGTATTTTTATATTTTGGACATATCACACTCCTCACATGATTAGTGTTTTCTCTGTTCAAGGATTTTGGGTACTTTAATTTGTATTTGGAACAATGGACGTCGGTACTCTATCTGTTGCTTTACTATTCTACATACTGCTATTTCACTTTCTTATAGATGCCTCGAGCATATTTGGATGCTTTCTCATATTGTCGATAATCTCCATGTGGACCGTTACTGGGTTTTATATTATGTCCCTGTATGTGACATGGGGTATTTTTCTATCATTATCTGGGGTGGGACTTCCACTTTTCTGGATGGATATTTGGGTTCCAATCTTCAGATGTGAAAATGTAATGACTTCATGGACTGTTTTACTTCATATAATATGTTCAAAACAACGTTTTTTCTCTTGTGAAAAAAAAATGATTGTTTATAGTCGAAGCGCTGTGGGGTGGTTTATTGTATTAATATTTCACAGTCGAATTATGTTCATAACAATTGGGAAAAAAAATGTTGCCCTGTTTCTATTTTAAACCTGTTTTTTGAAATACAGAGCCATGTTTATATGATTGTTTATAGTCGAAGAGCTTCGGGGTGGTTTATTATATTAATATTTCACGGTCGAATTATGTTCATAACAATTGGAAAAAAAAATGTTGCCCTGTTTCTATTTTAAACCTATTTTTTGAAATACAGAGTCATGTTTATATGATTGTTTATATTCGAAGCACTGTGGGGTGGTTTATTATATTGATATGTCATGGTCATTGGAACGCCCACAATTCATAACAAATATTGGAGATTTACTGTCCTGTTTTAAAGTTTCATTTTTTTTTTTTTAAATTGAACCCGCCATCGGTATATCGACGCTTTGTAAGCATCAGAATTGCGACATCTTAAAAACGTCGGAAGAACGACAGTATAAAAACGTCGAATGAGCGATGTTCAAAACGTTGAACCACATTTCATCTGAATAGCGACAATTTATAAACGTCGGAAGAGCGACGTTCAAAACGTTGGACCACATTTCGTTGGAATTTCGACAGTTTACAAATGTCGGAAGAGTGATGTCCAAAACGTCGGACCACATTTCGTCGGAATTGCGATAGTTTACAAACGTCGGAAGAGCGACGTTAAAAACGTCGGACCAAATTTCGTCGGAATTGCGACGGTTTACAAAATTTGAAAGCGCGACGGTTTGGGAAACGTCAGAAGAGCGACGCTTGTTTGGAAGCGACGGAAAAAGTGTCGGTAGTGTGACACTTTGTCAGTGCGTCGGAATTGAGATGTAATGGCAAACCACATTTTTCCCATCCTCGAACTGTCGCTCTTGCGACAACTATGTGTCGGAATAGCGACGAAGTGGCCGCTGGAAATTGGGCAAAATTTTCTAGTGACTCAAGGTGCTCAAGTTGCTTCGTTGGATTGGTAGTGGCAGAGTAGGGATGGTACCAAGGATGAACTATAATAAGTTGTGAGCTATTGACCTCTAGTAAAGAGTTTGTATTTTCTTTACATTGGAGTGGTCAATTATTTGTTTCGTATGTTGAATTGTGCTGGGGTGTCACCAAAGATCCTCTTATGAGGGCGCAAATTGTGTATGGTGTGGTGGGATATCTCGCCATGAAATCTATTATCAAAGCTGGGTTCTTACAAGTGTTTTGGTTGCAGAAGGGAGACATCTTTTTTGTTTCTCCCATAGACGGGAAAGGTGTGGGACTATGTAGTGAAGATAATTTCTCTATTTGTGGGTTGTAATATGCAAGATATTGGACCTCGTTTCTGTATGCTCGCTCGTGGGTGTGTTGGGATGAGGTTGGAGTGGTGACCTCGAGGGTGTATTGGGGAGAGTATCTTTTGGACAGTTGATGCAATTCATATTATCTTGTTTCCATCGAACGTGTATTGGGGGGAGTATCTTTTGGACAGTTGATGCAATTCATATTATCCAGTTTCCATGCTTTGATGGAGAGGACACCCTCGATGGGAAATTAGACCTTGAGGCCATGGGATAGTGTCATGGAGATATTCGGGACATAGGAGAAGACATCATTTCTCCACATGTTGCATTCTCTAGGAACTATAAAGATTCTTGCCCACTCAATTATTTGGATGAACGGCTACAACATATTTCATCGTTGGAAGAACGACTACGACATATTTCATCGTTATTGGATCAGTTAGTTGGGGTCCTACATGTATAAATATTCTCGCCCCCTTAAATTATTTGGACGAATGACTACAACATATTTCATCGTTATTGGATAAGTTAGTTGGGGTCCTACATGAGGGAATGAATGAGGTTATTTTATTCCTTCATGTATGAGGTTATTTGATTTTTGAATGGCTTCTGTCAAAATCAGTGGTGTATGTCGGACAAGTTTTTTTCTCTTCATTGTGGGCAAAAAGATCAATGCACTGCTTGCGAGAATGGAAGGCAAGTTAGAGCACATGAAAGCTCATGTCCATGATGCTTTCCACCCTCTTCTTTCACTAAGTAATGGACACAACAACCTACTTTTGTCTCTCCTTCCTGATCAAGGATGAAAATTAGATGCTTTCAAGTTCTTGGAACTTTTGAGTCATTTTAGGTAATTTTTTTACACTTATCTAATTTGATCTATTTGTTTGTAATATAGTTTTAATTCTATCTTTGAGCCAACAAATCTAATAAAATTGAAACCTATTTTTTTTTTTTGAACTCCATAAAATATAATATTAACATGAATTAATAAAAAAAATTGATTTAAGAAAATATTATCAAAATTGTTATCAAAATAATAAAATATTTTTAAATAGAAATATTTTAACTTTAATAAGTTTATGATTTTCATTTTTTTTTTTTTCATAGTGGTTCACGTTCCTATGTGCCCGCACACATGTATTAGCTACATCCACAGTCTTAATATATCGCTGTAAATCCTCCCGAAGGGATCGACTGTTGGCCTAACACTGAGGCCTAACCCCGCGGGCGTCTAAGAGATTTGATCCTGTGACCTCTCAATCTGGGAGTACTTCCAAGCAGGGACTCAACCAATTGAGCTAACCGTTGGGGCTTTATGATTTTCATTTAATAATCTTAATATGACAATTTTATTCTAATTATTTTAATGTTTTTATTATTATATTTTAAAATATTAATTTTTTTAAATTGAAAAAAAAAAATTAAAGTATAATAAAAAATAATTATTAATTAACCATTTTTTAAATATTAATTTATTAAAATAAATAAAAAATAATTAAAAAATAAAATATAATAAAAAATAATTATTAATTAACCTTTTTTAAGGTTATAAATGTCATTGGAATTATATGTAGTTTTCTTCTAGCACATACGTTTTAAATTTTTATTTTTAATTTTTATTATAAAGTGTGAGAGGGAAAAACGAAGTTATAACATTATATGGAGGAAAAAAATATATCTCACCTTGGCTAATGTGAAGAAAAAAATATCACCAAAACAATAATAATTTTTCATGAATTCTATATATTAAGAAAATTGAAGATAGTTCAACTCATATGTTAAATTTAAATTTTAAAATACTTTTTACATCACCTTGTTTAACCTGATCCTAGCTTTTATATATATGGGGTCATCTTTTTGGTCTTGAAAATATTTGATATAGTATAAAATACTTAATAACATATTAAGTTAACATTAATCTGGAACGTTAAATGTCTCTGCTTAAATCTGAACATAGAAACTCATCCTTGAGAGTGGCCTCCCCACCTGTCAAGGTGTCTGATATAAACTTAGATCTTGCATAGACATTAGCGCTCATGTTTTTGCATGGACATGAGAGTTCATGTTTAACCGTGACAGTGACATCTACAAGTTTGTGCTGCTCATCTCATTTGGATGGAGGTTGGAGGTTAAAGTTCATCTTTCAGCGTGACCGTATCACTGCTGTACTGCAAAAGAAATAAGAATGTATCAAATTGAGAGTAAACTTTCAGTAAGAACATGTCTTACCAGCAGAGTAAAACAATTACCTCTTACTATTTAAAAAATTAAAAAGTGTGAGTATTAAGAGAGCTTCGGCTCCCCCCAAAAAAAGGGAATTCGCTATTGTTACGACACTCGAATTGAGACATTACTGGAGCTTGTCTCCATGGTAGTTTGATACATTTACTTGGTTTATTTCTAATACGAAATTGAATGGTTCGTTTATAGATATGATGAAATTCAGATGTTAATTTGTTTAGATTTAAAACCATGAGCTTTTTATATATTTTCACTTTTCACTTTTTCAACTATTAGAGCAACTTTAAATTGTAATTTTGTTAATTATAAATAAAATATTTTATTACTATTTTAAATAATAATATTATTTAAATTTTCATTTACATATTTATATTTTAAAAATATAACTTTTTCGGGAAATCACATAATAAATTTCAGAGCTACCAACTGTAATTCATCATCAGGATAATGAAGAATGGTTGATCTGACATATGCATTTATACCATGAAGAAAGAAACAAACAGTCACAACCCAATAAAAGTTACAAGTTAAAAATGATCAAAAAAATAAGATAAATAAAAATATAAAACAAACCAAAAAAATAAAAGAAATAAAAGAAATAAAAACTAAAAAAACTTTGAAATTATAACAGTTAAAAACAGTGATCAATAAAAATAAAATAACAAATTAAAAGTTAAAAAGTCAAAGTCAAAAAATCAAACAATAAATTAAAATAAAACTAAAGAATTTAATCAATATATAAAAACATTGAAAACATTAATAAAAATAAAAATAAAATTACAACGTTCCAAAAAATAAAATTATTCAAACATTAAAAAATAAATAAGTAAATAAAAAAATAAATAATAAAAATAATAAAAATAAAATAAAATAAAATAAAAAATAAAATAAAATAAAATAAAAATTAATAAATAAAATAAAAATAATAATAAAATAATAATAATAGTACTAAAAATAAAATAGCACCCCATGAGAGAAGTTTTAAACAAACCAAAAAAATAAAATAAAATAAAAATAAATAAATAAATAAAAATAAAAAATAAAATAAATAAATAAATAAAATAAAATAAAATAAAAATAAATAAATAAATAAAATAAAATAAATAAATATAATATAAATGGATTTTAATTTTTATATAAAAAATAAAATAAATAAATCAAATAAAATAAAATAATAAAAAGCATATAAATTCAAAATTAGGATTAAATCACAAATAAAACTAAAAATATAAAAGTTAATTTTATATTATTTATTAAATAAATAAGTTAATAAAAATAGAAAACTAAACTCAATAAATTAATAGAAAAATAGTAAAAAAGGAAAATAAATAAAGGAAGGACAATTACAGGGAATGAAGAGATGGAATCCACCATTTGCTAACTTTCCATCCATCATCCCTGTTCAGCGTACGGGGCCTCTTCTCAATCTCAATCGCCTCCCTCAATTTCCGATGGTGGAAATGGTCCACCCTAGCAAGGACTCTAGCGTCTTCAATACAGATATGGTGCTTCGTCTTCTCCGCATGTTCAGCTAGCGCTGAGGTCTTGGTTCTACCAAGCCTAATATCCGCTGAATGCTCCTGGATCCTTTTATTAATCGAACGACCAGTTTCACCAATGTAGGGAGTCCCACAAGAGCATGGGATCAAATGAACACCTTTCACGCTCTTTGGGTCCAAATGGTCCTTAACCGATTTAAGGGAGCCCCTAATGGTGTTTAAATGTTTAAAAGAAGACGAGATCTTATGCTTCCTTAAAATCCGAGCTATCTTGTCAGTAGTACCTTGAATAAAAGGTAAATGAACTTTCCCATCTGCATCATCCATTATCTTATTCTGTCTAGGACCTTTGCTCGCATTCATGAAAGCCTTCAAACCCTGACTTCTGTTATATCCATTTTCACAAAAAACCTTAAGGATATGGGCTTTCTCTTCGTCCAAATGATCATCATCAGAGATTTTAAGAGCTCTCGTAGCTAAAGTATTCAGAACTTCAAGTTTCTGAGAAGGAAAATGATGAGAACCAGAATGCAGATACTGCTCCGTGTGTGTCTTTTTTCGAAAAACATGGTGAGAGAAAGAGCCATCAATATTTCTAGAGATGAGAACATCAAGGAAAGGAAGGCTCCCATCAGTCTCAGTTTCCATTGTGAACTTTATGGAGTCAGATTGATTATTTAGGTGCTGATGAAAAGCCTCCAATTCTTGACGTCCATGAGACCGATTGACAAAAGTGTCATTCACAAACTGCTTCCAAACCTTGGGTTTTAAGGGAGTTGACGCCAAAGCTCTAGATTCAATGTCTTCCATAAATAGGTTGGCCACCACTAGCGAGAGCGGGGAACCCATGGCTACACCACATGTTTGCTCATAAAATTCTCCTTCAAAACTAAAAAAGGTAGAAGTGAGGCAAATTTCTACCAACTTAGCAGTATCAGGATCAATGATACGCCTGATAACTTCTACAGCCTCCATGATAGGAATGTTTGTATAGAGAGAAACAACATCAAAACTGACCATAGAGTCATTAGGTTCACAAACCCAGCTTTTTAACTCATGAACAAAAGAAGTAGAATCTTTGACGAAAGAATCTGTCCAACCAACAAGAGGCTTAAGCTTGTGTGCCAAATACTTAGCTAGGAGATAAGAAGCTTGCACTCTCAACTACATATTTATATATTTTAATTCTTAATAAAAAAATTTATAATTAGAAATTAAAAGATATTATTAAAAGAAATCGATATAAAATATTTTAATATACAAAATAATTTTGATATTTAAATAATAGTATTGAGTAAAATATTTCAATAATTTTATATAAATCAAATGAAAATAAAATATATCAATATTAGCAATTCAAAATAAAGGTTTTTTTCGTTAAAACAGTTTTTCTAGTTTTAATTCTTTTTTAAGTTTATATTTTGGTTTAATTTGTCCAAAAATCCAATAAACATTTATTAAAATTGTAAATTCAGATTGTCCTTTACACAATTAACTTACGACGATTTTCAAGTTTTAATTCTATTTATATACTAAAACTGATATTCCAACCATCAAAATCGGCAATTTTCAAAACACATAATCTATTTATCCATTTGATAATGCAATTTAAGCCAAAGAAAAATTACAATCTCGTAAAGAATAGCGTTACTCGTAAAGAATAGCGTTACGAGGGCATTTTATTGGTACATTACTCAAAATGTAAGAAAGAAATACGAATTTATTTATTGGTACATTTCTCAAAATGAAAGAAAGAAATACGACTTTATTTTTATGCTCAGCCTGACTAACTGCATTGACGTTGACATTCAAAGGGAAAAGATAATTGTTACCATGTTTATCGAAATGGTTCAAAACAAGGAGCGTTATGATTTAATTAGCAACTAATTTGAATCAAATAAGAAAAATGCTGATTCATTGAGATAAAGAAAGTTTTACAAGTTCTTTAAATTTATTAGTAAATTAAAAAAATTACTTTCATTTTGATTGGAGTTTTCGGTATGTGATGTTTCGAGGCATTGATTATCACAAATTTGGTGTGGAATGTTGTGGTTTCTATTTAAGGTATTTCAAAACATGATGTATATACATGGGACTTCATGGTTATTGCACACAAAAAATAAGTAAGGATGACTTTTTTGGGAAATAAATTGCACGTGTTTTGTGCAAGGAATGATAGGTTATTTTATTAATTGGAAATATTGCTTTAGGCTTTTGAAAGTTACATAGATTTTTGTATATAAGAATTCATTATTTCATTGGAAGCTTCATGGTTTCTATGCAACAATTTTCTAAAAACATGCATGATAACCTTACATATTAAAAATAAAGAAACTATGTTTTATTTAAACAATATATTGCATGGATGTTGTTGTTTCTTTTGAAAAGAGAATGCACATGAATCTGCACACAAAAAGATTTAAGAATTCATACTACTTTTCATAAAGAATGCATGTGAACTTTCAATAGTAAAAGATAAAGAAACCATTGTACTTTATTGAAAGAAAATTCCGTGGTAAAAGATAAAGAAATCATATTACTTTACTTAAAGAAAAATTCATGGTAAAAGGTATGTTAGGGATGTTATTTTCTTGGAAAGAAAACACAAGTGAAACATGCACACAAAAAGATTAAATAAATCATGATGTTTTTTATGAAAAGAATGTATGTCAACTTTTCTTATGAAAAGAGAAAGAAAATAAGTTATATCATTAGTCGGTGAACTACCATGAATATTCCACTGGATAGTTTGTCACAACAAATATGATAATATTATATTAAAAATCTCAGATTCTATATTATTAAAATTTTATTAAACTTTAACATCTATAGTTTGAATTGTAATTAGTTCATACATGTAAATATAAATTATGCAGAAACCTAGAGAACAAAAAAATAATCCCACACACACATATAAGACACAAGATATGCTCTCTCAGAAGCCCTTTTATGAGAAAACCTAGTTGGAAGGTGAGGTCGCTTCGCTTTGTTTCTCTGTCCAGAAATATGGCTATAGGTACAAAGAATTAATGGATGTGGCCTGTGGGATGCTACAGTTCGGATATCCTCTCTGTTTGTTCTACCTCCTATCTCTCCTAGCTATTTTTTCTCGACTATGGAGCAAAATGCTCTCTAAAGAAAGGAATGGCTCTTCCTCTTAGTGACCCAGTTATAACACAACCCGATAGTCTATTAGCGGTTAATTTTGTCTGCATAAATTCTTAACTAGAGTTACAAAATAGGCCTGTTTAGATTATTTTACATCAAAAACATGTGTCTAGCCCCTTTTCCATGAATAATTTGGGTTGATGTAGCATCCTCCCAAACTATAGTTGTGAAAGTAGGGAGGTCAATTTCAGAGTGGCATAACTTTTGAATACGAACTCCAATTGATGCACTTCTTGCACCACTAGAAATATATTTGTGTGTAGAATAGCATGAAAATATTTTTTTCCAAAGAAAAAAAATATTTACACCCAAAAAAATTCGTTTGATGCATCAAACTGCTCCCAGAAATTTTCGTACCCTGTTTTGCCAAACTGGCTCCCGCTAGTAAAAATGGTCCCATGAGCGTATCCCTTCACTTTTTCAACTTGAAATGCATTGAGATGGATGAAAAATAACATAATGATCCAATTTGGGTCTTACCTCCCCATTTTTTTAATCTTTTGGTCCCCAAAATATTTTACTAGATGAGGTGAGGAAATTTTCCTCTACCTTCTCTATGGTGTACCATTTATATTTTCGTCGAAGTTTTCCCTTCAACCCAATATGAAAAAGGTCATGCTGCCCTTGTCTTATAGGTATGGATCTCTTCTATAAAATTGTATCTTTTGTCAACTCTATTCGAGCATCTAGTTTCAAAACATTCAAAGAACGTAGGACATGTTCCTCCTCCTTATCTAGCATGGAAGGCTCATAGAGTTTCAAAGTATCTACATTCACAACTGAGTAAATGTGTATATATGGTGGTAAATTGAGTCAATAGGCATTATCACCCACCTTTTCCAGTATCTCAAAGGGACCATACCTTAGAGCCTTGATTTTCTTACCAGGCCCCTGCAACCTCTCTTTGTTCAACTGTAACTAGAAAATGTTCCCACCTTGAATGACTTCTCTATTTTGTGTTGATCATGCCTAGAATTACACTTCTTCTACGAATTTTGCAGTGTTCCCTATACCTGTATATGTATCTTCTTGATCTTCTCTATAATTTTTTCAACCCTCAAAGTATCTCCTATAATATCTTCCCTCACTCCTCCTTGCTTCCCATATGCAAATCCAAAGGTGAAGGTGGAAAATATATAAAATAAATCTGAAATGGGGACTTTCTTGTAGAAGTGTCGACTGCTCTATTATAACAATGTTGTATATATACCAGATTTTCATCCCAGGTATTTGGGTGCTTCTGGTTGTATCCCTTTATAAGTTGCACCAAAGTCGTGTTGACTACATACTTTTTCCCATCTATCTGTCGATGGAATGTTGAATATCTCTTCAACTTTGTATCCATCTTCTACCACAATATAGTCTAGAATGCACTGAGAAATATTGTATCCCCTTCTGAAATGATGCTCTGTGGTATCCCAAAGTGCACCCAGACATGTCCAAAGAACACATTTTCTACTTCTTGTCCATTGATGGTCTTTTTACAGGGCATCATAACACACATATTGTTGAACCTATCAACTACCATGAATAGGTAGTCATGTCTCTTCCTAGTTGTCAGTAAAACTCGCACAAAGTCTATGGAAATTATTTCCCAGGGAAAATTAAGCACAAGTAAGGGATGATATAGACCATATTTCCTATTGCTAGGGTTGTTGGTACAAAAAATCATGCATCCTTTTCTCTTATGAACCTAGCTACCTACTCTTGCATCTTGGGCCAATACACATACCTCTGCATGTTAGCCATGATCTTACCTAGACTAAAGTGCCATGCGACCTTGGAGGTGTGAGCTTCTCTGATCAACTATAGTTGCTCACCTTTAGGAACACATAGCTTATCCATCATGCAGAGTAACCCATGTTGGAAATGGTATTAAATCATGTTATCACCATTTTTCATATGACTTTGGCTCTGCAACTGCTCATACACCTCCTTGAAGTCCTCGTCTTCTGAATATGCCTCTCTGTATGCAACATGGGTGAATGGATCCATGTGCATAACAGTCTCCAAATTTGTAATATTTGATGTTGGTGTCCTTAAAAGAATTTCAACCTCCTTGTTTGTGCTTCCCTTCTTATAGTTGATCACCAAATGAAATTGTTGTAAGACCCCATCCACTTGTAATCCCTAGTACGTTGTAGCTTACTATGGGAATGAATGGTGAACTATGTGGTTTACTCTCTCCTTTCCCATTATATACTTCTTCCACCTATTCACAGCTTTCACCATGGCATAGAGCTCCTTTTTGTAGGTAGGGTAGTTAATAAATGCCCCATAAAATAGTTCAAAATGGTAGGAAACATGCCTTCCTCCTTGCATCAAGACAAATCCCATAGCATATCCACTCAAATCTGTCTCCACTTCAAATGGATGCTACAATTTGGTAATTCCAAAACTCGTGCTTGAATAATCTTCTTCTTTAGCTCTTCGAACTACTTTTGTTGACCTTTTACCCACTTGAAACTCTTCTCGCTTTCTGTTATGGCATGAAGGAATGTTGCTACCGCTGAAAAATGAGGCTATGAATTTCCTCAGGTGATGTGATACCTCAATGAAACTGTTGACCTCAAAAACAATAGTAGGCATTGACCATTTCATGATGGCCTCCATCTTGGAAGGATCTATCTTCAGTTCTCCTCCACAGATCACATACATAGATACACTAAAGATTGTTGTGCAAAGTTTCACTTCTTGAGATTTGCTAGCAGTTGGTGCTTCTTCAATGTTTCCAGCATTTGCATCAAATGTGACATATGCTCCTCCCAGGTAGCACTATATACGAGTATATAATCCAAATAGAAAATAACAAATTAATGTATAAAATGGAGCAATATATCATTCATTGATCTCATAAATGTAGTTGAGGCATTACATAAGCCAAATGACATAACTAACCACTCATACAAACCTTTCATGGTTTTGAAGGAGGTATTCCATGTATATTCTTCTTTGACTTGAACCTATTGATACTCAAAAAACAAGTCCAACTTGGTGAAGTACTTTTCTTACTACAACTTATGTAGCATATCATCTATCCTAGGTAGGGGGTATCATTTCTTGAGCGTGATTTTATTCAATGCCCTGTAATATATACACATCCGCCAAGTCCCATCCTTATTTGGCACAATGGCGATGGGTGATCCACATGGTGATTTACTTGGTCGAATGACACCCTGTTCTAATAGTTTCTGCAACGATTTGTTCAACTCACCTGCTTCTATAATATACTATTTGTACCTCCCAATATTTGGAAATGGGGAGTCTGGAAATAGCTAGATCTCATGCTCCACTTCTCTCTCAGGTGGTAACTCTTTAGGCTCTAGAAACACATCCTTGTCCGGCTGTAACAACTCCTCCAATTGTTGATTTCCTTTCTTAGTACACCACTCAAGATATGCCTTTCCTCTTACTGACTCCTATTCAGAATGAATTTCTCTTAAAAGTAACAAAACATACCTATTGCTAGAACTAATCAATTTCTTAGCTTGATTTTCACTTACCACTGAAATTTTCAACTTGTTATTGTGCTCATTGAAGATAAACAATTTTATATCCTTGATGAGATGGTACTGATTGGCTCTCCTCATGAATATTATATATCAAATGTACATGTATGGACTCTCAAATACGACTTCAAATTCATATAGGGGAACCACATCTAGATCTAATTAATCAATTAAATCAACACTGATAACAAATCTAGTTTTGCACTGTTTAGTTACCTTCAACTTTGCATCCTTATTTACCCACCCCAATGGATATGGGTTTGGATTATCACGAACTTCCAGCCCAAAATTCTTGACAAGCTCTGTTGGAATAATATTTTCTTGTGATCCCAAGTCAAACAAATAATAATTCTTTTGCTTCTTGACTTGTATTTTTATATGGAAGAGTTTGATGATTTCTTTCTCTTCGTGTTGCTTAAGGATACTGAGATTCACCTCCTTCTATATTGACGTACATACGATCTTTCCATACACATCTGATATGCTTTCAACTTGGTTGGTAAAATAGCTAGTATGATATTCTTCTTCTTCTAGAGCTTTGGATGCAACTTCCAGCATGTTGGTATAAGGAACTATTGAGAAGGGGGCGGGGTGGGGGTGGTTGAATCAATAAATGTCTGACTATTTCCAATTATGTATTTTTGAATATGTTCTTACTTAGTACCCTTTATTTTTAGTTAATTTTGAGAGCATTCATTCACTCATATATGAGTAGTAATTTATAAGCATTGAAATGTTCAAAACAATTCTTCAGATCAAAAAATTCACACATAGACACATTTATTTTCACGTGGAAACCCAAAAGGTAAAACGCACCAATTTGTTGTTGTTTTAAGATGTAAATTAATCACCTAATTAACTACATCATTTTATTTGTGAGAACCCACTCACTAGAGGCACCAACCCACTTTAGGTAGCTAGCACCAACTTTCCAAGAGGCACCAACCTCTTTGAATGTAGGACACTAGCTACTGTTGCCATTGTTCTAATTTTTCATATAATTTTCAAACTGAGAAACATAGGGCTTTTACAAATAAGGAAAATACCAAATCACTAAGTCACATCACTGCCTTCTTGTCTAGGTCCTCCACTGAATCATTGACTCCACCAATCTTACATAGTCACTCCTTCTACACTCTACTCAGATCGGAACATGATAAGCACTTTTTTATCTCGCAACCCATCCACTGTTGCTTCTCCCTTAGCTCCACCTCTATGCTCTACCTCATCTCAGCCTCTGCGCTCTGCCTCAGCTCAACCTATGTGCTCTACCTCATCTCAGCCTCTGTGCTCTCCCTCTTAGAAAACACACACATGTCTCTCAAACCAAAAAAAATTCAACAATTATGTCTTCTCTCCATTTTCTCAATGAATTCAGTGAGTTATGTTCAGCTTCCGCATACTGCACAGTCTTGTCTCAGTAATTTTCGTGCAGACCACTCAAATGTTTCTTTGTGTGACACACATTGTTTCCTTCATGTTTGCATGATGAATCCTGTTAGACACATAATCATAGGTATAGGCACCTAAGAAATTACTCTTAATAAGAATTAAATTCTTAGTCCACTTACATACTCCAGTTGGTCTCTCCATACGTATTCATGGATTCTCACGCATGAACTATACTTTGACATGGATTATTTACACTCTATTTATTTCACTGAGGCATGCACGAGAATATTAGAGGTGGCTTACTCCAGGTCTAAGAACAAAATTCTCTTAAATTGGCCTGTGCAATCGTGGTCCTTGCTTTCTTGGCCAAGTGACCTTAGTGTCGTTATTAATTTCATGAATGAGATCTGTTATGCAATAATTTAATTCAATGCCATCCCATACATATTTGAATACACCTATGTGTCGTAATATTGGAGTTTTCAATCCACATGTTTACACCATCGGATCACTCCATGTCACAACCTTCAAAAAGAAAACATTGCGGTATTGTACTTATCCAATTTTCTTGGCTCCTTCAGTTTTTAGCTCTTTTAGAACTGCTCCCATAGGATCGTGTGCCAGCATTATATCAGAGCCCCTCTATCAGAACTTTTTTCATGAACAACTTCCAAGGAGTTGCAAGATTATTCATACTCTGATATGCCGACCTCCGACATGACTTCATGGTTGCGTCAACACTCAACGTGGCTCTTCCATAGTGATGCCACGTGTCACCTAGAATTGGCCCACTGGGCCACTCGAACACACTGAATCTCTTTGCCATGCATCAGGCTGCACGATCACATCATGTTGATGTTATATTCCACCTCATCATTTCGGAGCCAATCTCACATTTCCATGTGTCCTACGAGAGGAGAGAGAAGGAATCGCCAGACCTTTGTTTTGCAACCATTTTCTTTGTTAACTCTTCTTCTAAATTTATGAGCACTTTACCTCCTATTAACATGTTAGATATTCACTTTTCTCCAATATTACGATGCGATGATATTTTTCAACCTCCAACATGTTGATAACCTCTGATATGACGATGTGCTGACATTGTTGACGACCTTCGAAACTCGATGCTTCGATCTTGTTGAAACTATGATATGCGATATCATAGACCTCTAATAAAGCATGCTCCAAAGCTCTGATATGATGGTCCTCCGATATTCCGATATCGCTAGATCTTCTGATGTTCTGATATATCAATGTCAAAACGCTCCTACCTCCGATATTTTGGACTTCTCAAAGCTTCAAGTCTTGGACTTTAGCAGACCATATATTTTGATTTAGGAACCCATTTTTGGACATCCAAATATCGTTGGAAATCTCTTCTAGAGAAATTTTCAATGGGTAGGGTCCAATGTAGACTTGGAGAATATTTTCTACCTCTTAGGGTGTCTCATTCATGATCATTCTGCTTGTGTTGACATGCCAAACATCATATTCATGTTTTAATGACTTTTCAATAAGCCTCCTACTATGATAATTCTCTACCAGAAGCCTATAGATATCATTGAATCACCATTGAATATTTTTGAAATCAATGCCAACACTAATAAAACTACCCATTTTCAAACAATATCCCCCTTTGGAATTGATGGCAACACCATAAGAACTCCCTCAGGCTAAGCATATACTTCTCCTATCTTCTCCCCCTTTTTCATCAATTGTAAAGAGTACTTCTTGAATACTCCCCGTGAACCATTAAAATATATTCTTCTATGAATCCGACATGTTGAGTAGCTTCCATCTCTTACCAATATGATGTCTTTTGGAGGGAGAAGTCACAAATCCAATCTGATACCTAAGATATTCAAATGGTTCTCTTTGTAGTGGCTTGGTAAATATATCCGCAAATTTCTCTTTAGTGGCCACATACTCAAGTTTGAAATTATTTGCTGCAACTTTATCCTTTAAAAAATTAATTTTAATCGGAATATTCTTTGTCTTGGAATACATGACAACAGTGTTAGAGAACTGATGGCACTTGTATTATCACACATAATTAGAATATGATCAGTTAACTCTACCTTCATATCCGTTAAATTCTATTTCACCCAATTAATTTTCGTGCAGTAGGTGGAAGTAAAAATATATTCTACTTCAGTAGTTGATAAAGACATGAAGGTTTGTTTCTTTCTAATCAATGACATTAAGCATCTCCTAAGGAGAAAGTTGAACCTGAAGTGATTTTTCTATCATTTAGATTTGTAACTTAATCAACATCAGTGTAGGCTATCAACTTGAATTATTTTATTTTAGCATACCACAACCCATACTCTGTTGTCCCTCAAAGTTATTTGAAAATCCTTCTGAAAACAACAACATGACTTTCACACAAAAAAGCATGAAATCTAGCTGCAAGTCCCATGGCCTGCATGATATTTGGCCTACACGTTGTAAGCTACGACATACTTCCTATCATAGGTTTTTATTCTATTAGATTTACGAAGAGAGTTTCCTATTCTTTAGACAACCTGCAACCTATAACCATTGGTGTGCTTAAAGGTTTGCAGTCTTCCAACCAAAATTTTTTAAGAGTTTCTCGGAGGTATTGGGATTGGGATATAAACCCTCCTCTCTCATCTTGAGATATTTCTATCCCAAAAATAAAGACAAATCTTCAATCATGTACATTTCAAAATCTGTTTGTATAGATTTTTCAAATTGACGTCCAAGCTTTTCCACATCGATGCCAAATAAAATTTCATCCACATATACCACTACAATCAGTAGATGGTCACCTTTAGCCTTTATGTACAAATTACTATTCACAGTCCCCTTTCTAAAACCTTGCTGCTGAAGGTATTTATCCAGTTGCTCGTACCACGATCTCATAGCTTGTTTGAGTCCATATATGCCCTTTTTTTTATTTGCACACAAATCCTTCCTCTATGGTGAGCATAAAAGCTTTTGGCTGCTTAATGTAAACTTCTTCCTCCAGCCTTCCATTTAGTAATGCAGACTTCACATGTGATATACTTTGATGTTCTTGTGACTATAAAAGGAAATAATTTGGTTTTATTGCCTCTAGTGTAGCAACTAATGCAAAGGTCTCCACAAAATCTATTCCCTCTATCTGAGCATATCCTTTGTATATTGAATGGTCTTTGTTTCTTACTACTTGACCTTTCTCATTCATCTTATTTTTTTAAAACCATTTGGTTCCAATGACATTTTTCTCTCTAGTTCTTGGAACTAGCTCACTAGTATCATTATTTTCAATTTCATCATGTTCTTCATTCCTTGATTTCCCCCACAATTTGTCCTCACAAGCTTGATTGAGATTCTTCGGATCAATCTGGGATAGAAAAGCTATTTTTTCACATATGAGACAACCAATAAGTTTTCTTTGGGTTTGAACACTCGTTATTTTATTTCCCAATATTTGAATTTTAGGAGGCTCTTTCTGTACATACCTGGAGGGTGTATTTGGCCTCGAGGTTGTGTTTGACTTCTCATGTTCACAATTTGATCCCGTTTCTTCTTCATATGAATCGCTCATCCCTGAATCTGCTTGATCCTTGGATTTTATCTTTGTTCTATAGGATTTAGGTTCTGTGCCCATATCACACACTATTACATCAATGCAATCCTTAATCTTCTTTGTCTATTTGTTATAGCATTTAAATCCTTTCCTCTGGATAGAGTATCCAAGTAATATTCCCTCATAAAGAGGAGAATAAAACTTTGAAATATTGTTATCATTTCTTTTGATGACGCACTTACTTCCAAAAACCTTCAGATATTTAACTAATGAGGGTCTTCCTTTCCATAGCTCATAGGGAGTTTTATCATTATTAGGCTTGAGTTGAGTTCTGTTGGACATATATACTTCTGCCTATACTTATTCTCCCCAGAAGGTGTGTGAAACACCTTCTCCATCCAGCATTGCTCTGTCCATTTCCTAAACCGTCATGTTCTTTATTTCTACCACTCCATTTTTTTATGGATTTTTGGCACCTGAGTATTTCCTTTTGATTCTATGCTCTTCATAGCATTCCTCAAATTATTCTGAGTTCTATTCTCGTCCTCCATCTGATCTTAAGGATTGTATATTTAATTCTTTCTCATTTTCTACTTGAGTCTTAAACTTTCTGGAATCCTGAAATGCATTTGATTTTTCTTTTAGAAGCACAATCCACGTGGCCCTAGTGAAATAATCAATGAGCATCATGCAATACCTTTACCCTTTTAAGGTCTTTGATCTATTTGGGCCACAAATATTTGTATGAATAAGCTCCAACAGTTTGGATGAAGAAAACTATTTTGTTTTGAACTGAGTCCTAGTTTTTTCCAAAGTAATGTGAGTTACAGATTAAGTTATATGGCTTTGAAAGTATTAGTAGTCATTTCACGTCTCCTAACTTAATGGCTTTTACCAAACTATCACAATTCATATGCGCTATCCTCTTGTGCCATAACCGTGTTTCACTTATTTTTTTTAAATGGCATATTTCCCTAGAATAATCAAACACATATACATTATTATGGTTTCTGATTTCCCTTCACACCATTTTTCCGCTCTTCATGTTGTGGATATCACAATATTTTGATCAAAAGGTAACATCATAGCCATTATCACACATTTGGCTAACACTAAGTAGATTTTTCTTGATACCTTATACATAAAGAACATTTTGTGCTTTTGTCTTTGGATGAAGACTAACTACACCTTTACCCTTGATTTTTGTTGGATCCTTGTTTCCAAAGGTGACATTACTTCCTATGTCCTTTTATTTTAGCGATATATATTTTCTTTTTTCTACAATCATATGTTTGGAACAACCACTATCAACATACCATTTGTTTTCTTGATTATGAGCTAATAAGGCAAGTCCACACTTCATACCCTTTTTAGTTTTCCACTTCTAACTTCCCTTAACATTTTGGATAGATGGCTGTATGAAATTTTGGGACTTAGAAAAATATTCAAACCTGCATATTCAATCACTCTCTTTGTGCCCAAAATTATTACATTTTATTTAAGCATTCTATTTCACTTAGAAAGGGAGAGAAGGCATTCTCATTTCTAAGAGAATATATGGGAGATTTTAAATTATGATATTTATTATATCTAGAATTATCATCTCTTTCAAATTTTGTCATTCTACAATCAACAACTTAGTGTCCAAATATATGAAACCTATAACAAGGACCATAAAATAAGTACACATGCATGTTGTTGAAAGATTTATGTGTTTGTGCATGAGATTTCCTTGTATTTATGGTTGACCGATTCAATTTCCATTGATGGTCTCCTTTTTGTCCTTCTACCTTCTTATTTTTGTTGATTTTTTTTTTATGCCTATTTTCATTCCCATGTCAAGGTTCGAGTCCTGCAGAACTAAAGTTAATATTACTCATGGAAGAATCTTCTTCTTATGTGTAGCCTATACCGGTTATGATTCCTGAGGACCTTTGGCTGTTTAAAATCTAGTCCAGTTTTCTTGTGCCTTCAATGATCTTCTCCTTTAGGCCTTTCTCGATCTTCCTTCCCAGTAGATTCATTCTTACGGAAACAATTTCTGCCTCAATACTTTGTAATTTATCTTCCCATTCATCAATTATATCTTGGAGTACTTATTCCTTTCACTTTTCTTACTATAGTTCAACTTTCAAGGACAATATCTCATCCCTCCATGTTCTAGAGATTGTTTCCTTTCTTACCTTAGCAGCTCATGTCTTAGATACTTGTTCTCTTATTCCAATTTCTCACATACTCTTTGCTTTTATTCGGGAAGAATAACCATGTTTTTCTTATGTTTTATAGCTTCTTCAAGTTTTTCTTTTTGATAAAAGAGCTCCTCATTATCTCAGTTATACATTGCTTCTTCAACACACTGAAATTGTTCCTTTAAAAACTTATTCTTTTTTCTTTCTTTCTTCAACTCATCAAGGGCACTGATAAGTTCATCTTCAAGGTCAACCATTCCTTCTTCTTCTTATTCTTCAGATTCGACAATAATTTGTTTCTTGGATTCTGTTCCGAAATCCATAAGCAGAAAAGCATTATAGTCATCCTCCAAAGAGTTTTCGCTGGGTAATTCTAGTGTTGAGCTATCTTCTTTAGAGTACAAGACCTTTTTTGTGTAGAACCTTTTTTTCTATTATTTTTTAGACTTTTTCCCTAGTCTCTGATTGTCTTCCTTTTCAGGACCTTCTTTATAGGGTAATTTGGACGAAAAATGTCCCATTCTTCCACAATGAAAGCATTTAAAGGGAAGCTTCCATTTACATTTTCCTGAGCCGCACTTAAATTTCCTAGCCAACTAAGCCAACTCTTGATTAGATTTGCAGCAAGAGAACTCTTGATGTATTTTGAGGTCCTTGCCCTTTTTTGACAATTTAAACACTTCTTCTGTTGATTCTGACTTCTCCTTTCCAACTCTCTCTCATCTCATAGACAGTGAGAGTACCATGCAACTGGTCCATCTTGAGATATTTAGAAATATCCATTTCTTCAATAGCCAAGACTTTCACATTAAATATCATGGGAAAATATCTTAAGACTTTTTGTACGACCATTTCTTCCTTGACTTCTTCACCTAGCCCTCTAATCATATTGGTGACTTCGTTGGCCCTGAGGAAGTATTTTACAATACTCTCATCTTCACCAATTCTTAGGCTTCTGAAACTCATTCTAAAGGTTTTTAACTTGGAATTCTTGACCTTGTCATCCCCTTCGTAACTCTAGGTGAGATTTACCCACACTTCCTTAGTATATTTTAAATGCATGAATTTTAAAAGTTATGATTGACTAAGATGAAAAAGAATAAAATTTTAGGCTTTAGCATTGTTTCCATATAATTTATTACCATCTGCATCAGTGGGATGGATATCAGGGACATTATAATCTACCAGTATTGCAGTCCAATGGTCGAAACCAAGTGACATTATGATCTGAATATATGCAGGAATGAAATAATATACAGAAATAAACACAAAAAAAGAGATGCATCCGAAATAAAACTCCATTTCATTAAAATCAAATGACTTAAATATGTTTACAGACATAATGGAAATAAACTAGCTAGGGCGATGGTAGCTTATCTCCAAGAAGAGATGTGGCGACTACATTTCTCTCAACAGTGTTAAAATGAGGCTCGAGGGCCTATTTATTATTTAGAAACAATGGAAAACCATAAACATCCAAAAACATAACCATCAGAGATGAAGCGCTAAAATTATGGGCCCAATTTGGGTAAATTGGTACATCAACTTCCTGGGGATGCAACTTTGGCATATGATATTTGTCTAACGCGCTCAATACATCGTTAGAAAGATCTATCAAAGGACTAAAATTTTTTAGTGAGAAACATTGGTTTAAGACTGGTGGGCTCCAAATTTTCCCCAAAATAATCGTTTAGGGCGTCAAAGCAGCTCCTGAAGTTCACGACTCAAAAAAATGCTAAAAATAGTAAACTGTGTTGAAACTGAAAAACTGAAAGAACTAATGGTGGGGGTCAAAATGGAATAGGTGGGTGGCCACCAATATCCACCTAGATCATTCCTCCCCCCTTAGGAAGAAATGATCACCATTGTGTTGAGTTCCTCCATGAGATGAGGCAAATTCTGTTGAACTTGGTATTGGACTTGATCTCAAGGACTTGTTGGAAGACGTGATGGATGTGCTCAATAAATTTGGTTTCTTTATAAGCCTCAGAATATACATGTGTGGAGTTTGTCTATGTGGTTGCATGAGATATGGAAATATCATGCGACGGTGCACCTGGGATCAGATAAATGGAGTTCTTGACCTGACAGTGTAAAGGAACCTCTGTGGGTGAGGAGAAAATGTCCTCGTATTCCATCATGACTTTGTCCATATACTACTGTCATGTAGGGGAGCCCTGTTTCGAGGTTGTCACCACAATATTCTTCTTGCCCTATGGGCGAATTGTAATTCAAATAAATTTCTTGGTTTGGGAAATAATATTACTACGTTGTTTTGCTGTAGTCAAAGACATGGAAGGAGACGGTACTACCTCCAGTATCCTGTACAATTTATTTCCCAAATTAATTATAACATCATGAGGCCTAGACTCATACACAACATGTCGCTTCCACAAGTATGGTTGGCCCAAAAATACATCAGACACATAAGGAGGAGAAAAATCACAAAGTACCTCATTTGTGAATGGTTTGATGTTGTCTGGAAGGCAGCACAGCTAGCGGACACGAAGATCTCTTCCTTCGTGAAGCCACCCAATAGTGTACGGTCACGGGTGTGATATGGTCTATATGCTAAGCCACTTCACGACCTCCGCTAAAATGAGGTTCTTTTGGCTTCTGTTGTCGACAATAAATTGCAGTGGAGAACCCTTCACCCACATCTACAAATAGAAGAGGCACTCCCCCTCCTCTAGATCCTTGGGATCCCCCTGTTGGTGCTTGGTGGTGGCAACAATGGCATGAGGATCTGCATCAATGATCTTCTTCCCATTATCATTTCCCTTGTATGGTTCTGACTCAAGATCAGAACATGATACGGGTGCCTTTAGCTCAGCCACCAACGACTATTTTTCCCGACACTCGTTTTTGCTGAGTGGGGATGTTATAAAATTCACACCACTTGCCCGTGTCCTTCTTTGGATTTGCGATGTTGTTCTATGTTGCCCTGATTTGGGCTTGCCCCTTGTTCTACGGTTTAGAGGCGCCTTTGCTTGGCTTCAGATTCACGGATACAATGTCTTGCTTATTCTCCTTAAATTTGTGCTCGATCTTGGTGGCATAGTGATATGTTGTGCCAAGCGAGCTAATGTCAAGTAAATCCATTTCCTCCTTAATGTATTTGTACAAATAACTGTCGTACTTGAGCACCAAATTTCTCTCTAAATCTTTAAAGCCCAGCTTTGTGCACAGGGTATGGAACAGATTCGTCAGTTCATGCATATCTTGATCCCTTTGCTGTTGTAGCGTGGTCCATTGGATGTACTTGTCCTCATATTTCTCCACAGGGTAATATTATTCCTTGATGCTGTCTCGGAATGAATTCCAAGTGGGTGTGACTGAGAACAAAGAGGGTTACCTCTCATCATTTTTCTCACATTATGTTTCCCACCAGAATTTGACATGGGGGGCGGCATTAAGGAGTGCAAAAGTAATATTTTATCGGTCAAAGAAATCATGGATAGAGAAATATGCTTCCATCAAATTCAACCATATATATACAACATCTACATCTATATGTCCTTCAAATGCATGAATTTCAAATTTATTTTGTATCTTGAAAGGAGTGGCGCCTCCAAAGTGGTTGTAGGATGTAGATGTGTCGCCGATGGGTAGCCGTTGAAGGATCTAGGCAATGTTATCCATCATCGTGTTCCTTTTTTTCTCGATGGCCTCCCCGAGCAATATTTTGATAGGATATCCTACTCCCTCATATTTCCTTTATCTCTCCATGGGAGGTCATCAGGGTTTACGAGGCTGATGTTGCAAGGGTTTAACCAGATCGAGCCCTAACTCCTTATACCCTGACCTTATTGGGGGCATGCAAAGAAAAATAGAGAAAGAGCCGCCCCCTCTAAAACCACTGAACCTAATTTATGCAGAAACACGATAATATACAGAAAGAAACATAAACACATAGATTCAATGGAAATAAAACTCCATTTCATTAAAATCAAATGACCGAAATATGTTTATAGATAGCCAGGAAATAAACTAGATAGGGCAATGCTAGCTTATCTCTGAGAAGAGATGTGGTGGTTACATGCCTCTGAATTGTGTTACAGTGAGGCTAGAGTGCCTATTTATTATTGAGAAACAATGGAGAACCCTAAACATCCAAAAATCTAACCCTAGGAGATGAAGCATCAAAACTATGGGCCACGTTTGGGTAAATTGGTACATCAACTTCTCGGGGACGTAACTTTGGCATACGATCTCCGTTTGACACGTTTAATACCTCGTTAGAAATATCTATCCTAGGAATACAAATTTTGTGTGAGAAACATTGGTATATGATGCATGTTGCTCCCCTTCTTCCCCAAAAAAATTTTTTTAGGGCCTCAAAACGGCTCCGGAAGTTCAGGGCCCAAAAAACTGCTAAAAATAGTAAACTGTGCTAAACCTAGAAAACTGAAAGAACCGTTGGTGGGAGTCCAAATAGAATAGGTGGGTGGCAACCATTATCCACCTGGATCACAATAGGTATGATTCCATCCTTACTCTGTAGAAGGAAATGTTTTTCCCATCAAAGGCTAATATTCTGCTTGAATAAATCTCTTGGTTCTCTTGCTGAGACATGATTCCTTATGGATCTACCTTCCACTCGTTAGGAAATTGGGCTCTGGTACCAATTTTTTGTATCATGAATTACTGAGAGGGGGGATGAATTAGTAATTGTTAGATTATTTCCAATTATCTCTTTTTTAATATGTTCTTACTTAGTCCCCTTTATTGTTGATTAATTATGAGAACATTCATTCACACATATATGAGCAGTAAGCTATAAAAAATTTAAATTTCAACGAAATTTCTTCAGATCAACACATTCACACATAGACACGAGTATTTTCATGTGGAAACCAAAAGGGTAAAAACCACCTATTTTTTGGCATTTTATGATGTAAAATTAAGGTCCCACTTAATTACATTAGTTTTTTTTTAGCACCCAATCACTGCAGGTACCAACATCATTTAGATAGAAAGAACAACCATTCCAAGAGGAACCAACCTCTTTGAATGCAGATCACTAACAATTGTTTCCATTGTTCTACTATTTCATACAATTTTGAAACTTAGAAACATAGGAATTTTACAAATAAGGAAAATACCACTTCACTAGTCACAACATTGCCTTCTTTTCTATGCCCTCTGCTAAATCTTTGACTCCACTAGTCTTGCAAATTCGCTCCTTCTGCACTCTCCTCAGCTCAGCACAAGATCAACACTCTGCTATTTTGCAACACATCCTCCTTTGTTTGTCCCTCAGCTCCACCTATGTGTTCTACTTGAGCTCAGCCTCTTTGCTCAACCTCATCTCAACCTTTGTGCTCTACCTAAAATCAACCTCTTTTCTCTCCCTCTTCCATAGCACACACACGAGTCTCACACCACTAAAAATTTGACAATTATGTTTTCTCTCCATTTTCTCAATGAATTCATAGAGTTTTGTTTAAATTTTGCGTCCTTCACATTCACGTCTCAATAATTTACGTGTAGATTACTCATTTGTTTCTTTGTGTGACACACATTGTTTCCTTTTTATCCTCCTGATGAATCCTGTCAGAGACATTCTTACAAGTATAGGCACCAAAGAACTTCCTCTTACTAAGAATTAAATTCTCAGTCCACTTACATACTCCAATTTGGCTCTCCATGCTTATTCATTGCTTCTCAGGCTTGAATTGTACTTCGACATGGCTTCTCTATAGTCTATTTATTTCACTGAGGTGTGCATGAGAAGATTAGAGGTGGCTTACTCCAAGGCTCAGAACAGACTTCTCTTAAATTGGCATGTGCAATCATGGTCCTTGCTTTCTTGACCAAGCGACCTTACTGTCATTATTAATTTCATGAACCAAATCCATTGCACAATACTTTAATTCCTTGCTAGCCCATCCATCCTTGAATACACCTATGTATTGTAATATAAGGGTTTTCTCTTCACATGTTTACACCATCAGAGCACTCCATGTCCAAACCTTCAAAATGAAAACATTGTAATATTGTAGTTCTCTAATTTCCTTGACTCATTTAGCTTTTACCTCTTTTAGCACTGCTTCCCATAGAACCATGTGCCGGCATTACATCGAAGACCCTCTATTGGAACTTTGCACATGAGAAACTACTAAGGAGCTGCATGATTATTGATCCTCTGATATGCTGATCTTTGGCATGAATTCATGGTTGCATCATCACTCCACGTGGCCCTTCCATAGTGATGCCACGTGTCACCTTGAATTGGTCCACTAGTCCACCTGAGCACACTGAATATTTCTGCCACGTGTCTTACAGTACCACCATTTCATGCTCATGTCATCTATTACTTTAGATTTTCAGAGCCAATCTCACACTACCATGTTTCCTACGAGAGAGAGAAGGAATTTCCAAACCTTTTTTTTGCAACCGCTTTCTTTGTTAACTCTTATTTCTAATTTATCGGTGCTTTACCTCTTATTGACATGTTGATATTCATTGATCTCCAATATTATGATGTGGAAATATTTTTTGACCTTTGATATGCCAATAACCTGTGATATGCCGATGTGTCGATGTTGTTGATGACCTCTGAAACCCGATGCTCCGATATTGTTGAACCTACAATATACGATGTCGTAGGCCTCTGATAAATCTTGCTCCAATGCTCTAATATGATGGTTCTCTAATGTTCTGATATCAATAGATCTTCCGATGTTCTGATATATCAGAGTCCTGATGCTCCTACCTCAGATATTTCAAACTTTGGAAGGCTTCGAGTCTTGGACTGCAGCAGACCATATATTTTATCTAGGAACACATTTTTTGACTTCTGCATATTGTTGGAAATATCATCCAAAAAATTTTGCAATGGGTAGGGTCCAATGTAGACCTGGAGCACATTTTCTACCTTTAATGGTGGATCCAATCTTCCCTCCTCACTCTGATTCACGATGCTTCTGCTTCTGCTGACATCCCAAACCTCATAGTCATATTTTAATGGATTTTCAGTAAGCATGCTACTATGATGATTCTCTACCAGAAGCCTGCAGATATCAATTAATCACCATTGAATCTTTTTGACATCAATGCCAACAATAATATAAGCGCCCATTTCCAAAAACATCACTTCTCCTCTTTATGGCCATCAATGTTGTAGTGGTTGTAGTGGTTGCTAGGATATTTTCACTGGTGTGTTGTGGTTGTCGTATTCTTATATTTTCCCCCTATTTTCTTCTTCTTCCCCTCCTTATAAGCGTCTTTTTTCTATTTCTGCCTCAATTCACATGATTGTGCTCTTCTTAGGCCTACGTTATTAGGGTATTGTGCCTATATATAAGCCTCGTCCATGGATTTGGGTTGGAACAACATCACTTGCTGTTGCTAATGGTATTGCAAAGCCCCCAAATTATTGAGGAGTAGATCTGGGTTCTTTGGAGAGATACCCAACATTATAGACATCTTTATGAATTTTGTGGTGTACTCCTGCATGCTTTGGCCCCACTTTTTATTGAATTAATGCCATCGGGTACACTGGTCCTCCACGTACTTGATGTGATAAAAATAGGACTTAATTAGGGTTTTAAAATCCTCCCACTTAGTCACTGGAGGTTATCCCTCCAACCTCAGGTATTATATGTGTCTTTCCCACCAAGTCAGTGCATGGCCCTATAATTTCAGCTGCTCAAATGAGATGTTTTTCCTTTCCTGGATCTGATGGATGCTGAAATAATGTAATATCCCCAAAATATGGAAAATCAACAAGGTTGGGAATATCTTATGATATCCCAAGATTGTAGATCCAGAAATATTAAAACATAATATGAGGACTGCAACTACGTAAACAATAGATATAAATACACATCAGAATATGAAGAAATAACTGAGCCATTTTATTAATATTTGGAGGTGCAAAATGCAAATACAACAATGATAAAAATATGAGACACTCAAGCCACAAAATTAGCCTAGAATGACCTTGCAATCCTATCCCAAGAGGGACTGCATAACTGTTGCTCTGCTAGAAGGTATACTGTGATGTCCCTACTACAGATGTAGGGAATGCAATTTCCTGTAAGATAGAAATTCAGATCTAGGCAGAACGGGAGATTCGATGATGCTGAAATTGTAGATCTGGCCTCTATGATGGATTCCCAAGATAACCCTGGAAGGATTTCTCAGATCTGTAAGTCTAAGACAACCTTATCCCTAGGGCTCCATGAATATGCTGTTGGGAATGCAGATCTGAAGCTAGATCTGATAATATGATGGCTTCAATGATGTACAATCAGATCTAAGCAAGAAGGGTTGATCCCTTCACTAGATCCTTAGGCTAAAAGCTCAAGATCTAGCTCCTCCAATCTCCTCCACTGAAGATAGCTGCAAAATGAACAACAGATTTAGAAAACTGTGCCGTAAGAGAGGGAGGCTCCTTTCCCCACAGAAAATATGACAAATCAGCTCCTGGGTGATGGAAACAATAGATCCAATGTGAGGAGGTTATACCTCACAGAATTTCCAGCTGAAATACTAGAAACTTCCTTCCTCCAATAGCTCTTCAAGACTGAACTGCGCAATCCAAGAAGGAACTACTGCAACAAGGAGGCAAAACCCCAAGGATTGAATGCTGAATATAGATCTGATGCTCTGGAAGACTAAATATGAAGAACAAAGTGGTAGGATGAATCCTCCACCGGTTTTCTAGCTGAATACTAGAAACAACCTCTTCAAGATGGCATCGATGCCTGATATGGAATGGAGAAAAATCCTCTTCCTTAGAGATCACTCAAAGAAAGAGGTGGGATTCCCACCCAGGAACACCCTATAAGCTCTGCTAAACAACCCAAGCTTGCATAGAAATGTCCTAAGACAAATCTAGATCTAAACAGATCAAGAGTTGCATAATCCAAATCATGCCTTCCATTGTGCCTTCACCTTCATTATATGCGTGAGCCTTCCATAGCCTAGGCCTACTCCAATACTACGTTGTACATGTGGACAAAGTCTCCTTGTTTGACTGCGCTGATTGATCCATGGCCTCCATCATGTTCACATGGTGATCACCCTCTCCATAATGCATTCATTAAATGCACCACTTCCTCCACTCTCTTATCATGAATGTTTAATGATCTCCTTTGAATGTATCATGATATTAGTTGACCTTATCAAAGATCGATATTCTTTAATATTTAATATTCATCATCTTCTTTGACTGTTTCACTCTTCATAATATATCTCACAAATGAGACATGATCTTCATTAATGGAGTTTCTCCACTACTCCATGATTCTAGATCTAGATAAAAAAATCCACATACACACATAAAAGTGGATCTTATTCATCTTTGGGGTTTGTGGGTCCCTCCACCCCTTTATTTACTTACTTTACTAAGAAAATCAAGGACTCTAATATTCCAAATGTGATCTTCAAATTTGGGATTATTACAAATAAACTTCCAATTGCTGAAACCATTGGTTCAACTTCAGAGCGTCGATCTCACCATGGTATGTAATATTCCTAAATTATCATGTAGCTAATTGGAATATTAATTTTTCTCTTGTCATTTAGTGAGATGAATAAATGGGTAGGGAGGCCCATAAATCTCTTTAGTAAGCATAAAATCCATCTTAATATGAAAAGGTATCATATTTATAGCTGGATTAAGAACCCTCATGTGTGAACAGGGGCTAATGCATGTGGACAAGGTCAATTTTAACCAAGTCAACAACACTGGTATGGGAGGAGTGGATCATCAATGGAGACAGTGTAGTGTGAATTGCAGGAAGATTCCAAGATGGTGGAAAACCTAATGAGTGGGACACAAGGTGAGAAGGCTCACATTTGTTTATAAGGAGGGAAAGACAACCATAGGGAGGCATGTTATTGATTATTGATTTTATGGTCTGCATGACTATTTGCATTGTTCAGCTGTTTAGTTGAGATTGCTGTGTTGTTTAGCACCGAGTGTTCCCGAGTGGGAATCCAATATCCTTTCTTGAGAGGCCTCTTGGGGGAGAATTGTACTTCATTTTACACACTCAGGCTTAAGGCTAAGCTTCAGTCTTCAGCTACAGCGCAATTTCTGTAGAGTATTGTGTTGTGTTGCACGGTGTTGCAGTGGAGGGTTGAGAAACCCACTTCCTGAGCTAGTTTTCAGAGGAGGAAGCATTATTATATTTGATAGGTTAGCAAGGGAGGTTATTGAGCTTTCTTTCACATATTGGCACAAGGAAAACATATTCCTATCTCCTACAACACAATATCCCTCATTGACTGTGTTATTTCAGTGAGCATTTGCAGCAGGGGTTTCAGTGCTTGATTTGGAGGGCGAGATCTTGAGTGTTAGGATCAGCCTTTCACTTGAAAGATCTACTCGATGAGATCTATTATTTATGTGTATTATCTACATCCATATTGATCCAGTTATTCAGTAGAAGCTTATGTTCAGCCTTAGGGCTGCATTCCGGCGTTCAAGTATTTTTGTATATTTCATGAAATCCTTCCCGGGTTGTCTTGAAAATGTGTTTGGGAGCATAGATATTTGTTCCCAGTATTATTTAAGCCATACATTAGCATATCTATATTATTTTATATTTCCAGTAGAAGTGTACCATCTAAAACTGCATTGTACTTGTTCTAGAGAATTTTGTTATGTAGTAGCATTTCATATTTGGCATATGTTTTCATGGGAGGCTTGCTTGCCTTGATTATCTGAGTTGTGTTTGCTTCTATTGAACCCATTTTTTGTCAATTTACATAATAAAATGGCTCCATGGTTGTCATACATTTTGGTGTAATTTTATTCAGTGCTATTTCTGGTTTTATGTTCATATTTTGCTGCATTCCTATTTGGGAATATTACAGTGGTATCAGAGCATAATCTTGGCTCAGCCCATGGATCTCAACGATTATGCTATTAGGAGAATAAGAAAAAGAAGAAAGAGACCATAATTATGTAAAGAATGATTTGTATCTCATCTCTTTTCATATCTAAGAGGCAAATCACCAAGGAGGTCAAGAAAAAAAGGAATGGAGATGGAGGACACTTGGATCATGAGATTCTAAGTGAATACCTTGCAGAATATAAATCTCAACCTAGATCTTTCAAGGAGATTCTAACTCTCCCGCAATTCATTCAACTCAAAGAAGAAATAATACCCTATAGTAATAGATTTTTATTGCCTACATTTAATGGCTTATCCACATGTATAGCAAGAGCTTGGGGAATGAAGTTGGATGATTTTTTCTTGCTACATCCAGTAGTAGAGAGAGAATTTGTTGAGATTTCAGCACTGCACCTTGAAGGTGAAGCAAAGATTTGGTGGTTCAGCCATTTGAGTCATGCAAGAGTGACTGCAAATGCAAATTTTACTCAAAGGTTGATCAAAAAGTTTGACAAGAGAAAATCAGAAGGGAGGAGGCCTTCACCACCACTTGCTGCAAAAACACTTGCACATTTACAAAGTGGTCCTGATCTCTTGACATTTAGAGTCCCATGCACTATTTTCGAGATGCATGAGGAGGGTGAGACTTGTACCAGCGCTGATGCAGCCATAAGAGAGAAGCCATCATTAGCAATAGTTGGAGAAGTATTATTTGAGCCATACATTAGCATATATATATTATTGTATATTTACAGTAGCAGTGTACGATCTAAAACTACGTTGTAGTTGTTCTAGGGCATTCTGCTATGTAGCATCATTTCATATTTGGCATATGTTTTCATGGGAGGCTTGCTTGCCTTGATTATCTGAGTTGTGGCTCCTTTTATTGTACTTATTTGCTGTTGATTTACATAATAAAATGGATCCATGGTTGTCATACATTTTGGATTCACTCATATTTCCAGTTTTATGTTCATATATTGCTTCTTTCCTATTTTGGAATATTACATGGTACGAATGGATATATAATTTTTCTTCCACTTTCAATAGGTATAGATTCACAACAATCAAACTAGGTTGATCTTTTTTTGGCTCTTTCTTCAGTTGGCTCTCTGTATCTTCCCGATATCTTGATCCCCCTTCTGATTTGTCCTCCACATTCGAACCCCCATATTCTCCAAATATCCCTATCTTATTTCTTAATACCTCCATGAGGAGGTCTACATTGTGGTTTATATCCACGAATTATTGTTTGAGCAATGAAAACCTCATATCTGGAGGATCACAAGGTTCATTTACAGATTCCTCGACCATGATTAGGGTTTTAAAATTTTCGGCCTCGTCGATATAGATCGTGACAATATCCATAAAATAGCCAAATAAACCTACTATTATACCAAATTATCCATAAACTACTATGGATATTCCACTAGGAAGTTCGTCACAACAAATCTTATAATATTATATTAAAAATCTTAGATTCTACACTATTACAGTTTTATTAAACTTTAAGATCTATAGTTTTAACTATAATTAGTTCATGCATGTGAATATGAATTCTGAAAAATAGTAGAGAATGGAAAAATCAGATCACACATACACATAAGACACAAGATATGCTCTCTGGAGTACCGTTTCGGGAGAAAACCTAGTCGGAAGGTGAGATTGCTTCACTCTTTTTCTCTGTTTGGAAATATGGCTGAAAGTACAAAGAAGTAATAGTTGTGTCTCGAGGGATGCTATAATACATATATTTTCACTGTATGCTCTAAATTCTATCTCCCTTGGATATCTTTTCTCAGCTATGGACCAAAATTCTCTCTAAAGAATGGAATGCCTCTTCCTCCTAGTGGCCCTACTATAAGACAACCTGATAGCCTACTAGTGGTTAATTTTGATTAGATCAACTCTTAACTAGAGTTAGAAAATAGAATCTTCTAGATCCTTTTACATAAAAAAAATGTGGCTAGCCCCTTTTCCATGAATAATGGGGGATGACGCGACATCTTCCCAAACTATAGCTGTGAAAATATGAAGGTCAACTTCTGAGTGGCATGAAATTTTCATATGGACTCTGTTTGATGTGATTCTTGTGTCGTTGGAAATATATTTGTGTGTAGAATAGCATGGAAAATTGCAGCACTACAACAACAAAAAAAATTACCCCCAAAAATGTCGTTTGATGCCTCAAAACGCTTTCAGAAGGTTTCAAACCTCGTTTTGCCAAACTAGGTCCCACCAGTAAAAATGGTCCCATGAGCTGAATTTTCCACTTTTTCCACTCCAGAGGTATTGAGATGGATGAAAAATAATTAATTATCCAATCTAAATGAATCATTAAAGACAACTTTTCCAAGAAATTATGAGATAAAATTAGATTATCAATTTCCTTGGAGATATTAGTATGATACCTATAGAATCTTAATAGGAATATTGGCACAATAATAATATCCATTACATTGGAATTCTCTAAATAAATTTCTATGTTAATTTTTGAAAATAAAATATTAATTGCATGCATCATTATATTAGATTTCAAAGCGAAATGTCTTTTCGTACATTATCTTATTTTTGGAAAAGAAAAAAGTTAATTAGATTAATTTTCTTAGAAGGGTTTTGAGGAATCTATATGCATATATTACCCATGTCATTTATTTAAATAATGCAAGGATTTGAGTGCAAAAATACTTGCATAGGATTTTTGTATATGATGAATGAAAAATACAGATCTTGTTCTTAAAATATGTATATGAACCTTGTTAATACAAGAACAAGAATGCATGCTTGTTCCTTAAAAGTATTATGTGCATTGAAGTAAGGGTCACTATGTTAGAAAACAAAAACATGTTGCATGCACAAAAGGGTAGTCATTGTGACATATAAAATATTATTTTATGTGTAGATAAAGAAAGTTATCATGTCAATTTTCTTAAAAAAAAGAATATCTAGAAAATATTGCCTAGCTATATGAATCGTGTTAATATCTTAATTTAGATGCATAAAAGGTTAAGTTAACCTTGTTATTGTTGCTTGGGTTTTATGCATAAAAATGGTTATCTATGGTATTTTCTTGAAAAGGGAAGTATGAGAAACTTTCATGTAGAAATATATCAAAACGATGTTATATTAACTTCTTTTTGAGAAAGAAGTATGCATTTTTTTACATGAAAATAATAGTTAATGATGATAGAATTTTAGAGAAGGGAATATGTGTTGCGTACATTAAAGAAGGGATATTATGATAAGTTCTTTCATGTACAAATAATATTCATTGAGTTATAGAGATATCTTCTTCACATGAATAGAAGAACTATTGAGCTATATTTCTTTAGAAAAAATATATGTCATTAATTTTATGCTATCATAAATATTATGTTAGTTTATTTTGGAATAAGATCATGTATATGCATGTGAGATTCGTATTTGCTTTTGTCAGAAAGAATATACATTTGTATGTGGTCAATGCTAGCATGTTGTGTTAGCCTACATTGGAAAATATTCTTTGGGAAAGTAGATGAATTACATGCAAAAAAAACCATAGGAATGTGTCGGTTTCTTTGGAATATATATATGAGTGATGTTGGTATAATATTTGGAAAATAAAACATGTATTTGTATGGTTTATTGCATTAGTTGTTTTAAAAAGAAAACATTTTTTTACATACCCTATTATGCTATATTTCCTCGAAAAGGAAACATGTGTTTGCATTCTCTATTTTGTTAAGCATTCTTTTGAAAATTATATGCATTTGTATGCATAGGAACAACATTTGTTCTGTTAGCTTTATTTATATATTTGCATACACGAAAAGAAATAGTTGAAGGGATAGTTTTTTTTATAAATTTTATGTAATTTGCATGAACGAATATTGTAACTAATGTGTTAGTTTCCTTTAAAGGAATGTCGAGACAATTGTAGCGATTTATCTTGCAAGAATGTGTGCTTATGTTATGGGAATATTAGTTAATGTGGTATTTGTTTGTAGAAATGCATTGATGGTTATACGCTTTTAACTAATGCATATGTAGTGTTGTTAAAGGAAGCATGTTGGGATATTTTGTTTGCATTTCATGAATGTGCATGAATAGATGGTGAAACACCACTAGTATATATTTATGAATTTGTTGGATTAATACTTTATTTAATCATGATATTAAAGGTTGTTGACAATATCAGTAGTAGGAAAAGGTTGGAACATATAAATATGGATTAAGTTATTTTTATGGAACAAAATATCTTAGTAGACTATGTAGATTGAAGGAATTCCAGTTGTAGACATAAATACAACAACTAGGCCCTAAAGACATAATGCTCAAGGGTTTGTGGGTAAATGATGTCATGATGATTAATAGCTTATAACAAGTTTTTTTTTTTTTGAGATGATATTATTTGTAATATTTTATGACAATGGATGGACTCCCTTATAGCCATTCAGTGAGTCGTGAACACCCTCATGAGTGTTTAATAATAAAATGAATTGTGTGATGGTTTTCACCCTACAAAGTTTCTAGTGTATATCAACGTCTAAGGATGTGGTTTCTTATTGTGCGATTTCTATGATGTTGATTTGTTGCATGATGCGACGTTCATTTTATTATGAATACGATTAACTAACCCACTTAAAAAATATTGAAATTGATGCAAGGTTACATCATAAAATTTATTTTAATATGCTCCAACAATGGTTCTTAATGAGGAATTTCATATAGTAATTTAGTTAGTTATCTGTGGATAAATTGTGTAAATTTTTTATAACTCCATAGATTTCCATGCTAGGTTACTGGGATGTTACAATGTACCACTGAGAGAAATCAAATTTCTTAAATGCAATTATTTCATTAAGTTTTGCACTTTACAGAATATTTCTATAGAAACTTGATAAATTAAAAGTTAAAATAAATCCACAATAATAAATAAATTTGTTATATAAAAACAAAGAATTTTAAAGAAAAATAAATACAAGTGCATCTTTTCCTCTCAAAATTTTTGGAAGACATCATTCGACATGTTACACAAGTAAACAACCATATTAAAATTCCTAAACATTTAAAAAATTACAGCGCGTGTATATTAAATTTGTCATGGAGATGCTTGAGGAGTAGAACCATGGGTTCCAACACACTAATAATACCATAGTAGTTTGCTTTGGTCGTTGGACACATTGAATGTAATGGTAATCCACTTTCCTGGATGAACAGAACGATTCATTCTGGATACTGCTCGGTTGGTAAAGAATGCTTTGAACTTCCACCAGAGGGCTCTACTCTGCCATGGGTCAATATCAATCACATATATCGTGGATCGATCTTAACCATAGATATCATATTTTCCGAGATCGAACCTGGGTCTCCAGTTCCATGCAGGCAAACCATTTTTTTGAAATAGAATTTAATAATAAAAAAAAATTCACATCACCAACAAGCGAGTAGAATTAATTGCAAATCCACAATTCTCATTTTTTATTATGCATGTGTTACTTTGTCGGATGGAATTTCGTCCACATCAATACTACCATTAATTCTGTGTGTGCAAAAGCCCTACCAAATCCAAAGTTGACTTCTTGTTGATTGGGCATTTTTTCTAAGGCGCAGTAGTTGGACACCATGGTAAATTCAGTTTTAGGCAATTGGATTGTAACATATAAATAAGAGTTATTTATGCTATTTTAAATTAAGAAAAATATTATACATGGGTAACATATAAATATATATGAGTTATTTATTTTATTTTAAATTAAGAAAAATATTATACATTGACTAAATTGTTCAATTAAAATAGTAAGAATTTGATAAGGTTTTTAATTCATTTTTTTAAGATCATTAATTGTGTTTTTATGTTTAAAAAACTAAATAAGTATTTAATTAGTTAATTGGTTTTTTTTGTTGGTTTGATTAACTCGAGTTTTGAATCTTGAATTTTATTTTATATACAATACATCATAATACACTGATTACCAATTAAAACACTGCCATGTGTTAACATTTAAATAATTATAAATAATTTAAATTATAATTATAATTATATATATATATATATATTAATTTTCTTAAATTATAAAAATTATTTTGTTTTTTTATAATTTAAAATAGATTTTTAAATATATATTATTTTGATAATAATATTGATAAAAATCATTATAAATTAAATATACAAAGTAGCAAAATATTTTAGAACTAGGTAAAGTTCATATCCATTTAAAAAAGAAATTTAAATTCTAACATATTAAGGAAACATGTACTAGTATAAATATGTAACATCTCTCCATCAAAACTTACCAATATAATAATTAAAAAAAAAAACTTACTTTAATCTAACATAAATGACATTGGAATATATATATATATATATATATATATGAAACTTATAACTTTATATGTGTATACATATTAATTTAATCCTAACTTATATTTAATTTAAATGCCTCTTTTTCATACCCAAGTATTGAATTTATAAATCATGCACAAGTATTGAGGGTCAACTGAATTTATAAATCATGGCAAGTATTGAGGGTCAATTGAATTTATAAAGTTCATATATATATATACTTATAACTTTGTATATATATACACATTAATTTAGTCCTAAATTATATTTAATTTAAATGCTTCTTGTTCATGCGAAGTATTAAGAGTTAATTGAATTTATAAATCATGCTCAAGTATTCAGCGTCAATTGAATTTATAAAGTCTATATATATATATATATATATATATATATATATATATATATATATATATATATATATATATATATATATATATATATATATATATATATATATAACTTCTAACTTTGGTATGTGCATACACATTAATTCAATCCTGACTTATATTTAATTTAAATTCTTTCTTTAATTTAAATGCTTCCTTTTCAGATACAGGTATTAATGGTCTATTAATTCAATTCTGACTTGTATTTACTGACTTGTATTTAATTTAAATGCCTCTTTTTCAGGTACAAGTATTAAGGGTCAATTGTATTTATAAATACATCCTTTTCAGGCACAAGTATTAAGGATCAAATGCATCTTTTTCAGGCTCAAGTATTAACTTCTAACTCTTGTATGTGCATACATATTAATTCAATCCTGACTTATATTTAATTTAAATGCCTCATTTTCAAGTACAAGTATTAAGGGAAAATTAATTCAATCCTGACTTGTATTTACAAGTACAAGTATTAAGGGTCAATTAATTCAATCCCAACTTTTATTTAAATTAAATACCTCTTGTACAAGTATTAATGGTCAATTAGTTCAATCCTGACTTGTATTTAGGGTCAATTAATTCAATCCTGACTTGTATTTAAATTAAATGCCTCTTTAAATGGCTCCTTTTCACGTACAAGTATTAAGGGTCAATTAATTCAATCCTCACTTATATTTATTGACTTGTATTTAATTTAAATGCCTCATTTTCAGGTACAAGTATTAAGGGTCAATTGCATTTATAAATGCACGAGTATTAAGGATAAAATGCATCCTTTTCAGGCTCAAGCATTAACTTCTAACTCTTGTATGTGCATACATATTAATTCAATCCTGACTTTTAAATGCCTCCTTTTTAGGTTTGTATTATACAAGTATTAAGGGTCAATTAATTCAATCTTGTAATTAAATTAAATTCCTCTTTAAATTCTTCCTTTTTCAGGTACAAGTATTAAAGGTCAATTAATTCAATCCTGACTTGTATTTACTGACTTGTATTTAATTTAAATGCCTCTGACTTGATTAGGGTCAAGTATTAACTTCTAACCCTTGTATGTGCATACATATTAACTCAATCTTGACTAACTCTTGTATGTGGATACACATTAATTAAATCTTGACTTGTATTTAATTTAAATGCCTCCTTTTTAGGTGACTTGTATTTAATTTAATGCCTTATTTTCAAGTACAAGTATTAAGGGTCAATTGTATTTATAAATGCATCTTAATTTAAATGTCTTCTTTTCAAGTACAAGTATTAAAGGTCAATTGTATTTATAAATGCATACATATTAGTTCAATCTTGACTAACTCTTGTATGTGGATACATTAATTCAATCTTGACTTGTATTTAATTTAAGTGCCTCCTTTTTAGGTGACTTGTATTTAATTTAAATGCCTCATTTTCAAGTACACGTATTAAGGGTCAATTGTATCTATAAATGCATCCTTCTTTTGTATTTAATTTAAATGCCTCATTTTCAAGTACAAGTATTAAGGGTCAATTGTATTTATGAATGCATCTTTAATTTAAATGATTCCTTCTTTTGTATTTAATTTAAATGCCTCATTTTCAAGTACAAGTATTAAGGATCAATTGTATTTATAAATGCATCTTTAATTTAAATGATTCCTTCTTTTGAAATACAAGTGACCTGTATTTAATTTAAATGTCTCAAGTATTAATTATTTAATTTAAATGTCTCATTTTCAGGGTACAAGTATTAATTTTCAAGGCACAAGCATTAATTATTTAATTTAAATGCCTCGTTTTGTATTATTTAATTTAATACAAGTACAAGTATTAAGGATCAAATACATCCTTTTCAGGGTCAATTGTATTAGTATTAAGGGTCAATTGTATTTATAAATGCCTCCGTTTCAAGCACGTATTAAGGATTAGCCTCAAGTATAAGTACAAGTATTAAGGATCAAATACATCCTTTTCAGGGTCAATTGTATTAGTATTAAGGGTCATTGTATTTATAAATGCCTCCTTTTCAGGCACGTATTAAGGGTTAGCCTCAAGTATTAAGGGTCAATTATTAAGGATCAAATACATCCTTTTCAGCCTCAAGTATTAAGGGTCAATTGTATTTATAAATGCCTCAAGTATTAAGGGTCAAATACATCCTTTTCAGCCTCAAGTATTAAGGGTCAATTGTATTTATAAATGCCTCCTTTTCAGGCACGTATTAAGGGTTAGCCTCAAGTATTAAAGGTCAATTGTATTTATAAATGCCTCAAGTATTAAGGGTCAATTATTAAGGATCAAATACATCCTTTTCAGCCTCAAGTATTAAGGGTCAATTGTATTTATAAAATGCCTCAAGTATTAAGGATCAAATACATCCTTTAAGTATTAAGGGTCAATTATTAAGGATCACGCCTCAAGTATTAAGGGTCAATTATTAAGGATCAAATACATCCTGAATTTCAGCCTCAATACTAATGCCTCCTTTTGAGGCACGTATTAAGGGTCAATTATTAATGAATTTCAGCCTCAATACTAATGCCTCCTTTTCAGGCACGTATTAAGGGTTAATTATTAATGCCTCCTTTTCAGGCACGTATTAAGGGTCAATTATTAAGGATCAAATACATCCTGAATTTCAGCCTCAAGTATTAAGGCTCAATTGTATTTATAAATGCCTTCTTTTCAGCCTCAAGTATTAAGGCTCAATTGTATTTATTAATGCCTCCTTTTCAGGCACGTATTAAGGGTCAATTATTAAGGATCAAATACATCATGAATTTCAGCCTCAAGTATTAAGGCTCAATTGTATTTATAAATGCCTTCTTTTCAGCCTCAAGTATTAAGGATCAAATACATCCTGAATTTCAGCCTCAAGTATTAAGGCTCAATTGTATTTATAAATGCCTTCTTTTCAGCCTCAAGTATTAAGGCTCAATTGTATTTATAAATGCCTTCTTTTCAGGCACGTATTAAGGATCAATTATTAATGCCTCCTTTTCAGGCACGTATTAAGAGTCAATTATTAAGGATCAAATACATCCTCAATTGTATTCAATTGTATTTATAAATGCCTTCTTTTCAGGCTCAAGTATTAAGGCTCAATTGTATTTATAAATGCCTTCTTTTCAGCCTCAAGTATTAAGGCTCAATTGTATTTATAAATGCCTTCTTTTCAGGCACGTATTAAGGATCAATTATTAATGCCTCCTTTTCAGGCACGTATTAAGAGTCAATTATTAAGGATCAAATACATCCTCAATTGTATTCAATTGTATTTATAAATGCCTTCTTTTCAGGCTCAAGTATTAAGGCTCAATTGTATTTATAAATGCCTTCTTTTCAGCCTCAAGTATTAAGGCTCAATTGTATTTATAAATGCCTTCTTTTCAGGCACGTATTAAGGCTCAATTGTATTTATAAATGCCTTCTTTTCAGGCTCAATTGTATTTATAAATGCCTTCTTTTCAGGGTCAAGTATTAAGGCTCAATTGTATTTATAAATGCCTAAGGGTTTTATTTAGAAAATTATTACTCAACGTAATATAGGAATATTGCTTTTGGCTTATCAGGATACATATGGTTCACCTAAATATATCACTGGATGTCGAGTATCTTAATGAATATGGGATATATTCGGGTCCTTACATTTATTCATATGATATACATTCACAATTCAAGACCATGGTATAGTTGGAACTTCATGTTATGATTCAAGTTATGCTATATGGTTTGTACGCGGATTCTTTGGAAAGTTCTCGATGTCCAACTGTCGATTATGAGGCGTCATTAATTTATTACGGTCTTCAATCTGTGCATTGGTTGATCCAACAACGTAGGAGCTAGGTTTTGGATCTAACGCTATTGGTGAGAGAAGGAGCTACGAAGGTAACTACATCCCTCGTCAGTCGTCCTCACTCATTTTTGTCTTTTTTCTCGGGAGGAAAACCACTCTACAATAGGAGAATACCCTTCCAATGAGGTTTGAAACTATTTACAATGTCTGGTAAGGTTCCTACCATTTGAATGATTGGGAAAATACATTATGCTTTTTCCTTCGTCACTATTTTCTAACGTATGAATTAAATTTTCTATTGCATACTAAACCTTAACCAAATTCCTTGTTCACGGTATTCTTTTGTTTTGGAAAATTTTGGTCTAGGAAGCAAACCAATTTTAAGGGCTCAACAACAGATCCGACGCAATGACGAGACTAGTTGTTGTAAGTTTGGTTCCTCGTGATCCTTTTACGGTGAATATTAGTAATTAATACGCCATCCTTCTCTTCTCGAATTAATGTTAAAGCTTGGATTTATTTATAGGGATTTATTTATAGGGCCTGTGGGGGGATGAGGGTCGTTCACAACCACTCACAAGTAATTCTACAAACACTATCCTTTTGTATTTAAGTTCGAAGTAATAAAATATCCTCTAGCCCACTCTAGTGCCAGTTGCAAGTTTGCATCTCTTCCAGTTTGCTATAGCACATGTTCTTCCTAAATGTAGTAGTAGGAAATGTAGAGTTCCAGTTCTTAAGAGTGTATTTTCTTCTTATCTTGCAGGTCGATGTGACAACAACCAAGCCCTTGTCCCAGGTTCTCGACACTTCTGATGTTTTACTTGGGTTGTTAATTATTTCACGGTTACATAGCCTTTGTCTAGCATTGTGGCCCTCATAGTGTTTGAAAAACTTGTAGACTAAGTTAATGTCGCGTCCAAATGTATTCGTATAATTTGTAAAGGAACGCTAAGCTCCTTTAGAGGATAGCTTATAAATTATCGTTCTTTTGTGACTATGTAGCTACGACTTCTAACCGAAATTGGAGATATTGCTTTTAATTTGTATGTGCTTTTTTTTAAGAATAGAACTAGGATTGTAATCCTTTGATGACAACCCGTAGTTAGGGTTTGTGGATTGTTCAATTTATTTGCCAAGAATCCTTTCATTTTCATGTCCCTGTTTTTAGTAAAAACAATTCTTCAGATTTTTATTAAGATAAAGTTCAATTTTTTCTCTAGTTTATATCTGTTTTGAATTTTCGAATAGTCCTCAATCGGGAAACTACAACATAAAGGGGGGTTTTAAGACAATATTTAAGATAATTTTTGGGTAAATTGTTTAATTTGAGACAAAAGAAAACTTGTGTATTGTCTTAAATATTGTATTTAAGTGGGTGACTCAAATTAAATCGTCTTAAAATATTGTCTCTATAAAGACAATATATAGCACAATCATTTTTGTCTCTCTAGAGACAATAGTGGCACTAGAACACAAATGGGGTTTTAAGACAATTTTTGGGTAAATTGTCTTAACTTGCGACAATTTCATTTTTGTCTCTCCAAAGAAAATAGTTGGAATTAAAAACATATTGTCTTTATGGAGACAATGTCTTTAATCCTATCTATTGTCTCTGTAGAGACAATATAAAAAATGAATCGAGAAAAATATCTCACCTTTAAAATAAATCAATATAAAAATATTTAATTAAAAAAATCTACAATATCATTGAATAATTCATGTTAGGGTACACTGTAATCGAACCACCGACCTCCTGCATGGCAGGTGCTCTTCCAATGAGCTAACACCCTTTAAAGAATTATGTGAGGAGTTATGGCAGTCCTTGAAATTGTATTATAGGCATTGATTTTTAAAAAATGTTCAACACATTATGGCATAATCATTGTAAAATATATAATCATGCAAGCCCTTATTTTTAACTTAATAAAAAAATAACTCAATGGAGTTAGCTCAATGTGACACCCTTGTAGCTTGACTTGCACAAAAAGCTAATAATAAACAATAATCTACAAACAAATTAATCTAGTCATACAAAGAAAATTAACTAGAATTAGCACAAGCAATACAACCACCACCCAAAGAGCTACACCATCTCGCTAGTAGGCACTCATGATGCATATGACGTACAAAAAAAGCCATGACTGGATTGTCAGCTCATTCAAGAGAGATTGGGCACTCTCCTCATTCACCGTTACTAATTTATTTGACCACTTCTTCAATGTAAGCTTTTGAAGGTACAAAACTAGAATCTCCATTAACACACATTTGGATTCCTAGAAGAAAACGCCTTGTCCGCTTATACATATCAGATTACCATTGTGTATCACCCCAATTGTTGATAGAGTGGCAGTTAGAAAAATTTCCATGCCATCTTATTTGAATTAGAACACTGTTGTGTATCACCCCATCTGTTATCATTGCGTATCACCCCAGCTATTGATAACTTAGAAATTAGAACAAATTCTAACATATCACTACCCATAACACAATTAAAACAATTCTTGATTTTGGGGCTCAACATAATGTTTTTCAATAAAAATCATTTTACAAAGGACAATAAAAATAATTTTGCGAAGGACATTCTAAAATAGAACTTACCTCATGACAAGAAAAGGATGTTCACAATTGGCACAACCTCAAAAGAATTTTCATAATAGATGCATAATTGTGAAGAACTTTTCCTTGTTCAACAAATTGATCAAAATGTACCTGTAAATAGAAATAAACACCATAGATTTTTTACGTCAAACAAAAATCACAACAAAAAAAATGAATAAAAACTATTATTATATTTCCTTTCCATGGATCAGAGAAGTGTTTGCCTTAGATCTTTTATACAAAGTTGTTTAAGATTCATTCTCAGTTTTAGTAAACTCACACTCAATCACTTGTACCTCAGTAGGAGGAAGAACAAGAATGGGTCTGAATATTCATGAAAAAATATTAGAAATCACTCAAAGGGACAGGACATCAAAAGCCAGATGAAAGCCCAATTCTACATTCATACCTTCCCTCTTTGCAGTATTTTTTTTTGTTCTTCGCAACTTCAAGGGCCTCAAGTTAGCTTGAATAATTTCAAGCCATGTCCATCACCTTCCTCAAAGGGTTTTTGAATTAGTTTATACCACCTGGACACCACAAGGTATTGAATAACAAGAAAGTATCAATTTTTGCTGAAAAAAAACAAAATCAGACAAAAGAAAAAACTGTACATGGTACTGATTATCAGAGAATCTAGTGGGCTAAATTTCACAACATTTATTTGTGAACCAAAGGTAGGTAATGTTATCTTATAGGTTGTAGAATAAATTTACGTTCAAGGAAGAAATCGGTCCATAAAAAAAGAGCATAAGAAAACTAGCAATGTAGACAATGCTCTTCAAATCATCTAGGTAGCAAAAAACTGCAAGGGAATCAACTCATAGGTATTTTTTTCTTTGAAATTTAGATTCAAAGAGACTTCTTACACTAAAATGTAGACATGGAAACACATACAGTAAAATATAGAGAAGCATAGTGGCAGAAAATTTCAGGGATGGGAAGGAAAACTGCAACTACATTTGATTAGCATCAATTTATGGGTTGTTGTAAGCAAAATTTCAAACATGGGAAGTAAAAATACAACTACGTTTGATGAGCATCAAGGTATTGGTTGTTATAAGAAGTACATAAACCAGAACTTACAAAACATGAATTAATTGAATGGAGTCTGAACATTAAGAGATGGAAGATCAAAATCAATTATTGAGCATTAGAATTCAGATACTCAACTTTATTATCTAGATCTATCTAAAAACTCAAATAAAATCTCAGAAGACTTAACAAACTTTTTGGATCAAAGCTCACAATGTAATGTTTATTTTAAATAAGTGAATTTTTTCATTTAAAATGAGAAAGAAACGATGTCTAGCAATGTTATTGCATCAAGGCATTAATACAACTACTAGAAGTGCATAAAAAGGTAGATAAAAATGATGCTTTGTCAAATTTATTAAAAATACTACCCAAAAAAATAACAATGATAAAAAATAATAAAATTTTGGAACCTTCAAGCCATACTCATGAGTCATAATAACATTAAAATAAAAGAAAGACAAATCGAAAAAAATACAATGTATGTTGTGAATTTATAAATATTGGAATCCGTATTACAACCACAACAAATTTTCAGGTATATATGCATCCCTTATGCATTTCTGTATTCATTACTTGTCATGATAGTTTAGTTAGCCTGTGGTGCCTCCAAGTGGTCATTACACCTTTCCAAAGGCAACCAAGGAGCATCTTAATTGCATCCCATGAACCAAACACATGCAATTTGATCATTAGAACATGGTTATCATCCATAAAAGTGTTTCATCTTCTAACTATGAGAATGGTTCCACCGAAAAGTGCCACAAATATTGTACCAAAAACCTTCCACAAGGTAATGAACTACTGCTACTAAAATTACAATGGATATTTATGTCGATTGAGCAATATGGTGATTGTGACATGTTCAAAAAACACAAACTCCTCATTGTTCCATCCACCAGATTCTGCCAGGCCATTTTTAGGGCCTGAATTAAGAAGTCCAGGAGCCACATGGTGGCACTCTCCAAGCACCTAAACCCTGACACAAGGTTTTTTTCTATTTTTGCTACAAGAAGAGTTACACTTGATATTGGGTCTCATGGCCCCTGGCTCTCTAAGATCACCTTAGTGGTGTTATATTCATAGATGAGAGTTTATCACTCAAATAATCTTCCCAACTATGTTGTTCTGAGTGGGTTGAATAACTCAACCTGCAAATTTTTAACTATCCAAAACTTGTGCAATTTCCATATTTCATTTTCAGCCATATGTGTTCTTCATGCATTGTTATTTACAACTCTATATGTCCTGATCATTTGACATAAGTAAAAGGACAATTTGTTGAATGAGTTGAAATTATCATTGAGGAATCCAAGGGTTGGTTTGCGGCTGATATATTTTTTGTTTCACTGCTTTTATAACTGCTACAAGAGTGAATAATCAGATTCGGTTTTCATGGGATAAGTTGCCTAAAGGGCTGAAATTTATTGAGATAGTTTGGTATCTTTTCTCCTTGGATTGCATAGGGCAGTCAGAAAATGAAATATTGTATATTTTCCACTACTGTCTAATACTCTATTTCATAACATCCATTAGACTAAAAATTCACATGGTTGAGATTCAGCAAAACTCTAGTCAAACAGATGAAATTCCTGTTTTGCATTAATTTTCATTTGCCATTCATCTAGAAACTTTAACACTGATGCCATGTGGCCCGAATATGCATGCCTTGGTAAAAAAAAATGGATTAATACATATAAATTGGACTGACCTGGTCACTTGAAAAGATTGCCTCCATTGTTGACGATTCTATTCCACATAACTCAAACTAGAACTCAACGTCAAATAAGGCATATGCAAGCATTCAATAAATCTAGAATACTTTTCAATTCCTTGAATTGGATCAAATGTTGGTACTTATTCACTTAGTTGAAGTCCCAGCCCAGCCTACCTCTAGATTGATGAAGCTGCCATGTCTCCTAAATATGTTTTATTAAATATGAGAAGTAGACTTTAAATCTATACTCAGCGACATTCTATTCAAAACAATCGTTGCATTCTTGTAATATAAGAGAAATCCAATAGTAAAGAATGTCATCATGTGTTATCAAAATTCCTACTTCATCAAGTATGAATCTCTTAGAATAGGAGTAGGCTTAGGAAGATTTTCTCTTCATCCTACAATAGGGCTTCATAATCAACAGCTGCTTAAAAGGCAGATTAAAGGCTTCTTCATCAGCAAATAAAGGTTCAACATTTCATTATAGGATTAAAATTACTTATCTCCAACGTATCAAATTGAAGAGATATGAGAATGACATTAATCGTATTTCATTTTTGAGAAAAAAAAATGTCTTCTATATAGTAATCTTGAAGCCCTGTGGTAGCATCTTTGAAAGAAATAGTCCTAGAGATGTACAAAATTGTGGACATCTGAAGATTGTTTATGATTAGACCTCCTTTATAATAGAGATACATTCTCTTGCACACCATACATCAGAAGTTTTTTTGGACCCTCCATTGGCTTGTGAAATAAGTCAAATTGTATTGCACTGTGTATGGCTACAGTAAGTTTTTCATTTTCTCAACCAATGGCATGTATCAGAATCTTGAGGGAAGAAGTCAATTTCTTTTTTCAATAGTTTAAGGTGTATGGTCAAGGAGTTTCATTACCACATTCTTTTTCTTGTACACCAACAGTTATATATATATATATATATATATATATATATATATATATATATATTGATGAATTCAGCTATGATAACATGTTCTGGAGTTTAAATTTGTGGCTGAAAATTGGCTCATCTTGATTTAATCTATGCATTGCTTGGGCTCTCTCTCGTCTATCTAGAGTGTGGCAGAAGATGTTAAGAACAGTGCTAATAAGGGCTAGCTCTAAGACACCTTGTCATAATTAAATTTATACTTAATCGATTCAAAAGGGACAATACGGATCACTCCCAAGACAAAACAAATATATATATATATATATATATATATATATATATATATATATATATATATATATATATATATATATATATATATATATATATATATATATATATATATATATATATATATAACTCAAAGCATGTCCCTTTGTATCTTCATACATTCAAAAGTACTTATGATATCAAGGTATGATTATGCTATTAAGGTCTGTCAGTTGAATACACTATTGTTTAAAGTCATTGTTGAATGATCTGAGCATGTGAGAAAAATTTCCTGGTCAAGTTTACTGACACATATGCAACATCATAAAGTCTCATTAATGAAAGCTATATGATCAAATGAAGTAAATATTCAGAAGGAGCTATGGAGTCCCTGGTAGAATGGCTTGTCAACACTTTTTGCACGATGAATTTTTCAATAGAGATACCATGCCATAAGGCGTTGATCTTCAGAAGTTGGATGATTGAATGACTATGTATTAGTGGCAGGTTAAAGATAGCCCGATGGTTATGTTTTGGACGAGGATACCTTTCTGATCTTCAGAGGGATCTATGGTTAGTTTAAAACTATAGATAATATTTGTTTACAGATAAAGATCCTCTCAATCTTAGTTTAATGTACTTATTCCAAGATAAAATGGAGAATATGTTGATCAAGGGGCTCTCATGTTCATGAAGATATCTTTGTTGACTGTGATCAGTAGCACCTTTCCAAAACTACTGATTTCATAGGATGATAATTAGCAGCCTTTTGTGCTATGTCTCTAAGAATCCACCTTTATTTCATGAATGAATCAAGGAATAAAGTATGGGAGCATCATTGAGACTAAATATTTAAAGCAGGAGGCATGGCTTATTACGAAGCCATTTGGGTGAGAGAGCTCTCCTGTGAGAAATTTGAGCATGTACTCGAAACCATCATTGTATGTTGCATAATGTGATTCTCCTTTCATAGAATCCTGTGTTCCAAGATCATTCCAATCATGATGGAATCAGGTACCACCTTACATGTGATACGACACAGACGAGAGCAATCAAGCTCCACCATTAGAGGATGGCTGCGAATATTATCGACATCCTCACAAACCCTCTTGACATGGTCTAGTTTATCTCTGTTCAGGCAGAGGCTGGGAATTGTGGTAAGATCCTACTATGAGAATCTCAGTTAAATATTGAGCTCTAGGAGCTCCTAGGGCCTGCGGTTCTTGATGGGTTGTGATACCCCATGATGGTTTACATGTGTGTAGGGTGAGTAGTTCACCTTCCCCTACACATGTGCACTAAGGATGAGTGGTTCACCTTCTTCTGCGGATACCCCAGTTGAGATGCATTCAGACATTTTCTTGAGGACATGTGAGTGGGACGTGGCTCATCCTTTCCCCACCTGTAGGATGCTTATTCCAAATAATTTGTTGTTAACATGTCAGTGGGATGTGGTTCATCCTCTCCCCACGTGTATGATCCTTCCTACTATTGTTGGTTTGCATGCATGTAGGAGGTGGTTCATCCTTTCCCTACTCTCGGTGTTTTGCATGCGTGTAGGAGGTGGTTCATCCTTTCCCTACATATGGTTATGATTCGAGTTTGTAGGATATGGTCCACTAATAACATATCACATTAATAAGTTTGCCAGACTGGAAGCCAGATTTCTATTTACTTCACAAACACAGATGTGTAATAAAGTGTGCTTATCTTTATTATCTACATTTGATGCTAATTAGATTGGAACACACACAAACAGTAACAAGTACTACAATAGAACTTCGAACATATCACATTACTAAGTTTTCCAGACTGGAAGACAAATGTTTATTTACTTCACAAACACAGATTTGTAATCAAGTGTGCTTATCTTCATTATCTGCATTTGATGCTAATTAGATTGGCACACACAAAGAGTAACAACTTAAAAAGTACTACAATAGAACTTCGAACATACAATTGTTGTGATAGCCAAGGATCTACCAATTTTGTCAATTTAATATAGTCCAGGTGAAACAAATTACTCCCTAATACAACTGGGATGTTCAATCTAAGCATAATATCAGACATGCTATTTAGTGGAAAATAATCCTGATGCCTTGATATAAAAAATTAATGACATACTAACACTTGTACGTAGTAAATAATTTCCACATAGCCCATAGTCCACTTATAACATATCACATTAATAAGTTCGCCACACTAGAAGATAGATGTCTATTTATATCACAAAAACATAGACACATAATCAAGTGTTCTTATTCTTATTATCTGCAATTTTGGGCTAATTAGATTGGCACACACACAAAAAATAACAAATACTACAATATAACTTCGACCATATAATTCAAAATTGTTGTGATAGCTAAAGATCTGCTAATTTTTTCAAATTGATCTAGTCCAAATAGTTGGAAGGAGTGTTATCCTCCCCACCTAGGTTGATTTCCCTCATGTTACCTTAGAAAGTATATTGTTCAACAGATTTGATCTGTGTTTTTTACCTTGCCTTTTTCTCTTTGAGTTTGTTCCTGTAGAACCTACCTTTCACACACCTTGGAATTTCACAGACAACACCCGAGAAATCAAACTTGAGCAACTTGGAAGTCTATGTTGGATAAGCCAGCCTAGATCCATCTTAACTCTAGATCTACCAAGTGACATGAGAGACCAAATGTCTTGAGATGAAAAATTCCTTTAGAGTGAAAAGAGATTTGATCCCTCTCAGCCCTTGGTAGATCCAGAGTTAAGATGGATCTAGGAACCAATACCATATTTAATTTTCATAAATCCAACAAGTTGGAAATTATTCCTAATAGTCTATCTCAAATCTACTGAATAAAAGAACGACTAGTTTATTTAACTTAAGCATGAAATGGATCACTACCAATATCAATCACACCCATCAACATATTACACATAAGTGATGCCTAATCAATAGTTCAGCAATTCTTCTCAAAACCTACCCGAGCTCCCTTGCTGAAATAATGGCCCTGAAAGAAATTCCAAATACAAAAATTACCCTAGATATGATATAATGGATCAAACTTTATATATGTCCTTCATTGGCTGAAATGGATCTCTCTTGTTGCTTCATGATCTATCCTTGAACTTGAAACAACTGAAGCAAACCTACAATAATACTCATGCAGATCTCAAGCTTACTTGAGAACCTCTCTCTCAATGTCTCTTGCCCCTGCACGTCTTTGTGCTCTTGCTAACCTGCCATATGCCCTCTTAGCCCTTCATAGGTCTAAGGCCTACCACAAGCTCTCGACCCTCCATAAATCAAAGGCCTACCACAAGCCCTCTCGGCCCTTAATAGATCTAAGGCCTACTCTGCCTGCTCCATAAGACACCTTTCTTACCAACCTTAAGAATGAATCATTCACCCTCGTACTTATACCAGGGAAAATTTTAAGAACCCGCCTAAATTTATATATATAATAACTGGGCGAATCTCCATGATACATAGGAAAAATGGAAGGCGATTTTATTAATAATATAATATGTATATATAATTTTTTGGAGAATCTCTCACGAGATTATACTATCTTGTAAAATCATGGAGAATCACCAATACAAATGGCGAATCACTACTACAAAATGGTGAATCGTTGTCTAGTGGAGTTCGGGGTGTTGGTTCCAATGAATATATGGTAGTTGAACCAGGAGTAGAAGGAAGAGAACCACCGAGACCAGGCATGGCACATGGTGACTCGTGAGGGAAGTAGTTCTCGTGCAGTTTGGAAAATGCGTTCTTCTAGTTCTGCTAAGCATAGTGTTGTTTCTCATTCTACTACTAGCACTGATATTGAGGTTGGAGAGGAGTTTTAGGAAGCATGGAAGGTAGCAGTGGTGAAGAATTACAAAGAGTACCCCATGATGGGCTCCATTTTTCCCTTTGGTATTTGTGCCTGCAAGATCTTATGTCCATTGAACCAACAATTAACTGTTCAACCAACAATCAACTTGACTGAGTTTTCTCTAAGCAAAATTTGTTTAGTGGTTAGTTTCCAATTGGCCAAGTTTCCTTTCCCTGAATTATTCTAGTGGGACCGAGTTGCAAGTTACAGTCATTATATTTTTCTTTGTAAATTCCCTGTGGGTCGAAACCTTGATTTTCTAGATTAATTAATGAAGCAGAATTGTTGTGGGTCTTTATCTATTGTAATGTGTGATTGATCTCTCTTTGATTTTATTTCCACTCCATATAAATTTTTGAATGTTAAAATACCAATGATTTTATTTTTCAAGAATTCAGAATTTATTTGGTTAGTAAAATAAATTGTTGGGAATAAATAATTGTTGCGAGAAAATAATTCTGGGATAGTATTAGGAGTTTCAACAGATTGTGAGGGCATTGGAATGGTTTTGTACAAAATTGCAAACATGGCATGCATCCTCAATAGGAGTTCCTATCCATGTCACATTCGAAGCAATATATTTAAGTGCTAATTCAAAGAATGCATGATGCAAGGCGTCGAAAATATTTGTGGATATTTAGGTTCCACAATCATGTCTTATCATTGTAAATAGATGCATTTTCTGTAATAATTTGCACACAAGAATCAACACCTACGTCTTTAATAACTTTCACGAACAACTCACCTATATATTGTGCATCCTTGTATTTTCCAAGAACATCCACTGCCTTCAAGAAGATTGGTCCATTCAAGAAAGCTACCATGAAGTTGATGAGTGGATGGTGTGCTACATCTGTCCATCCATTAGAAATAGTACTAACACCAGATAAGGGCTATGATGATTCAATAGGCTCTAGCATATTATCCACCTCCTTCTTTGCCTTTACCAACAATGTGGTTCTAAGATTTTCTAACTAAGAGGCATGTACCTTGTATCTCAACAAATTAAGGTGACTGTGCAACATTAAATGAGATGAAGTTGAGATAAAGGAAAAAAACCCAATGGTAAGATCAATCTCCTCCTTCCTCACTTGCTGAATTATCTTGTCCATTTGGTCAACTTCCCTCTTTTTTGTTGCTCGATGCACTGCCACTCTTAGATGGATAATTATTTGATGATTTCCTCAAGATTGGAAGAGGATCCTCATTGTTGGTTTTCTTAGATGTTGTTGCCACCAAGTCAACATTGGCCTCTCTTTCCAATTCTTTTCATTTGGATGCACTCACTTTTGGACATGCTCCAAGTACACAAGGTGTGTCCAACAAATGGCACATAACTTGGAAGGAAGTGATCTTAAATTGATTATGGAGAAAAATAAACATCCAAAGAACATTTCCTCCGCCCTTTAGTTTGGCCCTAGGCCCTTGCTGTCTTGTAACATGCTTCCACAATGGACACTTTTGCTCCCGAGCCCACAATTTTGCTAAAATAATGTATTTTTAGCATTTGAAGCTGTTGTTGCATCCCCACGTCCAATAGATGGAGCACGAACAGACTCTGAAGAAAAATGAAGGAGGGGGACAACATCAACGGGGTAATTACTCCCTTTCCTCTAGCTTCCCTTGGTGATTGAGCCATGATTTCTACGAAATGAAGAAGACAATGGACTATTGTAGGAAGAAACTTGAAAATTGGTGGACAAATCCATTTTCCGAGCACTTGGAATCCTTCCAGAGGAAGAAACTTGAAGATTGGTGGACAAATCCAGTTGCCTAGCACTTGGAATCCATTTGTAGGAAAAAACTTAAAGACTGGTGGACAAATCCACTTGGCCAACACTTGTAATCCCTTCTAACACTGCACAATAATCCTCAGTTGCTGTGATAGTCACTGTGCCTTAGTTGCTGCTCAGAGATTGTTTGTGACACTTGTTTGAAACCTAAGTTTGAGGAGGCTTAATTTGTCAAGCTTGTTCGAGAATAGTGTACAATATTAAATTTTTCCTAGATGTAGTGCCAAAACTTTACAACTTGTTTTTTGGTGCTCTGGGGAATCAGACACATTGTGTTTTCAGTAGCAACTTAGGTTTTACACAGATGTACTGTATTTGAAAAACACTGTTGATATGATGAATTTGGAATGGCGTTATGAGAGGCATCGAAGGCAATCCTTCAATTCGACTTTGGTGAATGTTGGAGTCAAGTTTGGGAGTTGTCAGGTTCTCTCTAGCAATGGGAATTGTGGCATTAATGTAGCTAACTGTGACTAATTACAACTGATGCATTAAAAGTGGTACTTATAAAACATATTAAAGGACAAGGGAATTTAGGCATTTCAAATAATTATGGGTTCATTTTCAGTGCATTCATGTAGACATTCCCTCGTGGAGTGGAAGTTCCACCCGCAATGGGTTTAATAATGTCTTATAAACTATAGAACAAAAGCACCATGAGTTTTCTGTGGCAGAGTCTTTCTAGGAATATTGGGAGTTGTGTCAGAAGTACTAGAGGTATGTGTGTATTGTGCAATCCATTTTAGTTCGAACTTCATATATTTAAGAGGGAGAATTGACCAGTGCTTCCCTGGGAGTTCCACATCGATATGGCATGTATACTTGTCCCTTTGGGTTATCTTCCTCCAGAAAAATTCCAGATCAGTTATAGTTGGTCTTTTGTACAAGTGCTATTTTCATGAGTTGCATTGATATGTTGGTTTAGTCATTTTTTATTAAAGCAGCTAAGCTTTGTCTTAATAACTGCCCAGAGTCAGTCTGTAAGTTAGTTTACAATCATAATTATTGGTTAAATTGCTAGCTAATGGCATAGACGTACTGCCTTTATACACATAGATACAAAGGCAAATAGTCTTAGATCAAATTTTGGGACTGATGACTATGTATTGCCTACAGGTACAGCTGGAGTGATTTTGTAAATCCTTGTATATTTAAGTTTAGCTGTCCTTGTTGGTGTTAAAAAAAAAACAAAAAAAAAACAAACAAACAACTTTGTATGGCAAAAGCATGTGCTTGGGGCCAAGAAATGGTTATATCCAGCCTACTCGTCCAGCAGAAAGTGATTCTAAATAAAGATGCAGTGGGCAAGATCACTTCAATCATCCATATTAGTCCCCTAGTATCATGTCTACCCCCAGTGTTTTGTGCAAGTGATGATTTTGTATGGCTTTCTTTTACCTATCTATGACAAGGAGATGTTGAGCTATTAAAGATACAAAAGGGTATGGTACATCACTGGTGGGACAGATTCCTAGAAAGCAGAGCATTTGAGTTGACAGACACCTGAGATGCCAGACTGTTAGATGCTTCTAACTGCTTCGTGGTTCCTTCAATTGTAAACTTTAAGTATACCGAGTGTTGCACCCTATTCTCCCTTTGTCTAGAATGTTGTTAAATTCTCATATTTTACAGGTCTCTGGTGAGATAAATAGTACTGTTATTCTGATTGTATATATATATGTCGCACAATTTCTTGTTAGCATAATTGAGAGGGCTTGGTACAAAGTTCAAATTGTTGTATATTTCACTATGTTCTTGGTTAAATGGGAATTCTTTGGAATGAATAAGATATGTTATAATTGTGATAATATGATGGTTATAAGAAATGGGATGCTCTGGAATAATACTGAGGATGATGTGCACTATGGTCAAATGGTGAAGAAAGTCTTATGACCTTTTGGGTGGCAAATATTTGTATACATTTTTATAGGCTGTCATGCTTCCCACAACAGATCCATCAAAGTTTTTAACTAACCATAAAATTATATATTCAGAATTTTTTTTGGAAGACAGACATGCATTGAGTGGTCCTATGTAGTAGAGTATGTTTGGCAGTTTAATAATGGATATTTTGCATATTACAAGCACCGGGTGGATTTGAAATGAAGGTGCCAAGTTGGATAATTCAATTGAGCGAGAAACAATGTTAAGATCCATTGTCCATGACAACTCTTTGTTTCATGAAAAATGAAAGGTCGGTATGCTCCCTTCTAATGAATTCAGTTACCTATATGTGTCACTTGACTAAATCTGTTGTTTCACCATGTGGTGGTGCCAACTATTTATAAATGGGAAGCTATATTGCAGATTCGTGATAAGTGATTGACATTGCTTCTATCTGCTAGAATTATTTTCCTTGATATGTACATCTGAGCACTGAACATAGTAGTCAGAACTGGAATTGGATTCCCAAAATCACAAAATGGGCCAGAACTGGGAAAAAACTGGGTTGAAGAACTGGACCACAAAATAATACCTAAAATACTCAAATTTGAATTAAAAAAATAGATCCATGTAACAATGTAAATCCAAACCATTAGACACTAAATGTTCAAAGTTTGCTTGTGCATGGTAAAAGGTGAATATATTATAATGCAATCATGACATAAGTTTTGGGATTACATATAGTTTAACTTCTGAGTGAAAATACATAAACAATTAAGCTTCTAAATGGCCTCTAGACTCAAGAGTCCAAAACATCATACTATTAACTAATCCGTCACCTGCAAGGAAAATTTTAACTACCGATCCATTTGTAGGAAAAAACTTAAAGACTGGTGGACAAATCCACTTGGCCAACACTTGTAATCCCTTCTAACACTGCACAATAATCCTCAGTTGCTATGATAGTCACTGTGCCTCAGTTGCTGCTCAGAGATTGTTTGTGACACTTGTTTGAAACCTAAGTTTGAGGAGGCTTAATTTGTCAAGCTTGTTCGAGTACAATGTACAATATTAATTTTTTCTTAGATGTAGTGCCAGAACTTTACAACTTGTTTTTTGGTGCTCTGGGGAATCAGACACATTGTGTTTGCAGTAGCAACTTAGGTTCTACACAGATGTCCTGTATTTGAAAAACACTGTTGATATGATGAATTTGGAATGGCATTATGAGAGGCATCGAAGGCAATCCTTCAATTCGACTTTGGTGAATGTTGGAGTCAAGCTTGGGAGTTGTCAGGTTCTCTCTAGCAATGGGAATTGTGGCATTAATGTAGCTGACTGTGACTAATTACAACTGATGCATTCAAAGTGGTACTTATAAAACATATTAAAGGAAAAGGGAATTTAGGCATTTCAAATAATTATGGGTTCATTTTCAGTGCATTCATGTAGACATTCCCTCGTGGAGTGGAAGTTCCACCCGCAATGGGTTTAATAATGTCTTATAAATTGTAGAACAAAAGCACCATGATTTTTCTGTGGCAGAGTCTTTCTAGGAATATTGGGAGTTGTGTTAGAAGTACCAGAGGTATGTGTGTATTGTGCAATCCATGTTAGTTCGAACTTCATATATTTAAGAGGGAGCATTGACCAGTGCTTCCCTGGGAGTTCCACATCGATATGGCATGTATACTTGTCCCTTTGTGTTATCTTCCTCCAGCAAAAGTCCAGATCAGTTATAGTTGGTATTTTGTACAAGTGCTATTTTCATGAGTTGCATTGATATGTTGGTTTAGTCATTTTTTATTAAAGCAGCTAAGCTTTGTCTTAATAACTACCCAGAGTCAGTATGTAAGTTAGTTTACAATCATAATTGTTGGTTAAATTGCCAGCTAATGGCATAGACGTACTGCCTTTATACACATAGATACAAAGGCAAATAGTCTTAGATCAAATTTTGGGACTGATGACTATGTATTGCCTACAGGTACAACTGGAGTGATTTTGTAAATCCTTGTATATTTAAGTTTAGCTGTCCTTGTTGGTGTTAAAAAAAAAAAAAAAAAACAAACAAACAACTTTGTATGGCAAAAGCATGTGCTTGGGGCAAAGAAATGGTTATATCCAGCCTACTCGTCCAGCAGAAAGTGATTCTGAATAAAGATGCAGTGGGCAAGATCACTTCAATCATCCACATTAGTCCCCTAGTATCATGTCTACCCCCAGTGTTTTGTGCAAGTGATGATTTTGTATGGCTTTCTTTTAACTATCTATGACAAGGAGATGTTGAGCTATTAAAGATACAAAAGGGTATGGTAGATCACTAGTGGGACAGATTCCTAGAAAGCAGAGCATTTGAGTTGACAGACACCTGAGATGCTAGACTGTTAGATGCTTCTAATTGCTTTGTGGTTCCTTCAATTGTAAACTTTAAGTATACTAAGTGCTGCACCCTATTCTCCCTTTGTCTAGAATGTTTTTAAATTCTCATATGTTACAGGTCTCTGGTGAGATAAATAGTATTGTTATTATGATTATATGTCACAAAATTTCTTGTTAGCAGAATTGAGAGGGCTTGGTACAAAGTTCAAACTATTGTATATTTCACTATGTTCTTGGTTAAATGGGAATTCTTTGGAATGAATAAGATATGTTATAATTGTGATAATATGATGGTTATAAGAAATGGGATGCTCTGGAATAATACTGAGGATGATGTGCACTGGGGTCAAATGGTGAAGAAAGTCTTATGACCTTTTGGGTGGAAAATATTCGTATACATTTTTATAGGCTGTCATGCTTCCCACAACAGATCCATCAAAGTTTTTAACTAACCATAAAATTATATATTCAGAATTCTGTTTGGAAGACAGACATGCATCGAGTGGTCCTATATAGTAGAGTATGTTTGGCAGTTTAATAATGGATATATTGCATATAACAAGCACCGGGTGGATTTGAAATGAAGGTGCCAAGTTGGATAATTCAATTGAGCGAGAAACAATGTTAAGATCCATTGTCCATGACAACTCTTTGTTCCATGAAAAATGAAAGGTCAGTATGCTCCCTTCTAATGAATTCAGTTACCTATATGTGTCACTTGACTAAATCTGTTGTTTCACCGTGTGGTGGTGCCAACTATTTATAAATGGGAAGCTATATTGCAGATTCGTGATAAGTGATTGACATTGCTTCTATCTGCTAGAATTATTTTCCTTGATATGTACATCTGAGCACTTAACATAGTAGTCAGAACAGGAACTGGATTCCCAAAATCACAAAATGGGCCAGAACTGGGAACAAACTGGGTTGAAGAACTGGACCACAAAATAATACCTAAAATACTCAAATTTGAATTAAAATAATAGATCCATGTAACAATGTAAATCCAAACCATTAGACACTAAATTTTCAAAGTTTTCCTTTGCATGGTAAAAGGTGAATATATTACAATGGAATCATGACATAAGTTTTGGGATTACATATAGTTGAACTTCTAAGTGAAAATACATAAACAATTAAGCTTCTAAATGGCCTCTAGAATCAAGAGTCCAAAACATCATACTATTAACCAAATGAGTACATAACTCATTAGCACAAATTTGAAGTTTACTTTCTCTTGGTCAATGGCTCCAACAGCTGTTGCCATTCAATTTTTAAAAACAGTTGGCAGGGGCACCAACCTGTTTGACCGAGAAGCAACAGTACGGTGGTCATGCCCATGAGTGTACTTCTGTCTAATTAGCATTGTTTGAAAACCCCTTGTTGAAATATTGCTTGCTTAGAAACTAAGAAAGATTGAACGACAACCCATTCTCTATCCTCGAACTCCAGCCTTTACAAGAACTTCACCATAAAAATAAGTAAATATATACAAATTAAAGAAAGCCACGAACCAAAGTTTAATTGAACAAATTTTTCAACGGGAAAAAGGAAGATAGATAATTTTGATCTCAAGTTCTTAGCATAAGCTTGTTCAAAGAGGAGTTAATTTTGATCTCTAGTTATTTACGCATAAATTGTGAAGCAACATTTAAAAGGATCCCTATTGTCAGCTAGTAGGAAGAGTGATGTGTGATACACAGAACAGTTATTGTACACAAAATCTGGAAAGTTATAATAGCACCTGTTTTGTATTCCCTTCAATCATGCCCTTCCTTCGAACAATGTCGACCAAAATTTCACGAGTGCTTGAACAAGGATGAAGCCTTTCTCCATCATTTGATCCCAAATTTTACAAGCTTTGCTCAGCTTTTCTTCTCAACAAAGACCTCCAATGACCAGACTATAAGTATGCTCATCTAGATAGCAACCACTCTCTATCATTTCTTCAAAAATTTCAACCACCTCACTTATTCTAAACGATTTGCAAAGCCCATTTATTAAAGCATTGTATGAAGCCACATCAGGATTAATTCCCTTTCTTACCATCAGATAGCAGATCACGGGCCTGGTCAGTCCTACCCATCCTGAAGAAGTGATTAATCACAGTGGTATATGTAATCACATCAGGCATAAAACCTTCCGTCCACATCTCATGGAAAAGCTCCTCTACGAGGTCAGGATGACCTTCTTCAAAAAACCCATTTATCATTGTAGTGTAGGTGACAATATCTGGAACAATACCTTTCTGTAACATTTCACTTAGCAGCGTATAAGCAGTACCAGTTCTACGAAGTTTGCAAAGTGCATTAATAAGTGTGTTGTATGAAACAACATCACTTAAGCCAACAATCTCCATCATTTGAGATACAAGCAGATAGCCTTTCTCCAATTTGTTTGCCTTGCAGAAGCCAACAATTAGCTCATTGTAACTATAGCTATTAGGAACAATACCCTTATTTGTCATTTTAAGAAACAACCTCTGATACTCATTCAAATGGCCTTCCTTGGAGTGATAGTTGATCAAAGTATTGTAAGTAACCACATCTACAAGGCAGCCATTCCTCTCCATAAAGGCAGCAAGAATTTCAGCTTTGGACCCTTTGCCTGCTTTGCGAAAAGTGCCAATCAGGGCATTATATACAGAGCCAGGACCAATGTTAGACACTCCATGCAATGCTCAGACCACCATTCATATTTGGGAAACCGGGCCAACCAGGGGCAAGACCAGCAACAACGTCATTCCATGTTGGGTTTGGAAAACTCCAGCCATATGACCAAGCACCTCCAAAATAACACAGCCCCAGCAGACCGATTCACCCATTTCGATGGTAGATCCATATGTGGCCGAAGGGTTGCTGGATTGATATGAGTAGACACCTATTTTCTAGACCGACTCCATTGTCGACTCCAACCCTGCAGCCATACTGGATATTGGGGCGAATGCAGTTCCAAAACCCTCGAGCCTAGTAAATCGGGGGCGAATATAAACCAAAATTGTCCAGACCACTAAATGCGGAGGCGAATCCAACGTTTTATGTTTTATGCGCCCTTATATTTTTGGGCTAGAGCATAATAATTATTTATTTTTAAAATAATTTTGGGACTAATTATACAAAACTATACAAAAAGGTTTTATATAAAAAATTCGCCCCAATAAAATCTAAAACCCCTTAAATTTTGCCTTTGGGCTAAAATTCGCCCCTAAACTTTTCCCTGACTTATACTTTGACAAAGGGTTCAATTCCATGGGTCTATGGGTGCAAAGCCTAATGACTTAGCCCACTTTTCCCCCATGTGAGAATACTCTCGAGGCTACCCAAAACATCAACAAAAAGTCTTCGAAATGCTAGAAATCACTCTACACCATTCCACACAAGTATAGGGTGGAACTTTAAAAATGGAATACACTCTGAATATGCTCTAGGCTTCAAGATATACTAGTTCTTAGATGTTGGACTTGAGGTGTCCACTGTGGATCTCTGCGTGTTTTAAATTTTGAACAAGAAATCATCTTTTTGAAACATATGTTTGATGTTGGCATGTAATTCTTTTTATCCTATACTTTCAAAGAATGCATGAAATTTTTATCGTATATATTTTTAAAATTTGAATTATATAGTTTTTCAAACTTTATGCCAATTTCTATTACATAATCTTACACTGTTGAATTTTTGAAAAACTTCCAATGTTTCCAACATGAACTTGATCCAAGTGACCTAGCTTAAAGACAAGCTCTAATCAACTTCGTAATAGGTTCTCAGATAAAGTACAAAATTGGAAATAGAATAGGGTTGTCAGATTTGAAAATCAGAACCACGGGAAAATACAAATAATTTGCACTTACATCAGTTGTAATTATGTACAGAGATATGCAGGGGTATTTAAGAAAAATGGGAAATAATTTACCATTTGATGACAACATGAATGTAAACATGAGATGTGATATTAATGTATATCCTAAGCTCATTTTACATTCATATTTCCATATGGACACACATAAGATTTCTGATAATTCTGTTGAATAGTGCAGAGAAAGGTCCTTTAACTTTTCCCTTATTGAAAGAGACCAGACGCAATTTTTTCTTAGCCTGTAAAAATTCCTATAAGTTAGGACAATTCATGAAGCAGTTCAACTAATGCGCTAGGGTGGGAGGCTCAACGGTTGTCTCCTACTATCAGTCATCTTTGGAAAAAGATAAGAGAGTGAGTCTCAAGTTCTAAATTGAGGATGGATGAGTTACATGAGTCAGTTAGACTCAGTTAACTCAATCAATCACCAATTCAATTTCCAGAAATAATAACTTGTCAGTTTTAGCCTATTCAAAAAGCTTATAAGGAGGACCAAGGCAAATAATTATACAATTGTTTTGTGATCACGAGTTGGTGAGGAAAGGAAATAGAGAGCACAAATTTGTGTGACAGAGTTTGTGATAGGAAGAGTGTGCAAGAGAAGCTTGTGCACATATTGATAGACGAGAATTCCTTGAGGAATGCGCTAGAATTTAGGAGTAATTTCTAAATAATAAGAGCCTCTATTGCACTAATATTTAGGAGAAGTCAGCATAAGGAAATATGAGCTCAGCCAAGAAAGGAAAGGAATAATGAGGATCAACATTCTTGCAAGGTGTTTCAAGGTAAGCACTAGTAGGGAGAATAATTTGTTTTCTTTATTGAAACAGGACTGTGTTGTAAGAGATCTATTACTCATTCTTCTATCAATAAAATTCTCAATCAAGGTGAGTGTTTTCTAGTTGGTTTCCCTAGAAAAATTATGTATTATATTGTGTGACTGTTATTTATGTTCCCTTTCCACTGCAAATTGAGTAGAGAAAATTATGTGTCTTGGGTTACAAGTTAGTTTCAGATTTGTTAATTCAAGCAGATCAGAATTTTCGTGGATTTTCTACAAATTCAGATAAAGAAGCAAGTGGAGCATGTCCATAATCAATATGTCGACCATGTGGAGAGCCTCTCACACCCCTTTGGAGAATCTATCATAGTTAGTAATAGATTTTTTTATCATTTCCTAGTTTTTTTATGATAGAAGCTTATCGTTGTCACTAGTATTGATTTTTTTCATCCTTACAAAATCAACAATATTTTCTTGTCCAAATATTCCTCTGTCTTGATGATTGGTAGGAGAAGCATTTACTAAAAATTACATTCTCAACTACTAAAATATGTTCCAAAAGGACATCCAGAATTTTTCAGAATGTGGCATTAATATATCTGAATTGGCTTTAAAAGAAAACAATGTCAAAAATAAAAATCAATAAAGAAGTGAATCACTAAAGCTTGTCAAAAACACCATCGCATACTAATTAAAAACGAGTTCACTGAGACAAAAAATGTACTCCATATTTACCATTTACTGCAATTAATAATGAGGTATCAACTTCTAGCTACAAAATATGCAGTAATACTTCCTGCAAAATAAGAAAGATCAAATCAGAAGACCAACCAAAAATTAAATTGGGCTAGTACTTAAATGCATATAATATGCAAAGCCAACTATAAATATTGCAATAATTGGGCTTATCCTACACCTAATGCCAGTAATCAGTAATGTTGCCTCCTACCTTGTTTTAATACCAATGTTGTATTTACAGACATTGCAGATATGGCATGAACAGGCTCACTGAGAAACATTGCTTGGTCAACTACCACAACACCCAATACAAATATTAGTGAATACATATGCCATATTTTTAAACATAATATATTTAGCCCTTATAGCATCATTTGACAACTTTTAGTGGCCTCTAAAGAAATAAAACATTAAATTAGCATTGGTAAGGAAATACATTTCAATCTTATTCTCTGTATTGAAAATAATATTGTCTTATCCATCATTCCTGGTAATGAAAGAAAATGTTTTCTTACCATTTTCCCAAACATTTAACTCAATGGCATCATTAAACTCTATAAATTACTGTGTTCTTTATGAAAATTTAACTCGTTCCATAGATGCATTGAAAAATATAGAACTACCATGTTATCTAAGATATTAAGACTGTGGCTAGAAGCATTTTTGTCAAAAAAAGAACCAATATCACCTTAGTCATTGAGTTTGTATAGACAAAGCTGAGAGCTCTAGGGACTTCTTGTGAGCAATATCATTGTCAGCCTCACAATGAGACACATCCACTTCAGGAAATGACAGTAAGTGAATGGAATGGCGACCGTTTGATACCCAAAGCTTTTGTGATGCTGAAACAGTTTCATGAGAATATAAGTGATGGTACTTAAAATAAACATCGACATACTAATAAACATCAAAATAATTAAAATACTTATAATAATATCAGTTAGGCACATATAAAATATATGCTTCCAGATCATTTGTTAGATATGCTGCCATCTTTGCTTGTTTATCTCAGGAACTTGTTTCATCAGAATATAAGTGATGGTACTTAAAATAAATATGAACATACTAATAAACATCAAAATACCTAAAATAATTATAATAATATCATTTAGGCACATATAAAATACATACTTCCATATCGTTTGTTAGATATGCTGCCATATTTGCTTATTTATCTCAGGAACTTGAAGGACTTGTGGCTCTTGGACTGCCCATAATTGAAACACTTGCCCGACTCCTTCGAACTGTTGACTCAGTTGATGCAGTTGACGATATCAAATTGCTCAGCTTTGAAATGCCTGCTCGATTCCTTTGCACAGTTGGCTCGGTTGATAGATTTGACCGTAGAGAACTGTAGGATAGAATATTTACCTCAAAATATGAAAAATATCATATTTTTAGAGGTAATCGGGTGTCCACTGCACAATATTCCATTTAGAAGCGTTGAAGGACAAATAGAAACAAAGTTTAATACATTGGACAAATGCGTGTTTCATGGAGGTATTTTCCCAAACCTTCAAGTTGTTTGCCCTAACCTTCAATATCTTTACTTCCTCTATTGTAAGGAGTTGAGGAAAATTGTAAGGCTTCGTGGTCTCCTAGAACTTAAAAATCTTAACTTTCATGGGAGTGAAAAAATAGAGGAGATATCAAGTGTTGAAACGTTGATATCATTGGAGCACTTGCATGTTTAAGTGATGGGATTCTATATATTCTGTGTTGTGCCAATGCTCAGCTTCTCCTGCCAGCAATGGATTGAGCCAGCAGGCTTGGGTAGGTCTATTACACTGCTAATCACTCTGGTCAAAGATGTTATAACGTCGATACCATTCAAGAACAAGCCTCTTGTACCATCACCTGTTATAACCGAAACGTGAACATCGTCTCCATGTCCCGCGACTTCAACAAAATTTCCACAGTAAATTTTGATACGAGGAAGTTTGGGATGCTTTTATCCTGCCCCAACAACATATGTTGAAGCAAAAGCCAAATTTAGTAAAAGAGACCATTGCAATCAATGACATAGCACTTAATCAAACTAATACATAGCAGATTCCTAGGTTCAAAACCCTCGCCCTTAAATTTCGAAGTCCTTTGCTCGTCCAGCCATTGCAATCAACGACACAACACTTAATCAAACTAATACACACCATATTCATATGTTCAAAACCCTCACCCTTCAATTTTGATGTCCCTTTCTTGTGCTTGATCTTGGTAGCCATGAGCCATGACCCATATTTTCCCTTCAGAAGCCGAGTATAGAGACAACACATTCACTGACGCCGTAATCATCAAATCTGTGTACCAATTCCACAATCCCAATTTTTGTCAAACCGTCAGAGCCTTTCGAAGCCCTTACCTCGATACTCGCACAACTAAAACCCAAACTTGAACTTGGATTTGAAGCCGAGCTCTGTCGCACCAGCCAGGCCCTCAGAACTGTGCGGGATCCAGCGTGATTAGGCATTACATATATAAAAGAAATGACCCCTGCAGATTTTTTTGGCCTATTGGCTAGTGGGGGCTTTATCAGGCAAAAAACATGCCTCTGATGTGGGAGCCGAGATTTGGGTTGCTCTAGAAAATGGGAGACTTCAAAAAATGCAGAAGGTGATGAATCTGAAAGCATCAAGGCTAGTGATCCTGAGTTGGGATCTAACCACAACTTGACGACCTGTGATTGGTGGATTTCCTCTACTAGGGTTAGCTCGCTCGCTTGCATAACATCCTTGCAATATCTTTCCTTATCTTCCAAGTGCGAGGACCATCGGTTCGAGGGCTTCTTAGAGATATTTTTCTTCGTCTTCTACTCAATTTCTAAAATATATCTTCCCGCAAATTTTTGGGTATTTTTCCTCTTCTTTCATTGAAATAGAGACCGAATGAAGACCGGATGAAGCGGCGACGAAGGAGCAGAGCCGTGCGGGCATTCCTGTAGGATTCGATCAAAGAGTGATGGTCGTATGGAATTTTATGTCAAGTGCTTATCACCACTCATGACCATAGAGTTTAAGGGACTTTCATGCTGGTAGGGCACAAATAGAATTTGCATGCTGGTAGAACAGAAACATTATTTGATAAGGAGCTAAAAAGGGTACCCAATTTAAATGGATTAGCTCGTGATTCCATTAGTAAACCCACAGTGCTTTGAATTATTCAATTAATTGTATTGTCATTCCTAGTTATTATTATTTTATTGTTATGAGTGTATTTTGGAAATGGAAAAATGAGATTAGTGAAAGGTATCATGGTATTGTATATTTTAATTAATATTTTATGATTATTTGTGTATTTTGGAAATATGTTGAAAGGATTGTTGGAAATTATATGATATTTTTGAAATTATGTGTTGAAAGGATTTTTGGAAAGTATATGATTTTGACAAATATTAAAACATTAATTGCGAAATTAATTAATTTTATATTTTTACAATAATAAAATGGATATCGAGATGGCTAGGGTTTCTCTGAAGGTGCCAAGGTTCTTCCGTGCATTTTCCGCAGGTCTCGAGGTCTGCCATTGGTACGTGTCGCCTTGATTCAGACTTTTTCCAGTATGGGGCCTCCCCTCCGATGCGCATTTGGCATTTCTAAGCTTTTTTCGGAGTCTAGGGTTGCTGCAGGAAAGCGAAGGTTGAAGGACTTGGAGGTCAGTTTAAGAAGGCTGTTTTTTGAACAAAATGGGTATTGATAGTTTATCAGTTGAGCTTGAGCCGTCGCCGGAGGACTTGCTCACTGTATGGGGAGTAGAAGTCTCAGAGAAAAACCTCGATTTTCATTTTCCTTTCCGCGCCTCGGTGGATTTGGCAGCTGAGAATGCTTGGAAGGGGTTCCCGACTAGTTGTGGAGACTCTAGTTTAAATTTCTTTGAGCAGAAGAGTGCTTCAAGTTTTGGTCTTCAGCATCTTCCGGTTAGCTGTCGGCCTTTGACCTCGGAAGAGCTCTTCACAGAAGGCCTCAATCTTGAGACGACCACGCAACCCTCGGCGCTCCAAGGTAACCCTCTCTCTTGTGGTGTTTCTGGTGGTCTTGAGTTAGGGTTAGAAAATGAAGGGGTTCGTTTTGATCAGGGTCCTGCAGTGCTAAGCGCCGAACCCTTTGGGGATCTACCTTCGCTGAGAACTCCTCTCACAGGGGTGTTGAAAGAGTGTAGGGTGACCGAGGGGGTGAACAGTCTCCCCAAAGCAAACCCCGTCGGAGTGGTGGGAGGGCTCTTGCCTTCGGTTCTTTCTGAAGGAGGGGCTGTTGTTTCAAAGAAGGATGGGGGCCGTAATTGCGACATTCTGTCTAGGGTTTCATCCAGCAAGGCTGTTGATTTTGCCCCTAACTCTGTTGCCTCTGAAAATCATGGGGTTGTGCCGGAGTGTGGCGCAGTTCCAGGGGTTGGCGTTCAGCCTATCTATGTCAATGGTCTCGATTCTCTGCGTTCTGTTGAAGCTCTGAAACTCTTTCTTCTAGAGACTATCCGTGCGGAGCTCCCCTTTGCAAAGTCGATAGCTGAGGAACAAGAGGTCAAGAAAGCTGTGGGAACTAAGAGAAAGAAGGCCAAGCTCATCAAATCTAAGGAAGGAAGTCTGAAATGCCTGCTTGGGGTGGATATTAGTATAGAAAAAGTTATGGATCTAGCCGAGACCATGATAGTGGGGAGAGTTAGGGGCAGGAAGTTCTCGGAGGCCTTTATTGCAGAATGGGTTCAGAATATGTGGAATGATTCTCCAGGACTGCCTGTTGATATCAACATTTTGGTGCGAGGATGGTTCACAATCACCTTCGAGAAGAAAGAACAAGTGGAAAGAGTCATGGAAAGGAATTGGTTCTTCGGTAAACGACCGGTGCTCTTCAGACGCTGGACTCCTCTTTTTGACGCCTAGAAAGAGAAAATGGTCGAAACTCCGGTGTGGGTTAAGCTACCCGGACTTCCCCTACAGTTCTGGACCGATTCGGTGTTCATTTTGATCGGGAACACGCTGGGCACCTATCTTGAAGCCGAAAAATCCTTCTTGCAGACTAAAGATAAGAGTGTGGCACGCATCCTAGTGAGCCTTAACCCTCGTGAAGGACTTGCGGAGACCATGACGCTTCAATACAAGGATATGGATTTTGTGCAAGTTTTCGATTATGATCACCTCCCCTTCCGGTGCAATAGATGCCACAAGACTGGCCACCTGGCTCGGGACTGTCCTTTGGGTCACCAACGTAATCGCAGACAGAGGAGGCAGAAAAGGGCCCAGAAAACCCCAATCTCTGATTAGGATGGGGAACCTTTGGACGCAGATCTCGACCTTCTGGCTTAGGAGGTCTCCTCCCCCTTCATGGATGCTGAGGTGCAAAATGCGATGGATGATGCCGGCCCCTCCTCGCTCCCGGTCGAAGATTTGGACGACCCTTCGGCTCACCCTTCAGCAGTCGACTCTGGCATGGCGACTCTGGCGGGTATGTCCCCCTCTTTACTTCCCCTATCGTCGTTTTCTGCTTGTTTTCCTGTTGATGTCTATTTGGAGCCTGGTCCTTCCAGGCAGATTGTGAGTGAACTCTCGGCCCTTAACCTTTCTTCGCCTCCTTTTGATAGCCTGGTTGTCTCAGTTTTTGCCACCCCGAGTCTTTCCCTCTCTTCTCGGTCGGTTCCTTGTGACCCTTGCCCTCGGTCTTCTGATTCTGGCCCTTTCCCTTACAATCTCAGACCCCGATCGGACAGAAGAGCTTTGGGCTTTGAGGTGGGAGGTTTAGCCTCGAACTCTGTTGATGTTGGAATTAGAAAGGCTAGAGGTAGAAAGTCCAAACTCTCCTTAGCTCAATCCAAGGCGGTTGTTGATATAGCTGATGGGAAACAATTGACTCTCCCCAGGGTGCTTAGAGCAGAGCGGCCACCCTCCGGGGTTGCGCCATGATTGTCCTCTCCTTTAACTGTAGAGGCCTAGCTAGTCAGACCAAAAGGCTAGCTTTAAAAGAGCTTGTGCGTGCTCACAATCCTGACATTATTATGTCTCAAGAAACTCTGGGCAAAGGGGAGGAGGTTGTCTCTGTTCTTTCCAAGTTGATGCCTAGATGGTCTTTCTTTGCTCTGGATGTTGTGGGAAGATCTGGAGGAGTGGTCTCTGGTTTCAATCCTGTCAAATTGAAGTATGTTTCTTCCTGGGGGACCCAGAATGTGCTAGCTGTGGAAATTTTTTCAAGCGAGCTCAATCGGTCTTTGCTCTCTCTGAATATATACGGACCTTGTTTGGAGAGGGAGAGGTTTTGGTCTGCAATTTTTCGCTCTTCCTGGATTGGTCACCCTTTTTTACTTATGGGAGGAGACCTCAACTTCTTGATAGGGGAAGCTGAATCCTAGGGTGCCATGGCCAAAGCAGACCCCCTTTCTGAATTTTTCCTTAACAATATTGCTTTGGCTCACCTGGTGGACATGCCCCTTCTGAAGTTAAAACCTACGTGGAGGAATAGAAGAGTAGGCCAGGATTGGGTGGGAAATAGGCTGGATCGTTTTCTTTTAAGTGAGCCTCTGATGGACCTGCTCTCAGAGTATAGGCACTGGACTGTTGAAGGAGGTATTTATGATCACTTTCCTATCCTTCTTGACATTAAAGGTACTGGAAGGAAACCTGGTCTGCCTTTCAGGTTTAACCCGGTTTGGCTCAAAGATGACTCCTTCCAAGAGCTTTTTGCTTCAACTTGTGAGGTGGACCCAGGTGGGCCTGACTCTTCCAGGAGTGCTTTTTTCTGGAATAATCTGAAGAAAATGAAAACTGCTGCTAAGGACTGGGCGGCTAACATGAAGAAGGAGGAGGAGGAGGAACTAATAAAGATCAATTCTGACCTAGCTCTTTTAGAAGATCCTGAAGGAGGAGGCTATGAATCCTTTGAAGCTAGAAGCAGAATTAAGGATTTGGAGGCCAAGAGAAGGAGAATTCTACAGATAAGAGAAGAAACTTGGAGGTTGAAAAGCAGGGCTCTTTGGCTTCAAGCAGGGGATGAAAATACTAAGTTTTTCCATAACTATGCCAAAGGCAGGAAGATGACTAATACTATCTGGGAAATCCCGAAGGGGAATGGAGATTTGGCCTCCTCTTTCGAGGAGTTATCTTCTTTGGGAATAGCTTACTTTAAAGATCTCTTTAAAGCCCCCTCTGAAGTGTCCATTGCTAAAGTGATCAGAGTGTCTCAGCTTTTCCCCAGGTTTGTGGATGAGGAAGAAAATGAGGAAACAATGGCTCCTGTATCCAAACAGGAAGTGGAGGATATCCTTAAAGGCATGGCAAAGGACAAAAGTCTAGGGCCTGATGGCTGGACTGTTGAGTTTTTTCTGCATTTTTTTGAAACTCTCGGTGATGACCTGGTTGCTGTTGTTGAAGAATCTAGAGCCACGGGTCAAGTCTATGGTCCTTTCAATTCTACCTTTCTTGCTCTGATCCCCAAGTCAGACCATCCCTCGTCATTTGCTGATTTTCGTCCCATCTCCCTCTGCTCTTGTGTCTATAAAGTTATTGCGAAAGTCATTGCTGCGAGACTTAAACCTTTCCTTTCTGCTCATCTTTCCCCTGAACAGTTTGGTTTTCTAAGTGGTCGTCAAATCCATGAAGCTGTAGGTGTTGCTCAGGAATCTCTGCATAGTTTAAAAAGGAGTGGCAGGAAAGGAATTATTGTAAAATTGGACTTATCTAAAGCTTATGATAGATTCAGTTGGCTTTATCTAAGGCTTCTTCTCACCCACCTTGGGTTTAGATTTGACTTCGTTCGTTGGATTATGAGTTGTGTTTCCTCTACAGATATTGCTCTCCTGATTAATGGCGCTGCAACTCCCTTTTTCACCCCTGAACGAGGTCTAAGACAGGGATGCCCTCTTTCGCCTTTGCTGTTCTTGCTGGCAGCAGAAGGATTAAGTCTCCTGATTCACCGGGATAAAAGACTGGGCAATTTAAAGGGGATTGAAGTGGCGACAAATTTCTGGATCACGCATCTTCTTTTTGTAGATGATATTCTGATTTTTCTGAATGGGTCTATTGACGACTGCCGCGCCTTAAAAGTTCTGCTGGAGCTATTCCTAAAAGCAACTGGGCTCCAAATTAACTCTGCAAAATCAACTATCACTCCTTCTGGTCTTTCTGAAGTTGAGCTTAGTAGAGTTCAAAGGCTGATGAATTTTGAAGTCCGCTCCATGCAGGATCACTTCAAATACCTTGGGTTCTTGTTAAAACCAGACTCTTATCGCATTCGGGATTGGAAATGGCTTCTTGCCAAGATTTAAAAAAGGCTTACACATTGGAGTTTCAGGTGGTTATCAAGGGCTGGGCGTCTAGTTTTAATTAAATCTGTTCTGCTGGCTATTCCAGTATTTTGGGCCAGTCTTTCTTGGGTGCCTAAAGGCATTTTAGCTTCTATTGAAAAAAATTGCAGAATTTTTTTGTGGTCTGGGTCTAATCAGGATTCGGTCAGCCCTTGGGTGGCTTGGGATAAAATTACAAGACCAAAGGAGTGGGGTGGCTGGGGAATAAAAAACTTGGTTTCCTTTGCAAAATCCTTGGCGGCCAAATTAGCATGGCGTCTGATTTCAACAGATTCTCTCTGGGTCTCAGTCATGAAGCGCAAATATATCAGCCAAGGTTCTGTTCTGGAATGGGTTCGGTACCCAGTCAAATCCTCTTCAAATGCATCTTCAGTTTGGAAAGCAGTAGTGGCTTCTGTCCAGCTTATTGAGAGGGGCTTGGCCTGGCAGGTGGGTAACGGAAGCCAGGTGCGGGTGGGATGTGACCCATGGGTTGGCTGTCCGCCCAATTTCTCTCTGTCCCGCGAGCTTGTTGCTCATTTAAATTCTGAAGGTTACTTTTACCTAAGTCAGGTGGCAGATCCCAGATCCTCTTCTTTTGTTAAGCAGGGCTGGATGTCCGGTTTGGACCTGCACTTGGATAATAGATGGATAGAAGAATGGAACCGGTATGTTGCTGATCTTTCTCTCTCTTCTGTTAGAATTTCAGATTCTGCTGACACCTTGCGTTGGGTGCATGCTCAGACAGGTATCTATTCCCCAAAGTTCGGTTATAAGTGGCTTATGTTGCAACAAGGCTGGGGGAATCCTGCTTGGTGGTCCAAACCCCTGTGGAAACTTAAAAGCCCAGCCAAAACCAGACTCTTTTTTCTGGTGCATTCTTCACAATAAGGTCCCAACTTGGGACTTCCTGCAAAAAAGAGGCAAGCAGGGGCCGAGCTGGTGTTCGCTCTGTAAATCTGAAGAAGAATCGCCTCTTCACCTCTTTCTCCTATGTCCATTTAATGCTAGCCTTTGGTCAGAATCTCTGCGCTTAACTAACATTCCTTTGAGATGGCATGGGGATAGTCTTCTGCAAGCTTGGGAACACTGGTGGCAGGAGGCGCCGGATGATAAAATCAGGGCCTTTCCACTTTTAATAGCCTGGGGTACTTGGATCGCCTGCAACAGGACTATCTTCAATGAGTCTACCTTTCCTTTAGCAAAACTGGCAGCAGAGGGAGCTGCAATCTTCGACAGCATTCCTACGCCTGCTGCCAAAGGTTCCATTCGCAATGTACAGCCGGAGACAATTAATGAATCCTTCCCTTGGGCCTACTTCGATGGTGCTTCTGATATCAATGATACCTGTGGTGCTGGACTGGTTATTAATCTCTCAGCTGAAAATTCTCTTCGAGCCTCTGTCGGCCTTGGGCAAGGGTCTAATAACTTCGCTGAACTTAAATCCCTCCATTTGCTTCTATGCTGGCTTATTTCTAAACAGATTTATCAGATCCAGATCTTTGGTGACTCTAGGAATGTTGTCAACTGGTTTAATGGGACTCAGCAGTGCATGCATTTTATTCTTCTTCCTTTGCTTCAGGAGATTCGTCGTCTTAAATCTTTTTTCTCTGAGATTTCTGTTGTTCACATTTACAGGGAAAGGAACCAGCAAGCAGATATCTTATCTAAAGAAGGTCTAAAACTCGCTCTGGGGTCCTGGGCAGTAGCGGAAGTAGTAAATGGGACTGTTCAACTTCATGAACAACCTCTTTTTGTGTAATTATTCAGTTTATTTTCAGCATTGTACAGTGGACCTTTATAAACTTATGTGATAACTGCTACTATATTGAGTGCAGAATTGTTTTCCTTATGTAAGGAGGTTCTGGGCTCGCTTTTTGTTTTAATTTTGGTATTATATGGGGCTGGGATAGTTTCTACTGCCAGTTCTTATGGGTGCTGGAGCATCTCAATTGTGATGTCTCTTACTGCTCTCATCTGTTTTGATGATGAGCAAAAAGAGTCGCACCGATGCTTAAGCTGTGGTTATTTTATTTTTCTCTAGGGCTGCTAACATCTTCAACAGATGGTAAGTAGCCTTGATTCCATTCTCTTTCAAAGGGAATGGCTGTTTTGTTTCCAGAAATGCTTGGCATATGTTCAGAGACTATCTATATTAATAGAAAGTTCGTTTTTTTTCTGTGGAAAAAAAAAGGGATATCAAATTATTTCTAAATATTTCTAATGTTATTAATTTTAGTTTTTATAACTTCTCAAATGAGTCAAATTATGAATTATTTTAATTTTATTATAAAAATAAAAATAAAAATACTAAAATGATTTTTGTTTTGCTTTTGTTTTCTAATTTTATATTTTAAAATTAATATGAATAATAAATTTTATATTCAATATTTCAAAATAAATTATAATATATGTTGATATGATATTTTACAAAAATGAAGGTTCTCTTAGTTTATCTCAACAAACATTATAAGATGGTCTTAACTTTAACTATACTCTTCCCTAAGTTATCTAAGAATTTCATATAAAAAATGACAAATGTATCATTGCATGGCTTCACTCGTGCACAAACAAAGACAACTAAAATTTCAACTATTTTCTTCCAAAATAAATTGCATATTGTTTTAAATTTTATAAATATGCTAAATAGTGTGATTAGTTGGAAGTTTTATCCCTCGCGACGATCAAGTTATTTTTCTTTGCTCAATAATTTTTTGTCAATTAAAATACTTCATATTCATATCAAAATAAGAGATTTACGATAGGAGATTTACATTGATATATTAAACATCAAATTTATATACTTCTAAAAGAACTAGCTTCTCCAATGATCACAATATCCCAAAACCACAAAAACACCATTACAATAATAACAAAGTCTCATTTCAACAACAACTAAAGATTTTCATCAAGAGTTTAGGCCCCTCATAAAATGAGACAATTGTAGAGAAATAGTGCACATAAACTAAAAATGAATGTGCTTCAGTGATAGTTTCCTTAAAAACGAGAAGAAAATAGATCTCTAAAGCTAGAAAAGAGCATCCTTTGACAAGGGAAACATTAGTAAATCATAGCCTTCCTAAGTGTCCTCTACACAAAACCACATCTTCTATCTAGCGTGAAAAGAGTAACCACTTTCTTAGAGGAAAACATACTCATCCATCACAAAACAAGCCAAGTTGAAAGCATATCTTGAAACAAGATTCAATTGCCAAAATTCATGTTGTAGGTGCCCATAAAATGAGAGGAAACAAAGTATACTTTGATGCTAGCACCAAATTCCAAGGATCATGAAAACATAAACAAAAACCACTAGCAAAAGACTAGTTAAGCATAATATTAATAAAAACAATGGGAATCCTCCACTTCTAGAGCATGTACAACGAGAGCAAACGAAGAGCCACTCTAGATACTCTCTCCACCATCAACAAGACCATAAATATTCATACAATATCGTACAGCTGAAAATAACACATAATTTCCACGCTTGATGTCTACAAAACATGTTGAGAAAAGTGGATTATCATACTATATGTGTCCATGAGCCATTTAAACTAAAAATAGCAACAAAAGCTCTAAAGTCTACCATCCCTAGACCTGATTATAGGAAATAATAATAAGATTTTGTACCTGATCAACTGGAGGATTAGTAAGGTCCCTTGAGGTAGAGTCACTAACTAGAAAACCTTCAACGCGAGCCAATTAGGGGTCCACACTATTGAAACAGTACCGCATACCCTAGTATAAAACATTCTTTTAATATAAATGCTTCAAAGAATGAGACTTTAAATAAGGATTGATGGGGATTTTAACATCCTTTAGAAATGTTTCAAACAGAATAGGTAGAGATGAAAGCCATACCTCTTGCAATCAAGTGGCGTCTAGGGTATTGAAGATCCTTATAAGATTCCCCTTTGGCATAGCAATCGCAAGGAGGCTGCCATCAAGGTGAGAACATAAGGTTTTATCTTAGTGAAAAACCAAACCAACGATATGGTTATAGTAGTTCCAAGAACTTTATGAAGGGCGATGGTGATGAAAAACCACATTAATTCTTATGTGGATTCATTTGGAGGGTGAAAAGGATTATAGTGCTAGTTTATAAGTTGATAAAGTTCGCAACCACATTGTGGGGGAAGCTTCTCTAATGGTGCATGAAGTTCATATAGATTTATCCCTAGGGTGTAGCTAAGGCCTTGGACGAATTAAAGGTGATATTTATATTGAAGTTCTAGAGGCTAAAAATTGAAAAAAAAAATATCACTAAGCTAAAAAAAATTAAGAAAATGGTTGGAGAAAGTTCTCAGGAGTATGATGAAAAATTACAAAACTGGATCTAAAAACTCTCTTATATTATCCATGAAATTCAACGCAAAGAATGATCCATTCAAGGTTTGTTTTTATTTAATAGTGTACCATTAATGCAATAGTTGTGGGTGACATAGAAGGATGCCTTATCTTAGGCCATCAGGATAGAATCTTGTATTGTGAACATCCATTGTACTAAAAAAATTCATGCTTGGTAGGATCTAAAATTATGTAAGGAGTTCCTTCTAAGTAAAGGAAATTGGTATTAGTATTGTTAAAGGGGGTGGAATACAAGTATACATTGGTAGATATTGATGTAACAACATAATTTCAACAATCTATTTTAAAATTTGTATTTGTCCTCAAGAAGTTCTTAGAGATTTCTAGAAGAGGAAGTTGGTTTCCTTGCTGCCCTATAATTTTGTAGAATTTATAATTACATCTTAAGGATAGGAAATTTTAGTAATTTTAGGTATAAGTTAAGATTTTGTTTGATTTTTAAGGCCTCTTAGTCATTAGGAAAGTTGAGTCTTAGGATTAGGATTACTTTTGGCCTCCTATGTATTTTTAAAACTCCAATACACCAAGGCAAATACGTGGAGGATATTTGGGGGAAATGTGATTGTCCATAAAATGTAGATCAGAGTTTGGGACCATGTAGCTATTTTCATTGTACCCTACTAGTGCTTAGAGGTCGTATTTAGAGCGGTTATCAGGAAAAAGCATTATATTCCCAAGAAGATTAGTGTTGGAGCACCTATGGTTTGGGAGAAAGGATAAGGGGTTCTAGGAGTTAAGGGGTTTAAGGGTTTAGGAGTAAGTGGCTAAGGGTAAAGGTAAAGGGTTAGGCCTTAGGGGGTTTAGGAGTTAGGGAATTGAGGTCTATGGGTTTTAAGTGTTAGATTTTAATGGCTTAGTGGTTAAGGGCTTTAGGGGTTAACAGTTAGCCATCAAGGGCTTACAGATCAAGGGATTTAGGGGTTAAGTGCCTAAGGGTTATGGTATTTAGGTGTCAAGGGGTTAAGGGGTTAGGGGTTAAGGGTTAAGGGTCAAGTTTTAAGAGGATATGGGATTAGGGTTTATGTGGTTCAAGGATTCCAAGTTAGGGGTTAGGGGTTAAGGGGTTAGTGGCTTTGGGTTTAAGGGATCAAGGGGATAATTTGTTATGAGTTATGAGTGTAGAGGTTAAGGGATTGTGGATTTGGGGTTGAAGGGATATGGAATTTAGTGGTTATGGGTTAAGTTCTTATGGGTTGTGATACTGTGACCCCTAATCCCCTTATCACAACTATTGGGGTTTCCCTTATAAATTTCTCTCATTGCCTTACTTATAGGTCCCCTAGCCCCTATGGCATAAGGCCCTAAGGCTCCCTCTTATTCTCTAATTTTAGGATTATAGATCTTAGTAAACCATGCGCTAACCTATCACTTCTACCCATCCATGATACCCTTATGTCCCCTTGCCCTGTTCAATACACCAAAATATCCCCTTCCCCCAAAATTCATGAGAATTGAACATTTGGAGGTGATCATTTAACAATAGATTCTAAAAGTTTCATTCTAATGATTTTTTTTTTCGGGGCGGGGGTTGTCCATCAATGCCTCCAAAAGTTACATTTTCATGACCTTTCAGGTTGATTCAGGGATTCTAAGTTGAGAACAACAAATACCATGAACAAACAAAGAATCCAATGAGTTGAAGGGCTAAAAAACATACCACCCATAAGGATGATACCTATGATGACCATGATATGTATTATAAATAGAACGAGAATAGTACCTATGTCCATCACCCCTCCTTTTCGAAGTATCCAAGAACCTGAAATCTTGATCGTGTCATCTCTATATGACCTGTGTTGACTATGGGTCTACTTCCATAGGCCCCATTAGTCATATCCTCCTATCCATAGTTGATATGAAGTGGTCCCTGTGTCTACGATTCTGACAAAATCTGATGAATTACTGCATTAACTTCTGCTTATTTCTTCTATGCCTACATCATTTTGTCATTATCTGCTTTAGAAATCCTTATTTCCTCCCTTAAACTCCTCAATGTGTTTGCTAAGTTAGAAGAGTTCCCAACACCACGCTACTCATCTGATTCATAGGGAGAATATTTGTAGTCTACCATCTTGTTAGTCATCTTTGATCTCTTCTTCCTGCAAGGTATATTATGTCAGCTAAACCAAATCATAAACAAACCAGTGTACCTTAGTATAGCTCGGAGAGGATATCTCATCTGTAATACCAACCAGATTAGCGTAATACATACATACATACATACATACATACATACATACATACATACATACATACATACATACATACATACATATATATATATATATATATATATATATATATATATATATATAAACATAATCAAATCAAAATATAAACATATTTTCTACCATTATCCATTTATCAATGCATGGCTATGCTTACCACATACCATGACTTCACACTAGCACATTTGGCCCAATTTCCGACGGCCAATTCGTCGCTATTCCAACACATAGGCGTCGCAAGAGCGACAGTTTGAGGCGGGGCAAAACGTGGTTAGCCATTATGTCAGAATTCTGACACTTCAATAAAGTGTCGAAAGAGCGACACTATTTCAGAAGTTTCTAGAACGTCATCGCTCTTCCGACGTTATCCAAACTGTCGCTCTTCCGACGAAAACACAACGTCGCTCTTCCGACAAAAACAAAACGTCGCTCTTCCGACAAAAAAAAATGTTGCTCTTCCGACGAAAATTAAACGTCGCTCTTCTAAAGGAACCTAGATGTCGCTCTACTGATGAAAATTAAACATCATTAAACATCATTTAACATCGCTCTTCCAACGTTTAAAGCATCGCAAGTCCAACGTTATCTCTTTCGACATTTAAAGCGTCGCACTTCCGACGAAGTTAGCATCGCTCTTCCGATGGCTTTAGCGTCGCTCTTTCGATGAATATAGAAAATGTCTTCCTACGTTTACACCATCACAATTATGAAAGAAACAAAAAAATATTTAAAAAAAAATTATTTAGATAAATCCTACATGGATGACCTTGGTTCTCTCCTTTGGCCTCTAGGCATCCTCCTTCACCTCTAAGACTGTCATTTATTACTGCTCTTTAATGTTAATGAGTGATTTTCACCTCTATAGGAAGTTTGTGACTTACCTGTCCTTGAGTTGCTGGAAAATCCTGGAACAGATCTGAGAAGTGGCGATGAACTGCTTGCCTCAAGGAATTTACTTTTCAGATTCTCAACATATTTAATGAGGTTATAGTGTTTCATAAGTTCTTGCCTCAATGTCGATGAATCTTGTAACACAACAACTTGGGATCAGAAGCTTCTCATGGCCTTATATGAGATTAATTTGGATATTGAGGAAATGCTGACTTCAGCACTCCAGTTTATGATGAGAGAGTTGATGATGAAGTAAAAATGAAAATGCTGACAATGCTTTGGACACTTAGTGATTTGTAATTCTGAATTCATGTTCTTCTGCCAACAAAATTATAATATCACTTAATGAAAGACACATGCAAATTATTAAAATGAATCAAACATGCTCATGAACCTGACACAAATAGAATGCAATATAAAAGCTTGCATTTAATACCTTGTGAAAATGACTGACAAGAATACTGGGTCTAGCTGCATTTTTCTTTCAAAACTCCGAAAAATTCCCCAAGAACTAGGAAATTACTGACCTTATAACTGTGATAGAAGAAAATTCGAAAGTATTAAGGTTTTCCAAATTTCCAACCCAACAAAAAGGTTATATCTATATCCATATTTAAAAGTACAGTATTAAGATTAAGATTACAATTATGTGTTATCAATCTCCAAATTCACCTAGTTTGGATGAAACAATCGACAAGCATGCCAATGAAAAGCAATCCAATATGCCTAGCCCTTTAAATTATTTGAGATCATGTAATCCATCCATGGCTTCTCTAGTTTATCAAATTGATTTGCATTATTTTACAAGTAATGTTATGTAACATGTGTGGCTATGCTACTATTATAAGTTATAACCAACAAAGTGATTTCTTTAATATGGCTGCAACATAAGAAATGACAAGAAAAATAAGTGAATGGATAGTCCAACACCAACCTCACTCATTACTGCCACCAAGGATCTAGATAGGTCAACATTGAGCATCATGTCAATAATTTATAATGGCAAAGGACGTCGAAGCTAGAGGATCAAGACAATGAACGAAAAACACTAGTCAATCCCTCCATGACAAGCACTTAAATAAGCACCCATTAATGTACGTTTTGGAGTCATGCCATGTCAAATGTTCTATCCTACTATTATATTTCATGTGCACAAAGTTTGCTATCAATTAAGGCCTGTACACTTGAATGGAAACTATTATTGATTGCTATAGGTGGTTAGATTTCAAAATTAAAAATCTTAAAACATCTCTTCCAGCAAATGCAAGCATATTTGTGAAGGAATAATTCATACTTGTGATATTTAATCATGTAAATTATGCACCAATGGGTACAATACAAAACCAAGAATGAAAACAATGAAGTTATGTCTCTTGCACTCAGCCATGCAAAAAACTTTAGTTTTCATTCACAGAGCTAAAGGATTCACGATACATATACTTCTTCTTCTCACATCTTCATTTAATATGCTTACAGGTTTACCCTTAACAATTATGAAAGAACTCAATTGAAATATTGTACGCTAATACCAGTCTTGAAATCAATGAATATAACTTCTGCTTGTGGTTTCTCTGCATTGTTGATGCATCCTAGGAAAAAATAGACATTCTTAATCTCAACTTTAGAGTATTTCATGAAAAACAATGTTACCGATAAAATAGGTAACCTCATTGTTACCTACTTTTTGAAGTATCAAGAAAAACACCTGATTTTGAAAAAGTGGCGATGCAGAATCAAGAAAAAAAAATTTGAGCATGTTTTTGGCACTTTAAGTTTTTTTCATTTTGTTTTTTTTTTTTTTAATTAATTTTTTTTTTTAAGTGATGTTTTTTATGTTGATTTTGAATAGTGGTGGTGTATCATCACCAACGTTTTTTTATAGGATTGATTTTGACACTATAGATTTTCTAATGTCTTCTTCTTCTGTGAGATGTTTATTTTTAAGTGCATTTATGTACTTGTGTTTTAAAAATAAAAAAAATAATTTTTTTTAAAATAAAAACTTGTAATGATATATTCACTTTTTCACATAGATAAAAGATGGAAAAAGGGTCAATATTCTAAATTTTATATTTTCTACATGTTTATGTATTGTTAAATAATTTTTCAATGCACATCAAAAAATTGTCGCTAAAAAACCAATATTTTGAACCATATGACCAAAAAATACAATTTTTCAATATAAATACAATGCAAAAAATACACTTTTACAGAGTTTTTGTTGGAAAAAACATGTTAAATAAACTAATTTTTTGGGAGATTCTTAACAAAAAAACTTAAGAAAACAACATTTTTATTGAATTTTATGTCAAAAAATAATAGCAATCACATGTTTTTTGAAAAAAAAAAGGGGTTGTTCTCATAAAATATCAAATTCTAAACATTAAAAGTAAAACTGATTAATAGTTCTAAAAAATAAGGTTTGTTTGCAAGCATAACTTAAACATCATCAACAATATCAACTAATACATCTTCAACATCATCTAGAACAACATTGATGGCTTCTTCCGCAACATTTTCTTCTTCATTTTGATCATTGTCATCTTCTAATGGATCTTTCATGTCAGCAAATATTCCAAAGTGTCCCTTTCCAATCATTCCATATAATGGTGGTTGAGGTTCCTTTGGTTTTTTTGCCACACGTGATTCATTAAAATCTCCTTTCCTCAAACCAACTTCTTGCTTCGCATCTGGAAGGAATTTAAGAGCGTTAATTATTTGTTGAATAAATTTGCATTGAACTGGGTCTTTCTCAATGGAAATGCAATTTCTTCCTTTTAGTAGGCAACATGATAGTGTTGTACCTAATCATCAAGCACAAAAAAAAGAAGTAAGAAAATTAGTATGGAGACATAAAAAGTAAAAAAGACAATATTTAAATTTAAATTTGTATAATAAAACTTACCTGAACCTGAGAATAAATCCAAAACCCATTCTCCTTCATTTGAACATAGATCTATAAGATAGTCAATCAATGCTTGTGGTTTTTTATAAATGTTAACTATATCTTCTTTTGCATCTTTATCCTCATATGTTAGTTTTCTTACAACTGCATCATAAACCAATACTTGACTATGACTCTTCCCATCTACTCGATTCATAATAATATGCTTATAGCTATCGTATTTTGTCCAACATTCAACATGGATGAACTCACAATCATTTATAATAGGCTGATCTTCGGAAGAAACAATATTTGACTTTTTCCTGTAACATAACGTAGTAAAAGTTCAATTAAATTTTACATGAACAAAAAATTTTAGGAGGAATCAAACATACAATTTCAAAATCTTACCATGTAAGTTGCATCCTTGAGTTTGCTTTACCCTTGAAGCTTGTTAATAACATTGGAAATTGTGTGTCTGAATGAAATGTCACAAATCGCCAAAGTGGTGATGTTGTCACTTCTTGAAAACCCGTAACCACATTACTAAAATCTTGATAAGTATATGGTTCTCTATCATATTCAATGTCTGGGAAATTGAAACCATGAGGAATATCTACAATAACTAGGCCATATTCCCTTTTAGGTATTAGTGACGCAATGTCTTCACAGTCACCTTGTATTATTTGATATTGGACACTGTCGAGCCCATTCCAAATGTAATGATTAAGAGTAGGATCTAATTCAACATTCATAAGACGCTTCCTTCTCATGTTCTCCATCTTAATTTTTTCAATAAAGCTTTTGAAAATATCTGGTACTCCATTTCCATGCTTCTTCGACATCTTTAATGACATAAATATATATATATATATATATATATATATAAGTAATAAAATAAAAATAGTTTAAATATGAATAAAATGAATTTATAAATCAACATACCTTATTGAATGCAATATAAAACTCTTTTAGTGTTGATGTAGAACTCGCCTCTGGGTAGTTGCGTACAACATCATCCCAACTGTCTTCATTCAACATTTTAACCATGTGTTCTTGTATTTTCATAAAAAAATTCTGACTGAATAAATCAAGTTAAAAGCGTTAATATATTGACATGTATAACAAATTCTACCAACATCATTATGTTTTATTTAAAATAAAATTATAATGAAAGAAAAATAAGAAATAATTCAAGAAACTTACTTTTGAAATTCTACACACATTTCTTCCATTGATAATTCACCCGACTTCACAAGGGCTAATACTGATTTGACTAATTTATCATCCTTCACACCTTGCATTGTTCTCCAAGGTGTAATAGTCATATCCTCTGGAAGCTGCTTCATTTCAGGACCCCCCTTACTGTTGGTACATATTATGGGTTTACTCTTTCTAACCTTCTTATTTTTTATGGAAATATTCTCCCACCGATCAAAAATCTCATCAATCAAATCCCATACCTCCCCAGTTCTAAATGCCAACTGAAAAATGTTATCTGTGCCTCTGAAGAGATTTGTATTCAATTTTCCATCTTTTGTTTTTTTTTCATCAATTTGATAACCTATTTCCATTAAACATTCCTTAAGAAATGCTACACTAACTTGTGTCTTATCCCCACCACATTTTTCTATGAATTCATTATGAATAAATCTGACCCTTTGGATGAAAGTCATTTTCATTCTATACTCATTATCTGCATTATGATCCCATGCCAATAACTTTGATTCCATTTCTGTTAAGCCAGTGTAAATGATGCATTTCATTGTTTGAAAAAGATAGTTATTGGGATATTATGCAATCAATTGTCTCTTAGCCTCTATCAAATGGTTCCCTCCAATTACATAATATTTATAATCAAAACATTTTGTCTTGTCAAATGCTTGTTTATTGGGAACCTGACATGGATCGAAAAGAACCACATAATCCACCACATGCGCATATGGATTGAACCTGAACAATGTTTTTAGATTATGTACATGTAGGTGATGGGCCTTTCTAATTTTATATTGAGATTGTCCTTCATCTGGGCCATAAAATTGGTTAACATTAAGCTCAAATGTTTGGCCACCAAGAATTAATTTATTTTTCCTCAACTCTTGTCGAATAGCATTTTGTTTTGTTTTAATAATGCCATCTCTGCTTCCGTGAGAGCTTTCAATTTTTTCTTCACTGCTGCTCACGACCTTTACAGGTTCACCAATATTTGATTTCCTAGTCTTATTGGATAACATATCAGTTTTTTTATAAACAAGCTCTCCTTCATGAGGTAAAAGAGAGACATATTTGGCAATTTTTATTTTTGGTGTCTGATCTGTTTTCTCCTTTTGCACAATAGTTCTCATCTCCTCCTCATTAATTCTATCATAATTTTCCGTTTCATATTCGACACCTTCAAAAGAAACATGTTTAAGTTTACTACATTGACCCACCTTAGTGACTTTTGGTTGATACCCTCTTTGTACTGTTGCAGTGTCACGAGCTATTGCTCTTTGCTTCAATCTCCTTTCCTCTGCTTTGTCTTTGTGGAAAGTTTTGATCACATCCATAACATTTGGCACCAACATATAAATACCTTCAAACATGTTTGAAAGACCTGGAACAAAATCTTATGAAACAAAATAAAACATGTCAATGATCAATAATTTATAAAAAATTGAATCATCCTTACAATAATGCATAGAGGAAATAAAAATAAGCATACTTACAATGTTATTTGCAATGTTACTTGATATTTCTTCAGAAAATTTTGAAGATATTTCATCTGTGTCATACTTCACGATTGATAGACGATATCTAACCTTCTCATGTTTCTGAGCCTTCCTTGCAAGAACATAAATAGTGTTTATATTCGGGACCATACATATGTCTCGTACTCTGCCCATCACATCATATGGCTCATTTAAGTCAATCATACCACAAATCAGATAGATGTGTATATCATCCTCCATTTCACTATCTTCAAGATACCATGAGAAATCGGTTTTATCTATTTCCTCGGCGTTCTTCCAATCAGAAATAAGCTTTAATGAACCTAGTGCCCCAATTTCTTGACTTTTATTAGTGTGTGCAACAATGTCCTTATTGCATCCAACAATGTCCATAGTGCGTCCAGCTACAACTTTAGATTTGGGAGTTGTATTCATAGCGCGTCGAGCTGCAGCTGTAGATTTTGGAGTTGCTGCCCTAGGTGCAGAAACATTCACAGAAATCTTTTTTGATACCATTTTCCTAATATATATATATATATATATATTAGTTAATGGATAAGATAGTTAATATTTGCATTTAGTTATCATAGTTAATATTTACATGTAATCAATGTTTAAAATCATGGGATTGAATTTTAAAATCTAAAATATGTACATGTAGTTAATTATAGTTAATATTATAATTTAAATAGTTAATATTTACATGTTGTTATTTTTGTAAATATTTACATGTAGTCAATCTTAAACCATTCAAATAAGAAAATTATTTTAGTTTCGAAGATATGCATGAAAGGAATATTTTGTGGATATTTTGAATAGAAAGTATGATGAAATATTTGAAGACCAACAATTTATTAATAAATTTTGAAATATACTTTAGATGAATATAACGTAAGTTTAAAATTTAAAATTTAAAATATTTATACGTAGTCATTATAGTTAAAATAGTTAATATTTGCATGTAAGTATTATAGTAATATTATATTTAATACTTACATTTAGTCAATGTTAAATAATTCAAATAAAAACATTATTTTAGTTTGGAAGGCATCCATGATAGAAATATTTTGTGGATATTTTGAATATAAATATCGGTAAAATATTTCAACATAAATAGTTTATTAAAAAAAATGTTAAATACATTTTTTGACTAATATTTGTACCAAATATTTGAAATGAAAATTTTGGAGGGAAATTTTTTCGTGAAATATTTTGAGGGGAAATTTTGGAGAGAAATTTTTTCGCGAATTTTTTTGGAGGGAAAAATTGGAGGGAAATTTTCAGTCTTTAAGCTATTTATTGTAAGTGGGAGAGGAATTTGTATCATTCAACCTATTCTTGTTGAAAGCCATGGTTTCTTCTGATAGTGAAGTTTTTCTTTCTACAACATCGACATCTTCGTCACGCAACAACTCTATTCAGAGTGATGAATATAACAGGAGTTCGTTCACCATGAATAGAGAGTCAAAAAATTGACTTGGTCGTTATCCTAAAAATGACGAGAACAAAATTGATGAGGTGTAGCAAAATGAAATTTCTATAAATCGAGCGCCAGTTATACCACTTACTCTTAATCCTAAGGATTATGAAAGCACCAGTGATGAAGGGCATGATGAAGAATTTCCAGAGTAAAAATTTTCACTTTGTCCTAATCCCAAGGATTATGAGGACACCATTGATGAAGAGGGAGATGAAGAATATCCACTTCATCTTAATCCTAAGGATTATGCGAGAAAAACAAATGAAGAGGGGAATGAAGAATCTGTAGAGTCAAAATATCCACTCTGTCCTAATCCTGAGGAGTATGCCAGCACCACTGATGAAAAGAGAGATGTAAAATTTCCAGAGTCAAAATATCAAATTCGTCCTAATCGTAAGGATTATGCGAGCACCACTGATGAAGAGGAGAATGATAATGTTTCAGAGTCAAAACATCCACTTTGTCCCAATCCTAAGGATTATGCCAGCACCACTGATGAAGAGGGAAATGAAAAATTTATAGCGTCAAAATTTCCACTCCGTCCTAATCCTAAGGATTATGCAAGCACCACTGATGAAGAGGGGGACGAAAAAATTCCAGAGTCAAAATTTCCACTTCGTCTTAATCCTAAGGATTATGTCAGCACCACATATGAAGAGGGGAATGAAGAATTTGCAAAGTCAAAATATGCACTTCATCCTAATCCTAAGGATTATGTCAGCACCACTGAGGAAGAGGGGAATGAAGAATTTGCAGCGTCAAAATATCCACTTCGTCCTAATCCTAAGGATTATGCCAGCACCACTGATGAAGACGGGGATGAATTTCCAAAGCTAAAATTTTCACTTCATCCTAATCATAACGATTATAATTTAACCATTGATGAAGGGGGGGATAAAGAATTTCCAATAAATATAGATTCAAGGCATTCACTTATTCCTAATCCTAAGGATTATGAGAGCTTCAGTGAGGAAGGGGAAGGGCAGGATGAAGAAATTCTAGTGAATAAAAATTCAAAGCTTCCACTTATGCCTAATCCCAAGGATTATGAGAGAACCACTGAGGAAGGGGAGGATGAAGAGTTTCTTGCAAATGATAATTTTAGAGGCACAGATCTGAATATTCCATTTTCTCCAAGTGACCATTTCAAAGACACTCATGGTGATGAAGAATTGAATCCTCCCAAGGAATAATTTGAAAGCATGGGTCAAGATGGTGAAGAATTTCTTTTGAGTCAGGGTTACAAAAGCGCCGATGATTCTTGTGAAATGTTTTCTTCAACTGATGATGGTAAAGAAATTTTTTCACGCAATGATGTTGATGAATTTCTTAACTATGTTGAGGATGATGATAGTGGGGATAATATTCCTCCTAATGGTGATGAAACTACTTTTACAAAGATGATGGAATGATGAAGCCGTTGCAAGCAAATATTGCAACTAGGAGTAGGAGTAGACCTTTTCATATCAATCAAAGCATTCCATTTATACAAGGGCAAGGACAAAATATCTCACGACAAGAAGTTCTGTCATTCATTTGATTTCAAGTGAATGTTGTCGAAGGGATTTCTTGAAAAATATGGATTTCAACTTTGCTTTGGAGAAAAGGAAAACATATATGTCAATGAATAAAAGCATGCATAATTCATATTTAGTGGGTTGCATGCAATCTACACTAGGAGGTTATGATTATCATATTGGGAATGTATTGCTTTGCAGAAAGGCATTCAAAATGTTGTATTCAATTGGTAACTGTCGTTTGTCAGGAATCCAGGATAGATTGGAAAGGGATCCCACATATTATTCAGAAGCACGTTATAAACGGGAGGTGGGGCCATTTGCAAATACTGCTAAGACATGGATGAAAGACTTCTTTTCAAATCATGGAGAGTGTATGCCAAATAAATACACAATACATATTCCAGATAATTTCTCGAGACGAGAAATATTCATGTTATACAAAGATTATGCAGAAGCTATTGAAGGAATTGGCAATTTTATTACATATTCTTATTTTACAAGGATATCGAAAACTGAATTCAACAATGTTCGTATTCCTAAGAAGGAAAGGATGGGAATTTTCAGTACATGTGCTTCTCTTAAAGCAAAAAGAGATAAATGTCAAGGGGCGGAAAGAGGCATGTGTTCAAAACATTGTTTTTTAAAATTTGTTACTTATCAACTATGAAAATATATTTATTCATATGTTTCTTTTATTTTATGTACATATTCCATTGTCAAAGAACTTCAAGACCATCGCAATCAGCAAACAAGTGAAAGGAAAAAGTTGTATAAACATCGAAAGAAGTGTTATGATCATCCAAATAAATATCTGGGATTGATAATTGATGGTATGGACCAAAAGAAAACACTTCTTCCACATTTTTTCCACACTCCAAAAAAATTACAGGAGGAAAATTTCATTCAGTTTCACTTGGTTGGTTGTATGGTATTTAATGAGAAGATGTTTCCAAGAGTTTTCTTCACAACTCCAAATAATCCAAATCTAACCATAACTATATTCCATGATGTGGTTATTCATTGGTCTGGGATTCTTCCTGAAGTTTTTTATTTACAATTAGACAACACAATTCGTGAGAAAAAAAATCAAGTTCTTTTTGGGTATCTAAACATTCTCATTGAATTGGGGATTCTTAAAAAGATAAAGGTTGGTTTCCTTCTTGTTGGGCATACTCATGATCATATTGATCAAATGTTCAGTCGTTTTTTAGTAACATTGAGGAGGAAAGGTGTTGGGAGCCTACCATCATTAATTGAATGTATTAAGAAATCATACATTCCAGAGCCTATTTTTCATGTGTTGGAAGAAACTATTGACATGCGAAGGTTTATTTTTGGATCGCATGGTGAGGAGAAATGCATTGAACAACTTAACGACATTAGCTTCCAACATCAATTTCGTATAAAAAAAATTGATGGGATAACACTTATATGGGGCAAGAAATATTCAACTATTGAAGAATGGGGACCATCATCAGGTTTAGCATTTTTGAAGTTCATTCCAGAGCGTCCAATGTTTTCATCAAAGATATTGTTATTACAGTCAGTTTTCGAACTCCATAATGCACGAAGGCAGAAGAGAGACATAAATTATTTTGAATGTCTAGAGGAAATTAAAAGATGTATTAGAGATACATATGAATACTTCAATGTTGCTGATTCAGTTTGGTGGGAGTCTTTTTTTAGTAATCAAAGTGATATGATTTCAAGATCAATAAATGGGGATACGCTTTTGAAGACTCCTTTTTTTTGGCCACAAAATATGCCAAATGAACATGAACATCAAGAAACACACAATGTTGAACAACAACAACCTCAAGCTATTATTAATTCCCCACAGGTAGAGGAAAGAGAAATCTATATTGGTTCTAGAAGATCACGTGCACAATGTGAAGCCATGAAAGACCTTTACAGGGGTTCTGTGCAGGATCTTAAGGAGGGTTGCATGATAGTAGTGTTAGCAGATGAAGATCCACTTGGCTATCCATTCTGGATTGCCAAGGTTATAAAGGTCATTAATGAAAATGAAGATATTACAGCTGTTGATGTACATTGGTATGCCACAAGTACCCACCCTTTTAATGGTGTGTACAAGCCAGAGATGGTAGTGGAAAAAAGAATTGGCAGAAAGAGAAAAAGAAAGGGCACAAATATAAATCATTGCCACACAGATGTCTTAAAATTGGAGGATGTTGACATACTTGTGTATGAATTCAATTTGACAAAGAGAGGAACTCTTCGGTTGCAGACCATAAATATTTTGAAGAAATTGCTACCAGAACAATTACTGTTGAGATGGGACTCTACAGAATGTAGACGTAGATCTACAAAACTTTTGAACTCTGAAATGGTGGGCATGCATGTTGGCTCAGATGGAGCACTAGTTGATGAAAGAGAAGAATATGGATCATATTCATCTGCATCGAGCCATTTATCTGAAGATGTAGATTATGATGGTGTGCCAGAACCTATGGCTGATTTTGAATAATTATCTAAGACACTTTTATGTAATTGATGTTTGCATGGTAACTTGAAATAAAATTTTTGTCTTCCATCTCATTTTTCATGAATTTATGAGACATTTCTATGTTTGTTGGATTATATGTTTTAATTATGAAGAATTCATCTCTTTAGAATATCGACAATGCAACAATGAATTACAAAAATAATTTATGCTATATTCAATGTACCAATGTTGATATTTTAATTATAAGTAAAATAGAAAATAGAAACTAATGTTGAATTTTTAGATTATGCAATGATATTACCATGATATTATGTATTGTTACCATTTGGTATAAGATACTTTTAAAAGTTTTAATAATTATATGCGTCATTGAAACAGAACACTTTGTTTTGATGCTTGATTTTTAGGTTTTGGTTGAAATTATATTTAAATTTTTCTTATGCTAAGATTTGAAAAAAGATAAGTTTTTATCCTTTAAAATTAAAATTACTCTTACTTGTTTCTATTCAATGATAATTTTTTTATTTACATTTTCATTTTTTTAAATTTTAAAGTCTTATAATTTCTCCATAATTTCATTATTCAAGTATGTTGAACACTTAAGATTGAAAAACTTTAGATTTACAACTTGTCATTAAGGTTTTTATGCACTACCAAATTTTATCTTTAAGGTTATGGTTGACAATAATTGCAATTTTGGGGTTGTTTAAAGTCAAGATATTTTATGTTTTGACAAGATGGATGAAAATTGTTCGAAATGATAAGCCCTTCAGACATGTATTTGTTTATCTTTAACACCATCTATCAAAAATGTTAGAAATTTATGATTTTAAAAAATGTCCTAATATGTTGTCTTTAATTCCATTGTTACAAGTGTCAAAATTATGACACAATTTTTTTTTTGTTATTCCAGCATCAACTGGTTTTGTTTTGAGGGTGTTTTTTCAAACCTTTTTTCAACAAACAATTTTGTTTTTAGCATAATTTTATAAAGTGTTGAAATTTGACCTTCAAAAAAAACCAAGTGCGTTCTGGAAGACACACTTTTTGTTTTTGGGGTGTTTTTTCATGTTTTTTGAGACTTTTTGGGCTAGAGTTCCCGTTTTGAGGTCAGGTTACCTATTTCATCGGTAACAGTGTTGAAAGGTCAAGTCATTCCACCAAATCATAGTTAGTTTTAACTGGAAATGGCTAGAAATAAGTGTGTGTGGGGATTGTCATACTACTATCAAGTTCATCTGCAGAATTGTAGGGCGAGAATTGGTTGTAAGGGATGTGAATCGATTCCATCATTTTAGGGAGGGCTCATGCTCATGTGGTGATTATTGGTGATATAAGAGGAGATTACAATATGTAGTGCTGTATTTGGACACATTTGCTTTAGTGATGTATGCAAAGACAAAACATCTAGGACAAAAGTGATGTGTACTCTATTGCATGACATGAATGCTACATATGTGAAGCACAATATAGGGTATTATGTTATCTTGCGAGAGGCCGGAAACTGAAGGGTATGCTATTAGATGCATAATGTAGACTCTAGTTTAATAGTGTAACCCTGAGGACTTAATGTGCTAGATATTCAAAGACGTTCCCTTCAAGAATGTTGATGCAAGTGTGGCAATTTGATTTAAAGTGCTCAGTTGGATTATGAACCCTTTTGTAGCATGCAAGCATCAACTATAGAGTGGCCAATTTTGATTTGTGACTATGTGAGCCTGTTAATGTGAATTTGCACAACAATTTTATTTGTTGTCAATCACTTGTCGCATTTTATATGGATGTCCAGAAAACATGAAGTAGTTCTACTTTTCTCATCTGCCTTGTCTCGCTTTAGATGGAAAAAGTTGTAAAAATATGCTCAATCAAGGTATCAATAACTTCTGTTCTCCTCTTGTTTTGCCTCTTCACATTTTTGGAAAAATCCTTGTCTACTTCTTCACTTGGTACAAGTTTTGAGAGGAAAAGAATAACCATAAAATCAGTCAAGGAAAAGGTATCGGGTCGTCGGACCAACTCCATGTTCTCCATTAGGGAAACCAGAGACTCTGGAGCTGAAAAGACATCAAAACCCAAAAGGCCATTGGAGAAAATGCCAAAAAAAAAACATCAAAACCCTATGGGTAAACTAAAACACATTGAAACCAAATAGCCATTGCTACAGATGAAAAATAAAACTTCTCACAAATATAAGGGCAAAGTAACCAAATGAGCATATCAGCTAACACAAATACATTGAAGCTAGATATGCATTGCTGCATGATGCAAACCAAAACTTCTCAGTTACATGTGAAATATTAACCAAATGGGCATATCAGAAAACTAAAACAAACAGAAACCAAACAACCATTGCCGCGGATGCAAACAAGAACTTCTTAGAATAACATAGACAAAATAACAAAATGGGCATATCAGCAAACCAAAACATATAGAAACCATAAAGCCATTGCCGCAGAAACCTTTCGAGACCAAGCCAGATTGGGCTTGCAAAACCTCTGACCTTCTTTGAAGGCCTTGTCACTACATGATCCAGTCACAATATAATCCGATGTATCTTCTACACCCCATAAATTTAACGACAAACAAGAAAACTGTGTTGAAGCCCCACCTTGAAGGAAAATGACCTCATAATTTGCAGGAATGATAAGAAGCTCACACAAATTAGATTTAGCCTTTTGTATAACAGAAGTGAACTCCTTACCTCTATGGCTCACCTCCATTATGCTCATCCCCGAGCCCCTCCAGTTGAAGAGCTCTGCTTGAGCTTTTTTTATAACATTTGTGGGCAGAGTCGCTGGCTCTGTAGCAAAATTGAACACGTGACCTTCATCCTGCAATGGATCTGAGAATCATGTTCATGGGGTTGCAAAAGATGGTGCCACGGCTGTGCATGTGATAGATAGGGTTTTGCGTGATGGGTCGTGGGTTTTTTCTCTCAAGTATAAGGATAGTGTGCATAGCTTGGTTCCTGTGATTGAAGACCAACATGGGCATAAAGGGTTATCAGTTTTTTATATAGGGTTATCAGTTTGACAGAAAGGGTTGATGAGTTCAGGATTTAGAAATGGGCATATCAGCAAAATAAAACAAAGAGAAACCAAACAACCATTTCCGCGGATGCAAACAAGAACTTCTTAGAATAACATAGACAAAACAACCAAATGGGCATATCAGCAAACCAAAACATATAGAAACCAAGTAGCCATTGCCGTAGAATCCAACCAAAAATTCTCATAGCTAATAAAATGCACCATAACCAAATAGGAAGAAGTAGAAAGTAACAAAACCAAATGGGAAAACAAATAACCAAAGAAACCTAAATGGCATTGCATTATCATTGTATAAACACAGAAACTTAACTTACCGCATCCTTCCTCCAAACCTGCAATAGTATGGCCTCATCCTTCCTCCAAACCTACAATAGTATGGTTGCATCCTTCCTCAAAACTGACGACAGTATGGCTGCATCCTCCCTCCTTCCCTAGACAAACCATGCAACCGGAGGGAAATGAACGAGGGAAATTAAAACTATTGATATTTGAAAATTTTAGACATTTTGAACAGGGAAATGAATGAGGGAAATTAAAAATTTTGATATTTGAAATTTTTTGACATTTTAAAATGAAATACGTGTGTTTTTTAAGGCCACTCAAATTCCATTAAATAAAATGTGTGAGACTTTTCTTGGAGTTAATAATGGGTTTGGGTAAATAAGTGGTATTGTTGATTATAAATAATTATTAATGAGGTTAGATCTAAGACATTTATTTAAATTATTAATTATATAAAATTGTTGAATTTTTAGTTCATAAACTAGGGATTTTGGTTGATTTTTTAATCTAATTATGTGATATTAAAGATGAATTATGGTAACTTAAAAATAAGTTTTGTGTGGTTAAAAGGGAATTATTAATGTTATGGTATGAATGATTATTTTCAATGAAATTTTTGGTTTAGTAAGGATAACTCATCTATGGACATTTTCCATGATTTTTAAGACAGAGTAAATATAGGAAAGGTGATACTTAAAGGGATCCCACATGCTTTAGAAATTTTATATCTATTGGTTTATAAACATTAGAGGTGGAAAAATATCCTAAGCTATAGAGCGAAGTTTGTTCCAACTTAGCTATATCTTCAACAACAAATTGTTGTTGATGTCAAGGATATGATTGAAATTTGGTGGGTTGTAGGGTAGTCTTCTCATGAAATAAATGTATTGTAGTTACTAGGTAGGTAGGGGGAACCATTTTGGTGGAACTTTGCCATAAATGGAACATATATCCATGCATAGCTTTTTAAGAACAAATACACCTAGTGGATTATCATTATACGAGAATCGCTTTAGGATCTAGGCTACTATGCACACACTAACTAAAGGGATATTAGTGAAACCACAAAAGTATTATAGGTGCTTTTATATATATAGGTGTTCTTGTGTTCTCATTGGTTAGTTATGGGAAAATGACAATAAAGTAAGAGAATTTATAGGTGCTTTTATAGAAATAGGTGTTCTTGTGCTCTCATTGGTTAGGTATGGGTAAACGACAATAAAGTAAGAGAAGTATTTGACTACTGGACAATTAAAGGAATGATTCCACACAAAACCAAGCGTGGTGCTGCAGTAGTTTCTAGGCTAAAGGATTTTGAAGGGGTTCCCCCACCATACGACCAGAAGAAGAGAATGGTCATTCCAGATGCTCTGAAAGTGTTGAGGCTTCAGCCAGGTCACAAGTATTGTCTGCTTATAGGAAGGCTTTCCAAAGAATTTAGCTGGCATCACTATGACACTATTACAGAATTAGAATGGAAGAGAAAGGAAAAGGCTCACGTATCTATGACAGAAGGAAGCAATTGGAAAAATTGAGATCAAAAGCAGTGGAGTTAGCCAAAAATCAGCTTGCCCCAGAGATGGATAAGATAAAACTTGACAACATGTTGGTCAATTTCCTTGAACCTTTATTGGTTATTCAAAAGGAGTATGAATACACCACCGTTAATATCAAGGTAACCCCTAGTAGATCAAGGGCTACAAGTTGTAGTTTTCGTCTGAACATCAACATACCACAACCATGATTACAACTAGGATATTTTTTTTGAGGAGGAGAAATCTCGTCGAGATCAACATCAAGAATCCATTGCAAAAAAAAAATTACAACTTGTGGTGATTCCAAATGAGCATAGATGAATAGCTACATTAATAGATGTCAAATGTGGAAATTATGGAGGAAAAAGATGAAATTCATCTTCCTTTTACATTCAAGCGAGAGGAAAATCGATCATCAATGAAAATTCAAAATTTTCAAGCTGAGAAAGATCAACCAAATTAGGGGCAGAGTTTAGGGAACCTTCGTAAGTGAATGGGGCCTATGTGATATGGCTACGAGTTATCTACCCCCACACAATCCGATATGCAAACAATAAACATTGTAGGCATAGGGTTAATTAACCCCACACATAGGCATTACATAGGTTTTGTTCCCATGCCACATGCTCATGAACTGAAATCTCTCTTTACTGTCAATATGTGCATATGTAGAAACAAGACATCTATTCAATTTTACTAGTTGGGTGGCTCTAATAAGAACCATGCCAGACATGTAATATTTTAAAATAATGAATATCACAACATTGTCTTAATCTCTAGGCATTAGGGATTACAGAGGTTTTGTTCACACGCCTCCACCCTTCTAGATTCAGCCTACAGACATATTCTGGGATTCTAGAGGAGATATTCCTCCACCCAATAGCCATGAGGGATTCCAGAGTTTTTGGTTCCACACCTCCACCCTTATATTTAATTAGGAATCAGCCTAGATAACCAAGCAATAGCCATGCTTAATGAAAGGCAAAGGGATCAATGTCTTGCAGCTCTATCCCACGACTGAATGAAGGCACAAATATCTAGGGAGCAACCAGCAAACGGGCCGCATGAATGTGCACAGGGAACTCGTGCAGTCACAACTTATAAAATTTGATACACCTGCCCTCAAACGAAACAACCCGACCCGAACGCATTTGGTTGGCGCCTTCACACGACGCGCACGACCAAACAAAGGAATAAGGGAGAAAATGGAAAAATGGATGCACGAACGTGCAAAAGGCACCCGTGTGATCACAACCTAGCAAATTTGGTATGCCTGCCCTCAAACGAAATGACTTGACCAGACCCGAACGGGTTTGGGCGGGCACCCTCACACGATGCGCCCGATCGAATGAAGGCACAAGGGAGAAAATGGCAAATGAGCCGCACAAATGTGCACAAGGCACCGCTGGGGTCACAACTTAGAAAATTTGATACGACCACCCTCAAATGAAATGACCCGACTTGAACGTGTTTGGGCGGGCTCCCTCACATAGTGCGACACGACATGCATGACCGAATGAAGGAACAACGGAGAAACCGGCAAACGGGCCGTATGAACGTGCACAAGGCACCCGTTTGATAACAACTTAGAAAATTTGATACGGGCGCCCTCATCTGAAACGACTCGACCCAAACGCGTTTGGGCGAGCACCCTCAATTGAAACGACTCGACTCTAACATGTTTGGGCGGGTGCCCTCAACCGAAAAAACCCGACCCGAATAGGTTTGGGCGGTCGCCCTCAAATGAAATGACACAGTGCACCCGAACGAATGAAGGCACAAGGGAGAAAACGAAAAACAGGTTGCACGAACGTGCACAAGGCACCCATGCGATCACAACTTAGAAAATTTGATACGACCACCCTCAAACGAAATGACCCGACTCGAACACGTTTGGGAAGGCGCCCTCACACGACGTGCATGACCAAATGAAGGCACAAGGGAGAAAACGACAAAAAGGCCACACGAATGTGCAAAAGGCACCTGTGCGGTCATAACTTAGCAAATTTGATACGATCGCCCTCAAATGAAACAACCTGACCCGACCCGAACACGTTTGGGCGGGTGCCCTCACCCAGCTCGCCCGATCGAACGAAGGCACAAGGGGGAAAAAAGAAAATGAGCCACACGAACATGCAAAAGGAACCCCTGTGGTCACAACTTAGAAAATTTGATACAGCTTCCCTCAAACAAAATGACCTGACTTGAACGCGTTTGGGCGGGTGCCCTCAAACGACGCATTTGGGCGAGCACGACTGAATGAAGGCACAAGGGAGAAAATGGAAAATAGGCCACACGAATGTGAAAAAAGCACCCGTGCAGTCAAAACATAGCAAATTTGATATGACTTCCCTCAAACGAAGCAACTTGACCCAACTTGAACGCGTAATTTGGGCAGGCGCCCTCACACGGCGCGCCCGATCGAATGAAGGCACAAGGGGGCAAACAAAAAACGAGCCACACGAACGTGCACAAGGCACCCCTGCGGTCACAACTTAGCAAATTTGATATCGCCACCCTCAAACGAAATGACCTGACCTGAACGCGTTTGGGCGAGCGCCCTCACACGGTGCCACATGGCGCGCACGATCGAACAAAGGTACAAGGGAGAAACCGGCAAACGGGCCGCACGAACGTGCACAAGGCACCTGATTCTTCTTATGAGAACCCTTCAATTTGAGAATAACCTTATACCAAGTGTATAATTATGAATACCTCCCTAGTTAAGAGGGAGTGTTGGAAAATGTAACCAGTTTCCAACTTCACAATAGTCAATGTACTCAAATTATTATATATATTTTATTTTCCAAGAAAAAAGAAGAAAGACAAAAATTATTTTTGAGCATGGGATTCGTGCCCTAGTTTGATGATCATCTAGGTAAAGCATGTTCTTCATGCTTCTAGGTTTTTTCCATTCTTATGTGCCTTGTGCTTATAGGTTTTGTCCTTTGTTATGTACCTTGTGCCTGCAAGGATTGCCATTGATCTCAGACATTTACCTTAGTTTAATTTTATTTTTAAATTTAACCTCTTGCTACATTGTTTATAAAATATATAGAAACTCTTTCTAATTTATTTCATTGTCCTTATATTTCTCTTCATTATTTCCTACCACATCCCCCCACTCCTCCTATCGGTGTTCCTTTGCACCTCTCAGTGCAATTGCTAGTATAATTTTTCTTTTGCACAGAAATTTCGTCCATTGAAAGTGAAAAAAAAAAATTTTCATTTACTAACGTGGACTAATGAAAGGGATTCTAATTGAATTTTTTTAGATAATTTATTATTGAAATTGATGATTTTTTATTGTTAGTTAAGGATAAAGGGATTATTAAAGAGAGTGATGTTGAGAAGTTTATATGGGTTTTGAAAGATGGTGTGGTTTTCTAATGTATGAATGTCTTTTGATGGAGACCATGTTATTTTGTAAAATATTGTAAGTGTGTTGATAGAGGTTGACTCAATAATGAATTATATGGACCATGTAATAGGGTGACTATATTGTTGAAGGGTTTAGATCTTATGCTATGGAGGGAAGTACTGTTGGGAGGAGCTCATGTGGCCAAGAGTAGTCATTGCAGGGAGAGAAAATGTTGGATGGAATGTTTCTTTTATATCTTCCTTAATAGGTTACAACATTTAAAAATAACTTGTTTGAAGAGATTATCTCTCCACGTAAAGGATTTGTGGACCATTGGTATGGTGTGGTGGAGTTCACCATCTCCAACAAATCACTTGTAGCTAGTAAATGTACATCGACGTAGCATCACAATATCTATATAAACCAATGGTGTAATATATTTATTATAATTAATGTTATAGAAGCATAAAAAATTATTATGCAACAAAACGTTATAAATTGAAATTTAGATTTACCTCGTAATAATGATAAGTAATATTTTTTCCCAAAAGTTATAATTTTTCACTCTAAGATATAGATTTAAATATTTTATTATATTTCTATTCATAAATGTCATATTTATATTAATAAACATTTATCATTTTAATTTTAACTACGTTGTAAGGCACTCACCTTATAGAATCATATGTATGATTTGATACAATGGGTGTTGGCCATTAGATGGTGTAAATTACCATCAAATATCATGCCATTGTAGACTTTTTGGATTCATATGTGAGCCATGGGATTTGACGACATTTCTAAAATATACATTGGTCTTGCGACGGTTTGGAGCAAAACGTCGCAAGACCGACGTATATTTTAGAAACGTTGCATTTCCGATGTTTTCTCCAAACCGTCGCAATACCGAAAAATATGTTAGAGATGTCGCTCTTCCGATGTTTTGTCCCAAAAACGTCGTAATACCGAAGAATAGTTTATAACATCGCATTTCCGATGACATTCATAAATGTCGCAAAAGCGACGATGTCCCTAAACATCGGTATAGCGAAGGTTGTTGGCGGGATTTGAAAAATTGATAAAAATTGGGGAAATTTCTGACGTTACGACAAAAATGTCGGAACTAAAGTGTCAGAATTTTGACCAAATGTACTAGTGTCATGCACAATGACCATCATGTAGTCAAAGTATGCATAACAAAATATAAATAATCATACACATAATCGATGCACGACCGACATAAACACAACAAATACATTAAACAATGACGCCATCAACTTTCACATGATGACACCACTACAATCATGACCAATTGCATGCATAAACAACAAGCACATATATCACAAGCACAAGGACCTATATGCAATCAAAATGTAGATACAACAACACATTCATCCAAGGATAATAGAAACCAGACATCACCCAAGGATAACGAAACCATGCTATGATACTACTCTATAACACCCTCCTCCCACATCTACCCAAGTAACCGGCCAACCGGGGCAAACATCGGACAAAGAGTTACTATGATATGATTCAACTCCCTATATATCAGTTAAGGAAGTGGAACCGACGAAACACAACCAACCTAATATTCTGCACTTGCAACAAAACCCCTAGGAGCCATTCAATCCATCCAAGTGACTAACCCTCGAGAAAAAATGACATTTTTTTGCATCAAAGCCTTAATCGCTCCCTTGAAATGGGCATGCATGTGACTTAGAACCTCCAGTCGCTCTGACAGGAAGGCATGCTCGTGACTAGGGACTTTTCTAGGTAGTTTTGTGCCAATGACTCTGGATTCTGAGCCATGTTTTCAGGGCCAAGACTCAGGCCACTACCTAGAACTCCATGAAACTTCCAGAAATGAAAAGTAACATCAAGAGAATGATAAAATGTAAATAATTGAACAAGGACTTGAGTGGACCCCTGCTAGCCATGACAACCATTTGATCAAACACATCACAAATATGCATTCTACAGGCCAAAAAAATAGACATGAACACAAGGGTATCACAGTTATATGAGAATTAGTAAGAAGCATTGATGCCTCATCACAATAACTACATTACCATATATTAAGCCATATAGTCATTATACATTCAATGATTAACCAAAAATTATGAGAGGCATACATTATCACTGTTATAAAAATTAATCATAACCAACATATAACCATTAAAAATATCAAGGATATAACAATGATATAAGCCACATATAAACAAGTATATTTACCCATAAAATACCAAGGAGAAAGAGATCATATTGATTATTGCATAGGCTGATCAAGTATGGGACATCCATGAACCTCCTGACCATAGGCTATGTTGAACAAAATATTTCTTTTAGCCAGTCACCCCCATGCCATATTCCAAGCATGAATGTGGGATATCATAGAAAAGATCAATCAAAACCAAACCAAGGCTTCTAGAGGCCAAACCACCTCAACCCTCAACAAATGATTCCAACTCACGTTTGGACATCACTAACAATTACCATGTTGGTCTCTACCTAAGTTGTTCATGGCTCCAACGTGTTTGTTCCAACCAAGGTTTCCAGAACTAGTAACTCAACCCACAATTGTTGCTGAGATTCTAGAGAATTTGTCCAACTAGGGCTTCCAGTTGTAGTAACTCAACCCACCAAGGGCTTCTAGAGCATTTTTCCAACCAACGTTTCTAGGAACTAATAACTCAACCCACAACCAAAGGCACAAGAAAACCAACCAGAAAAAAAAAGTAAAACCCACAACACCATGGCTATCCAAGAAATAGAAAGGGTAGGAAAAACCACTTTCAATCCATGCAATACCCCATGCCAATGAAAAATTATAACCAAATAACCACAAGCATATGCCATGCATGCCAAAACTAGTAGAAGAACCATACATGAAACTCAGTACCTGCAAGAAAAACCCGTTATAGATATTTATCTCATTGTCCTCTTGCGCTTTCCTGCTTTTCTTTTGCCTTCTTGATACAAATCCCAAGTTTTCCACACTCCTCCAAGACTGCTCTAAGAAAACTCAAAGTGTCCAAGAGTATGAGAGAGAGAATAGAATGAGAGCCCCAAAAATGAACTGAAAAACGTTTGGGCAAAAGCTACAAACTGATCCTCATAAGCCTTTTTATCAATGAGGCCTCTAATTTCTTCATTTTTCCATTATTTTCCTTCATTTTCTTCCTCACATGAAACCTGTGAACTTTCACCTTTATTTTATCCCTTTTTCCATTATTTTCATAAATAAAATGCCAATAAATGTGGCATGCCTTTCCAAAGGCTTTTCCATTTCCTTTGCAAAATTCCATAACCATGAATAAACTGAAATGAACACCCACTATGATGTTTTTGCCCAACATTCAACTTGAAATACATGTCCCATGACCAAGGTCTTATTTTAACTTATTAAGTATTACATGGATTTTTAACCAGGGATGTCACAACTTGCTGCTACAATGGTGGCTTCAACCTTTAATTCTTCATCAAATATAGCACTTTCCATATTTCCACAATCAATCCTTGTTTAAAAAAGAGACCACAATTTCATAAACATAAATTTCATCCACTTTGTGGTGATATATTTTAGCACGCATGTGCTCATTAACAATTTCAACTTAACCAAATTCATCATTTATTTTTGGATCCATGAGAGATGCACATTCAACCCTACAAACCATTACTTCATATGAAAAATTGTATTTTTTATTCTCAAACTTAAATGCTTCAAACTTTGATGCAAATAGGTCATCATAAAATACAATCACACCAACTGGATCACACATGTTATTCACTTATTTATTGGAAACTTCACCATCATCAACAAGGACTACTGTTGGATTCACCAATTCACTACTCACTTTTAAGTCACCATCCACATGTGTGTCATCAAAGTGGAATTCATGATCATCTTCACCATCGATGTTACAATGGGGTTCTCGAGCATTTAAATGTTCTTACTCTATCTCACACGTAGGGGCTTCAACTTCTCACTTTGCAATTTTTTATGTGTCTTCTTCATCCATATGCATGTCTGCATGATGTGTTTCAATTTTATAGTCTTTATGACCAATATCATCCAGATTTGAGTGGGATTCTCCAAGATATGTTTTCCTCCTAGAATTTCTCATTTAATCTTATAATTGTAGCTAAATTTATATTGATTATTAAATAGACTGTAACATAATGTGTTTCTTTATATCACTTTCCTTTATACCAAATTCTACTTCTAGGGTCTTCCATGCTTTCTAGGAAGATGTATCTTTTGCTACCTTGCACAAGGACTTCTCATCCAATGCATTTTTTATAAGATCCAATACTAAGGTATCACATACTTCATCATATGGGTTACTAGACCGATACTCAAAAAACTCTTTACATCGAAGAAAAGTTTTCATTTTGAAAATTCCCAAAAATTAAAAATTATACTAGTAAATTTTGGAAGTGTTACCATATTTATCTTGATTCATTCATCCTCAATTTTTTCTACTTATCTACTTGTATTTTAGATTCCTTGACTATGGAGAGAACCTATCTGAGATGTTCAAAATACTTTGGCTCTTCCTCTCGATTTATTTTCTCAGTTTGCTTCATTCTTACTTTGTGACCCATGGTTGTAGTATTTATTTTTTCTTCTACCTTCTTTCCTTATTGTGTTAGCCTTCTAGAAATTAACTTCACATAAACTTGATTATCTTTAAAAATAAACATTTTAACCTTCACTTTAACGGTGGCTCCCAAAAACTACAAGCAAGTTTGCAAAGCTCTTATATGCATATTATTATGGAGGCTCATGGCTACAACTTATGGTGGAGACTCCTTCTTTGGTCGGTGGTGGTGGCTCTAGAGGCTACTCACCCTAATATTTGAGTAGTTGGGTTTACAAATTATCAATAAGCTCTAGTTTCTACTTATGGACCAATGGATGCAAACTTTGATTTGCAGACTACTCACAATAGCCAAGGCTCTTAGTCAAAGTAGTTCATGACCTTCTTAACTTGTTTGGTTCTTCAAACCTTGCTAAACCTTGCTATGATATCAGTTGCTATTTAGATACAAAGGTAAACATGCAAACACAAGACAAATAAGTACACAAGCTTCTTCTTGAATAAATAATTTCTATTCATTAATTATTCTCTCATATGCATCCACCGATTTGTTGTTATTCTCTCTTCTTAATTCACATTACAATGACATAACCATGAGTATATAAGCACTAAAATTTCTAAATATGGAATCATGCAAACTCTAACTTTATTTTCTTCATGAAAAATATGACTTGACGCTTTAACTAAACTTTTTGAACTTCACTTTAACATAAATCAACATTTTTCTTTTCCTTCACTTAGATTTTCTTTACAAGGCATTACCTTTTTAACTTTGACTCACTTGTCTTCTAATATTAGATTTAACTTGCTTTCCCTCAGTTAATTTAACTCTTCATATATTGCATGCATACGAGAGTACTTACTATTTCTATCAAGTGAAACAATTTTGATCTATGACAAAGTTGCCAATGATGATTGTAAATAAAATAGGAATTTTGGTGATAGGTTTATATGAATTGTGTGCTCTTATAACTTAAATTGTTATATGAGACTAGAGTTCACTTGATTTTAACACATTTGAATATTTCACAACTGTTAGGCGAGTTAGGTTGTTGATTCTATAAGATCACTTTCATTCATATCATTTGCATATTGGTTATGTTAAAGCATAATTTTATGGAATTATTATTTACATACATGAATAAGTGTTAAACTTATGAATTTTAATGACTGTGAAATATAAAAATCGAGGTGCATTATATAATCACAAAGTTTCAGATTGATAAAATTGATGAGATGAAATGAGCCAGATGCACCAAAAACCTATAGTGATGGGCCATCTGGGTGCACTAAGTCAACCTCCAATATGGGTGAATATAGGGGCACGACAATGGATTTTTAGGTTAAATTAAAGTTTATGCTAGAGGTACTCTTTCAACCTCCTTCACAATTTCTTTACATATATCTCTATTAAGTGAGAAAGATAAACCATATAATCATTCTTCCCTAGTTTTAAATGATATCAATTCCTAATATTACCTGGTTTCTTAATAATGCATTCATAGTTTTCTAATTATAGATGAAAATCTTTACCAACATCTTAATACCTAATAATAAATTAATATAAAAAAATATTAAGCTACATTTTGTGTGTATATATATATATATATATATATATATTACAATATTAGTAGAAAGATTTTTTACAATTAAAAAAAAACTAAATACTAAAATTTTATCTAAGAAATAATTAAATTATTGTTATTTATCTCTTTAATATATTTGTTCAATAGTGAAAATAAAATCGAGATGTGACTATAAGACATACGCAAGAATCAAAATTTTGATTTTTCATTTCGAAAGAGAAAAATGGAGGTTTAAAATGCATATATGGAAAACAATTGAGAAAATATTTAATTTTTTTTATCGTTATATTGTATTTAGTTTCTTGCAAATTTATATCAAAGTTTTAGTTAAAGTAATTTAAAAAATTTCACATATTTAAAAAAATAAATTATTTTAGTTCATAGAATGTAACTCATTTGAAAATCACCTTGTTATGAAGTATTATGTAAAAACATGGGATTCAAACTTAAATCCCTTTGAGTGGCCAACCAAAAACGATATTTTTTTTATCTATTTATTTATTATATTTTTAGAATGTGGTTTAATGAAAAAGGAAAAAAATAATATAAAAGAGATAAGATTGACATGATTACATTTCATGTGGTTTGAATATATATATATATATATATATATATATATATATATATATATATATATATATATATATATATATATATTCAAAAATTAAAAATATAATTATCCACTATCCAATCATAGAATTTCACTGCAAACTTCCATAATACTAATGTTTTTGTCTTAATTTTCATTGTCTTAAGTTGTCATTGTCTTTATCCAATCATAGAATTTCACTGCAAACTTCCATAATACTAATGTTTTTGTCTTAATTTTCATTGTCTTAAGTTGTCATTGTCTTAAATATAAAGTTTTATATTAAAATATTTTTGTCTCAAACTACTTTGTCTTAAATATAAAGTTTTGTATTACATATTTTTGTCTCAAACTGCTTTTGTCTTAAATATAAAGTTTTGTCTTAACATATTTTTGTCTCAAATTGTTTTTGTCTTAAATATAAAGTTTTGTCTTAAAATATTTTTGTCTTAAATTGTTTTTGTCTTAAAATATTTTTGTCTTAAATTGTTTTTGTCTTAAATATAAACTTTTGTCTCAAACTACTTTTGTCTCATACTAGTTTTGTCTTAAATTCTATATTTAAGACAATTCAATTGATATTAAATTTTAATATAAAATAAACAAAATAAAAAGTGACTTTTCAAGACAAAAGATTTATTTTGTCTTAAACAAATGTCTTAAAAATTCCCTTGGTGTAGTAGTGAAAGGTTCATTTGGTTCTCATGTGTTTCAATGATTCTGTGTTTATTATAATAGTTCTATTTCTACGACATGAAACTAATTCTTGTATGGTGACTATAGGATTCTTTATTAGCCAAAAATATGATTATTACTCTTTTTTAATTATATTTATTAGTTTCAGGTAAATAAAAATATTTGTTTGTCAATATTTTGACCGAGTTTATATCATGACCTAACTTTCTACTTGACTTTCTACTTTGTTTAAATAATTTAATAGGTATTGTTCGAGGCTAGCTAGCCCAAGTCGACTTCGCCCTCAAACTAACCCTTAGACATAGATTTTATATAAATACAATAAGGACTATTCCAAATGCAAAAATTTAATTTTGTCTATACATATAGTAGGACATAAATTCCTCAGTCTTCCCATAGAACTTGAGGCACATAAATTTGCATAATGCTACATTTCACAATTTATCCATTGCGTAGTCACACAGAAATAATACATAGAGAAAATAATATCTCAGAACAATAGGTTCCACTTACATATTTTTTTCTGTTTAATTGAATAATTCGACCACAAACTATAGGGCTTGGAATTCTCCTCCCAACCTGTGAGAATTAACACCTATACTAAAACCCCTCGAGCTAACTTCATATCTAGAACAATTTCATTTCAAGAACCTTCACATGTTCACCCGAGACTTCGTGATCCAACGGGCTTTCGTCTAGCATATTTAGTATGAGATCTTAGACATTAGATAGAGTTCCTCTTGCCAAACAACTCAAGAAATTTATGATGGGTAGTGTATTGGCTCCCTCTATTGTATCCTGTCACATGTTTAGTCTTACAATCTCTCTCCTCAAGGTTTCCTTTGGTACTCCCTCTTCCCTCTTGGATTCCTTTTCCCATCTGAGATGTTTTATCTCTAGGGAGAGGAGTCTCGGTGGAAAACTACCTCTGCTCGTAACTGTCTTAAACTATTATGGAATATGAAACTCATTATAGCATTACTTTAGTCGTAATTTTATGGCTGACTATTTAAATTATTTTAATGGATAGAAATGAAAATTCATGTTCATAACTTATTCACATTATACCTTTTAGCATGGTTCTACCAAACAACTAAGTAAATTAGCTCAAATATATTTACACATTCATGGGGGGTATTACGAGATCCATTATAAGCAAGGATTGAGCATGGTCTGAGATGGATGAAATATTTATTGAATAAATTTCTGGATTATTCACAGTTTTAAAAAACATTGGTCAACATTTCGAATCCAAACGAGGATCCATCATCGGGATCTGTCCTTATTTCAATCTTAATTCAATAATTTTCTAGATAACAAATATCTTCCCAAGAATCCCCTCTGTGCAGGGATATAATTGTGGTTTTTAAGCTTCTGTGGTTATTTTTTAAAACTGTGGATAATCTGGAAATTTCTTCAATGAATAAGAACCACAGAAGCTTAATAACCACAATGGATGAAATATATTAGGTGCAAACCTATTTTATGGTGGTACATTTGAAAAAAAAATTACATCCTTCTCATCCCTTCATACATGCCAATGAAATTGTACTCTCTCTCTCTCTCTCTCTCTCTCTCTCTCTCTCTATATATATATATATATATATATATAATATTTTTTAATGCTATATAGAGTACATAAGTTAAATTTGTAAGTCCAATAAATCTTTGTTAGATTTCATGTAAAATTCACAAAAATAATATATCTAAAAGAGGACCAAAATGTAAATACTTAGATTACAAATATTTTAACAATGAAAGAATAAAAATTTCCATTGTTTTGTATAATATATACATAATGTTTTAAAAAAATATCTAATATTATACATAACTCACTCTAAAATATTTTACATAACACGTATACTGAGATATTTTATTTGTGGACTACATTATCCACATTATAGTGATTTTTTTCGTTATTAATAGATTTTTTAAGTAGTTAATATTAATGAATCCTGCATATTAAAATATTTTATTGATGACCCACATTGAAATTTTTATTGTAGTGAATATTTTTAAATATTAAATGTTATTTTTATATTACACATCTCCCTCTTAGAAGTACCATATATCTTTCATTTTATTTTTGTAACTTTCAATTATTATTTTTCTTTAGGCATTACATATTTTATTATTGACAACATTAAAATAATTTTAGCATATATATATATATATATATATAAGTTTGATATTGATATAAATTAGTTAACATAGATCTTCAAATAATTTACTTAAATCCTGTATTGAAATATGTATTGAAATATTTCTCAAAAGTATAAGGTTTACACATCTTACTCACACTTTTGTTTTTACTTTTGATGGGGTTATCTCTTTTTGAATTAGATATGAAATTTTATTATGTCATGTGAACATTAAAGTATTTTATTTATAACATCAAAATATTTTTATCATATTGGGTTGTAATATCAACAAAAAAAACTCAACTGACCATAGTGAGGTTGCATATTCAGTTTTGTTTTTTATTCTATTTAGAGTATATTTTATTTTTATTTTAAGAGAGAGAAAAATGGAATCACACATTGCCCTCATACTAGGTTTTTGAATCATACTCTTGGCACAACCTAAAATACAAGGAAAATAGCTTCTAGCAGAGGTTATAATAGAGGTTTTTAGTGTTATAAAATTAGAAAAAATTGTCAAAAGGTATTCCCTCAAACATTTTCTTGTGATATTGGATGTTTTAGTGGATATTATAGCAAAAATTCATCACAACTCAAAAAATATGGGTGCTCATAGGTTTTACTAGAGTTTTTTTTGCACTGTGCTTCATGGAACTAGTAGCACTAATGCACTACATATATAAATGCACTGGGATGCATACATAATTAAAAGCACCAAGGCGTTGAATGCAAAGAAAAACCTTGAATAATATATAATGCACCAATGCTAATATATAAAAAATTCCATGGGGCGTTCTTGTAAGGAATAACACCAGGGTGCGCAAAAAATAATTGCAACCCAATGCTTATGTTTAAACTTGCACCGTCAAAGCTTATTGTTTGTCTAAACGCACTGGCACATTAGTTATATAAAAGGGCCAATGTTTTTATTTTTCATAATGCACCGGGGCTAGATATACTATTTTGTAAGATCAAGGTGTTAGTTTTATGAAAGCACTAGTTCGTTAAGAAATACAATGCAGTGGGGTATTAACTGCAAATAATATCGATTATTGAAGAAATAAATGCTTTGGTGCTATCATTTTCCGAAGGCACCAGTCGTGAAAAAAGATCTTGTCACGGTGCTTTTACATAACATAAATCACCAGTGTGTTTTTATGTTATGGATGCATAGATTTTTTGCATGAGATTTTATTTCTTTTTGTAACATCAACCTGTGATACTGCAATTATTGTAATTTTTAAAATCCATTATTCATCGAAAAATAGACATAGATCTTATAGCAATATTCACATAAATTAAAATTTTATTTTTTCATTTGTATATGAAGTTTGGATTAATTTTTTGTATTATCATATTTTGCATCTCTTCATTATAAAATTTAATCATCCATATATTTAATTAGTGGTGTAACATTTCAAAGTGACATAGGATTACACAATAGAATAGATTAAAATGTATATTTTTATATATCAATAAGAGACTCTTTTTCATAAAAAATGGGATTGTTATTGGTAACCCCTTGTCTTTCAATTGAGATACTATGTCCATTACATTAAAAAAATGTTTGATGTTCAAAGACAATTATTTCAAAAAATACAACAGGTTGCATTGATATCCACAAAGATCATCATTCTTCACTAAAACTGTTGTTAATGCTCAAGATACTTCCATGAATTGGGGTTATTTGGAGGAATGTTTTCTGTCTTTCATCAATTGTTTTCTTCTTGATATTATTCCATTTCAAACATAAAAATAAAGTGTAATGAAACGAAGTGACTCATAAATTGTGCACATGGTTTCAAAATCAAGACTCATACCTTGTTGCAACAAGTATTTTGCTAGTGTAGGTCCATACTTTATTTCCTGCATGTTTCAAACCCCATTATAAATAATAAATTTAATATAATTTTTGTGTTCTATTAATTATAAACTCAGAGATTCTAGATGCGGATGGCATGTAGATTTAATGGGCCACATGGCCCCGGCCTTTTCCCAAGGCGCGAGGCATGTGGTGGCCACATGGCTCTCCACGGCGCCATTAAAACTGCAATCAATTCGACTGATCGCCATAACTATCCTCCCCCGCGACGGCGATACAACCGCTCTATTCTACCTGGCTTCTGCATTATGGGCGACAATTCATTCTTCACTGTGCTCTCAGACTCTCCGACAAGTTGTTTGGCTCCTTTGGGCGGTGCGTGCTCTGCACATTGCGCTGAGTCAAGCGCCCGCACAAACACCGGCCGGCGTTGTTCTCTTTACAGTTGTATCGAAATTCTTCCGGGCGTGCACTTCTCTAACAGTGCCTTCTGCCCTGGCTCTCTTGTTGTTCCAGCTCTTACAGGTGCGCACTTGGCTCAGCTTTCTCCTGGTTCAATTGCTGCTCCAGCCCTTCCACCGGTTCCAGATATCAACAATTCTGAGCCCGTCATGCCTCGGCTCCGTCAGCGCATGACTGCCCGTCGTGGAGGCACCCGCGGTAGTTCTGCTGCTGACCACACAAATTCAAGCTGGTATGGCTCGGATTATCCTTCTGGTCCTCCTGGCCGACTGCCCACTCCCCCTCCACGCGACGTCCCTCATGTCCCTTCCACCTCCGACCCTCAGCCCCCTCGCAGTCATTTCATCCACCAAACCACGCAGAGGGCAGAGCTGATATTCGACAGCGCTTTCAACCGCCCCTCCATTACCGCCTACATCACTGTGACTATGCGAGAGGAGGCCTCTCTGTGTTCTCCTCCTTGGCCTGTCTCCACTAATGTTCCCCTTGACCCTCATCCCACCTCCATTGAGCCTCGGTCCACTTCCGCTGCTACGCCCCAAGCTGACCTGAGTGAGCCTTCTGTCCATCCTTCTCCCTCCACGGGCCTCTTATCCTTGCAGGTGAACGCGGATGGTGTCCTGAGCACCGGAGCTCCTCATCAAGATGCTGAAGTGGACGATCCTGAGGATGACTTCGGATGTCCAATCGTGGAGGAGCAACCCTCTCCGGTCCACTCCAATTGACACAACCATGACCAGGACCAGTATGGAATCTGTACTTGTTTACTTTCATAGAGTTGCTGGTCTTTTACATTACACAGCAGATAGTGTTAGTTTTTTTCCTTCGATAGTGACAGTTCTTTGCAGACTCATAACAATTACTATAACTATTCCACCAGTTTCCCATACCAAGGGCGGTGTGACAGGCATTATAGAGCTGGTTTCCCTATATGGGCAACTTATTTTTGCGATTAAGCATGGTTTGCAGGCCCAGTTTCAGGATATCAAAGCTGAACTGAGGCAGTTTTGTATTATAATATTTACATAATAGAATTAGGCAAATTTAGAAAAAAAAAAAATTATAAACTCAGAGAAGTAAAACAATACAGATACTTACAAACTCCAAAATTAATTTTTAATATGCCAACATATACTCACAACTCATATTTAACACAATGCCAATCAATTCCTCTAATGACTCTTCTTTGTATGCTAGCACCTATTTGAAGAAATTCAAGGATGGTTGTTGCAAAACAACTTAAAATATAAAAAAATGAAACCTTGAGTTTTTATAAGGAAATATTGGCAATTATTCACAAACTTTGAAATCAACCCTTTTATTCCTTGTCATTTTGTTTTATGTGTTGAATGAGTTCCATTTTGTTTTCTTTTCTGCAAGAAAATACTTCAAAATTAATATTTCATACTAATTATTTTTTTATATGTACAAATTCAATCATCATTTCATACATTTGAAGCACGTTGTTGTTGAGATGGCTCCTCTTGTGAGGCAATTATGTCCATTTCTTTGGCCATATCCTTTTACACCTTTTTGGACATTCCTACTCGCATGTTTCACATATAAACTCATCGATCATTTGGGATTTCCATAATCTTCGTCAGAAAAAAGCAATAAAGTATTTTTATATTTATATATGAAAACTAAATATTACAAAACTGATATTAATAAATGAATGGTTTGTACTAATATATACATATTATTATAGAAAATCATTCTAATTAGGAATATTACCTTTTGAATGATTATTTTTTGTTGTCGTATGTTTTATTTATTTATTTCAAGTCTAACATGTCCCATTAACCATTTCTCTAGAAACACTTCATCTAGTTTAGATATAATTTAGTTCTTATAATCATTGGATTGATTTTTGTATTGTAAGTGGAAATTACGTCTATACATTTGTTCCACTAGATCCCTCACAGATTTTTAAAACAATTTCCCCCTTTTATTAACCTCTATCACCACTCTAGATGGGTTAAGGACCAATTCATTGTCATTTACATGTTCTATAAATTTTCTTTTCTTAGAAGGACATTGATATTCTCCTTTAGTGTTATTCCATGTAGAACATTAAACATATATGGATTAATAAATTATTTGAAATATGTTATCTAATATTCTTAAGTATATTATTAATGAAAATTCAAGAAAAAATTTCATATTGAATAATATTTTTTCATTCACGTGTTTCATCCTTCAACAATTTTCCTACCAGAATTTGATCCTCTTTAGCACTTGGATTAGAAATAATCTTATTGACCATCCTCATTTTTTGGTTCCATGTGACACACATTAACCAATATATATTAGTTAAACTTACATTTAATTCAAACATATTAATTTTGTATATAATTTACAAAAATATTGCCTTCTCTGTTATTTTTATTTTTTATCATTAAGTTACTGAGTATTTTTTTTACTTTACACTTTCTTAGACATTTTTTATCAATATAAAACTTGTACCATTCAATATAAAAGAAATTAAATATATTTTATAAATAAATCAAATAATTTTGACCCAAAAAGAGCTCTGGTAATTGATCCATTTATATGAATAAAAGCATCGATGTGTTTATCCCATTAAGAAAACCAGGCACTTAATTATTCATCATCGTTAGGGAAAATAAAAAATTTAAAACAATTTTAAATTATATAGTGTGATTTGCAACGACAAACACACTGCAATGAATTAAAGATGCTATTTGGAAGAGGCACATCGATGCATTATATTACACCAGGAGCAACGATGAAAAAACTATACAAAATGGATAGTGTTATAATGTATTACTGTTTTATATTAGATAGGGCATACTAGTGCATTATATTACACAAGGTGCATTGCGGAACATATATCTGTTTTTTTTTTAACCAGACAAGTTCGACAAGGTTTGGATCTAATTGAATAAGTGTTTCCCATACTTTACATGTCAAATGACCTATATATAGTAAGTACACAAACCCATTAAATCTAAAATTCTTAAAATGAAAAACCCTAATTGTGAAGTGGGAGAGGAAGTTACACCTTAAGGTGAAATTTTGCACGAATAACTAAGGGTTTATGTTAAGTATTGATTTTTTTATTTTTTTTTTTTCTGAATTTTATTTAAATTAAAATAGCAATAGAGATCATAAAATTTTTTACTAGTAAAATAAATAGAAATTTTTTCTTATATAGGATTAATTAATTTTTTTTTGGAATTGTGAATAAATCTAACAGAAATTGTAACATTTAGTAGTAAAATTTTAAAATTTTCTTACCCATGGTTTTGGGTCAATCTCCATACCATTCAAATTGTGATCTTTCCAGGGTTCCAAAATATTTAGTTGCTCCAGAGTGCTCCGAGTATGTCTCTCTTGCAAATATCTCTCTTTTAATTAAACCCTAATAGAAATTGTAAAATAATTTATTAGAAAAATAAAGAATAAAATTTAAATTTTTTACTATGTTGGGTTTTGAGTGAATCACCATACATTTCAACTCTAATCTTCTAAATATATATGCTACTCTAAAGTATTTTGTTGCTGCACAGTGCTCTTGGTATGTTTGTCTTGCAAATCACTCGAAATGTTTGAGAAAAATAATGAAATAGTGAATCAATTTTTACTATTTAAAATACTTTATGAAAATAGATTTCTAAAAATAAATTAGTGTTTATTTTTCAATTTAAAAAAAAGAAGAAGAAGAAAAAACCATGCTTTATCTTTTCTCAATTTATCCGAACATCGATGCATTCAATAGTCAAGTGCACTAGTGCATTTAGAAGAAAAGCACACCGACATTGTTGGGGAGCCAAATGTTTTCAACGCACTGACATGATACAATTTTTTTTTTTCAAAATCCCGAAATGGTGTGATTAATTTTTTTAACAAAATGGTGTGGTTCGTATTTAAAATCATCGGTGCCGTAATTGTTATAAGAGCACCGAGATGGTTGAATTATTTTTTATTCTCTAAAATCTAGAAACATATGCATACCGATGCTTTTTCTTTTTAAATGCATCAATGGCATTATGTACAAGAGCACTGATATGATAACATGTATTTATTTATTTATTATTTTTTATTTATTTATTAATTAATTTTTTTATTTTTTTTTTTTTATTTTTATTTTTTATTTTTACTATTTTATTTAATTTATTTATTTATTTTTCAGAATTCTAGAAAATTATTCAGGCATTATTTGAATGGCCTATTGCTGGTATTATTTAAACATATAAGTGCACTTTGTTTTAATAAGCTCACTAGTTGGGTTTAAAATCTATTTGAAATTTTATTTTCACATAAAATGGCATATTAATCTCAAATTATCCTTTAGGATGCATCCACACGAATTACAATAGTTCATAGTATACATTTTCTGATTAGATTTGTATTATTCTTGAAAAATGGATTCAAAACTATATTGAATTTCATATTATGGTTATATGGTTCTTGAGATTAATTTTAGGTACACAAAATTTTATTTATATTTTTCTCAAATGTAGGGATGGAATCTCAATAATATCAAATGGTCAATTCTTCAATTTCCAGCTTGTTCCATATTGTTTATCAAAGTCCTTTATGGAGTTCTCCCTCTCCATCTCAAGTAATTTCATATTTTATTTATATTTTGATTATCTAATTGACATTATTTATTTTTAATTCATATGTATAAAATATTCTTGCATTGAAAAATGTCTGAAGCTCTTATCAAGAGAAACATAACATAAACACTTGGTAGATGGAAATGGACAACCTCTTCACCCTGCAAATGAAATCATGGCATCTTCCAGCCATAATAAAAGATCAAGGATGATAATAATCATTTGGTATAATATAATTTCAACAAACCAATCGCAATGATGTGCTTAATAATATCATTGATATTGTACTAATGAAGCTTAATATTTTTTTAAATTAGGATTCTAGTGATGATGAATGACCCACCTACCATCTTCCGATGCACCCCACTACAACAACAACTCAAGAGACGGTTACATTAAGAGAAAGACTCAGAGAGGAAGCATAAAATAATGGTTGAGTCAACTACATATTCAATTCCCACTATGTTTGAATTCACCAATTAGGAATGAGTATAGAAATAGTAGTTATTCATCACAAGTTGTCAACAGAGGCAATTAAATAGAGGTTGGTATAGATGATTACTTATGGGAGACGATTTCCATGGAGGAAATGTTATTAGATGCATTCCTGAATGATGAGCTGGTGGATGATGCTCATATCATGGATACCTTATTCGAAAGCCTGAAATTTTCTTTCGCCACTCCTCTCTTTAGACCTGATGTCATGCCAAGGTATACTTAGTTGTGGACAACGATATTGTTGGACAAATTGAAAGAAACGTTTGGCTTTTCGAATGCATATTTTTAAAAGATATTGAGGTATTATACCTACATAATCGATGAATTCCCTTATATTTTTATAAATCGTGTCACATAATGAACATTAAAAATAGTTGATTTTACAAACATTAAACATTGACATTGTATAATTATATTCCCTACCAGTTGTAGGTTATTCAAAGATAAGGTTCTTCTAGTGATAATGTCTTGTCGGGTAGTTGTGAAGAGGTAAATAATTTGTTGAAAATGGTTGGTGTTGAGTACATATCATATCATGCATGTTTGAATGATTTTATTCTATATAAAGGAGAATATGAAGACAAAGATATATCCTTGAAATGTGGGAATGACAGGTACACTTATTCACAAAAAGTAGGTAAAACACGTGATACTCATCATAAGATACTGAGGAACTTTCTTATAGTCCCAATGATGCAAAGACTCTTTCATTGAAAATAATTAGCTACGTTGTAGGGGCGAAATGCCTCACAAAGAAGTGATTTAGGAGTTATGCAAATCCCAACAGATTCAATATCCATGAAGCATATGAAGTACGAAGTCTACGACTCAGCATGTCGATGGATGGAGTTAACCCATATTCCTTCAAAAACACCAAATATTATATTTGGCATGTAGTAGTGATCAATAACAATACCAACCCCCACCCCCCCACCCCCCCCACCCCATGCCCCCCCTCCCCCCCCCCCCGTGTTTTTTCATGGAGAATAAACATCCTATGTTGGCTCTAATAGTCCCTAGTAGAAGACAAGTGAAGAATATGGATGTCTATTTAAAACCATTGGTAGATTAATTGAAAGAATTATTGGAAGGGATACATGTGTACAATGTATCTAGACCCATCACAACAAAGAGAAGTTTTACGTTGTATCGAATAAATGCTTACACCATACATGATTACCGAGGATTAGGATTTTTCTATGATAAATTACATTTTTATTGATTTTTTTTTATAGGAAACAATATTGTTTTGTATATTAACTTAATTTAATTTAATTTTTCTGGTCTTCATGGTTTCTAATGTTCCATCATGTATACAATTATTTCACATGTCTTATGAAGAAAGGGTATCATGGATATAACTTTTGTTGAACTTCTTTGAAGTCTAGGTGGTACAGCCACCTATGAAAGCCAGTGTATGACTTCTCTAACATATTCCTCCAAGAAGAAAAACATTACAGAAGAGAAACATTCACTTTAAATAGTAAACGAGAGAGAACCCAAAGGCCTACAATAACGACATGAGTTGAATGGCTTAGAGCATATGAGAGTGAGAAAGAGGAGTTTCCAAAAATGTTGGATTCAAATGGGGAGCCTATTTTCGATGATCTAGAATTCTTCGACACCTATGTTGATAAATTCCCCATTTGGATGAAAATTAAATCTTTCATTTATGAGCTCCCATATTTGGAGTATCTTAAGATTTCCCACTTACTGTATCCCATACATATATTTAAAAATATTTCGTATTCATCATGGAGGCACTTATCATCGTAATAAAGTGACACATTAGCTTTTAGGAGAGATTTTATTTATACAAAAAAGAAAAATAAACATTGGCCAAGACAAGAAGCTAGAGGAGGGGTTGGTCCCTCTTGGTATTTCAAAGAAGGTGATGTGCCGTGGATTTTAAAGAAAGTTGATATTTCTTTGACAAAGGAATTTATAATGAGTGTGAGGGTGCCTTCTTTATATGAGTCTTCAGTATGACACTGCTTCACTATGGAAGATTGTTTGTCTAGGTTGAAATTGCATGACCATTTCAACCTTCTAAGAGTACATATGTCAAAAACATGATTTTATTCTTTTTATTTTTATACCTATTTAATGAGATATTTTATAAATAATTTATGTATAATTTAATATTTATAATGCAGTGTCATTATCCTCTGTGCGTTTGTGGGTGTGTGAACCATGACTTCCTTGAAGACCTATGAAGTACCATATATAAATTAGCTATATTTGTACGTTGGATCACATCAAAGGAGATTCATATGGATAAAATTCCACGGTGGTGTCAAGAGATAGCTCAATTTTTTTTTATGTTTCAGGAGTAACTGTCGCCAAGTTTCATGGACTTCCGGGTTCATCTCTAATTCACCTAGTAGATGAGTTTGAATTAGTTTGGGTAGTTTCTTGTTGTTCGATGTTCTTCTGAGATAGGTACATGAAGAAACTCAAAGGTTTTGTTCAAAAAAGGGAAAAACCTAAGGGATTTGTGGAAGATGGGTATATATCACATGAGTCTTTCTATTATACCAGTGATTACATCAAGCAGATTGAAAACACACCAGATGCGATGGTTTGGGACAATGAAAGGATGAAGACAAAAGAGAAGGGGATATTCTCGAAACGAATGAAAAGAGGTGCAAGATAAATAACAAGTGTGAGCCTATCATTTTAAAAATTACGATACAGTATCTATTCAGGCATAACTTCATATTAATGCATATTTTGATCTCATATGTACTATATATATGTTGGTTTAATTTCATCAGTGAATTTAAAAATTGAAGCCAGCAACAAATTCATTCTTTGCAATATGGAAGTGACACAAATGTGGGTCACATTATATGAAAAGAAGAGGAGAAAATGGGATAGTGGCAAGGGATAATTAAAGGGATTGAATGGTACAAGCGCTCCTTATCCTTATCATTTAAAATAAAATATGCCAATGACATGCCGTAACAGTTGGGTTGCTAATCAAGGTAGAGAGAAATACGGTACATCTAATTATTACTCATGTCCTAAAGAGGATACACTAAACATAGGGATTGGGTGTATCCAGTCGGAAATTATAATATTTTTTATATAATTTTATATTCATACTGCACCTTTGAATTGTAACATCTATATATTTTTTATGTTTTTTATTCTATTCGGTTAATTATACACATGACATTGTGATTTTTTCAATTTTTTATAGGTTCATTTGTTCCCATCTATGTGGTAATATTGAAATAATATTTTCACAGAGGATGTCAATGATGGATGCATGAAAAAAGATATGGAGTGGAAGACGAGTTTGAACAATCTAGTTATGCTAGCAAGCATTATCAAAACCTAATGTCGAGGACACTATGCTATGTTTGAAAGATACAAGAGATCATTCAAGTAGACTTATCTTCGTTCCAATGTCTTATTTTTAGGTGCAATTGGTGGGACACCTATGATCAAAGTAATGTAGAGAAATATTGTGGTAGCGGGATGATATCTATCAACTCTAGAAAGATTTTGTATGAAGCTAGGGAGCATCATGTTTTCACAAAACACTACAACCAATTATTTGTTTACCCATACATGTTCGATAGGGATTGGTGGTTTGTATTAAGACATAAACCTAGATAAAAACATATTTTTGAGAGCAACAGTGTTATCATGCCAAGCGAGTAAGTTAATTAGGGTGATGACAATGTAGAATGGTATGTACTTGTGTTATTTCATCGTTTATACTATTATTGCATGTTTTTGTTTTCTTTATTTCGCTAATTGTATTTTTTTTTATTCGCCTCGTTGGCATTTTATAATATAGTTGGTAAGATACAAAAAAATTTTTACACATTTACTTGCAGTGGACACATTTTACACTTAAAGCTAAGTATTTCCAATTGTGTACAATATTTATGATAATAAGGATTCAAGGTCACAATCCTTCTCAAATAGGAAAATGAGAAGAAATGAGTAAATTTAGAAATAAAATTGAATATTTAGTATGTATTTAGATACTTATTCGTTTATTAATTAGTTCACTTTATTTTTCTTCTTGCTTAATTTAAAATCAATATAAATCATCATGTAGTGATAGCTCTATGAGGACTTCAACATTGAAAGCATTTCAGATTTTAGATTTATGCAACCATTGTCTTCATGCTGCAAACAGGTTTCTGAAGCCATCGCATTCATAGTTATCTATAATCAATGTTTTGAACAAACAACTCTAGTTAAATGCTTGACTTTGGAGCTAAAGTCATGTTTACTATATTTAAATTACAGTTATTGCAACAATATGTAAACTAAAAGGAGTTCTTATTTATGTATGAAATGTTGACCATAGGAGAAGCAAATGGGCTTACATGGATGCATGAGAAGTTTTAATTTTTTCTTCATTAATAATGGAATAATTTTGACTTTTATTTTGAATGGTTATTATAAATAAAAGTTGAATTAATAAATATTTTATGGCTAAGAATTCAATTATAAATAATGTGATAGTGATGAAGAGGCATTTTTTTGACTTTCAAGTAGACTTGGTGATGTATTTTTCTTTCCCATTTAGATTATGTAAAATAAATATCTGTTTTTATGTATTTATGAGAAAATTATTTAAAGTAGAATTTTCTTTATCATTGTGAACATTATGTAATATTAGTTAGGAGAAATGTGAAAACATCAATTTTAGTGACTATCTCATGATAAGTATGTGGAATAAATAATATTTTTGGAGTTTTTCATTAAGAAATAATCAAATATATTATTTACCAAAAGTTTAAATATGATATAGTATAGTTTTTGTATTATTTAACTCATTTATTTTTAAAAAGAGTTAAATTTAAACCATTACAATAGAAAATAAAGAGCCAAAATCATGGAAATGTTATATCTTTATTACTGCAAAAATGTTTGCTTGCCTCTTTAATGGAGGAATTCTAATAGATAATATACCCAACTACAAGTAACTTCACAAACCTTATTTTACACTCCTTAATCCTCATACTTCGAGAGAGAGATTTCAAATTGAAAGTGGTAAAAGTTTCTAAAAATATTAAATTTAAATTGTTTGAAAATCTCATAAGTTTAGTAATAAATTAAATTTTATAAAACTATAATTTTTTAATTTTTATTAAATATTAATTAATTATAAAAAATATGACATAATTTTTTTAAATTTAATAATAGATTTAATTTTATAAACCAATATTGAATTGGTTAAATTTTATTTTTGATTAGTTTATTATTATTACTATTTTATATCAAAAATTGAATAACACATTTTCTTCTTATTAAGAACTAACTAAATTATTTTATGTTTAATTATTTTTTCCTTGTGAGCATTAAAATATTTTACTAATTAAGTTAGATTGAATATCAATGAACTATCTAAGCAATAAAAATTTATTTCTCATAATTTTACAATCATGGTTTCAACCATTCTAAACTTAGTAATTTATAAAAATACCTTTGCATTTTTTTTAAGTTGTTTTTCATGCAATTTCATATATAAAAGTTTGATATAATTTCATCAATATGTAATCTATAATAAATATTATTTCATGAAAATAAACATCATGATCATAACCATCTAACCAACATAAACATCATCTAAGGTACATTTTCAAATTCACTACCATCATATAATTATATACACCTCTAACACATATAACTGTCATTAGCTAGCATACAAATCTAATAATCTAACAATGCATCATCATCGTGATCACATCTAATAAAAAAAAGCATTGTAATTTAACATAGTCACCACAAACATCCTCAAATTAATATATATATCATGTCAAATAACTCATATCACATACACATATATCTGCAAGCACATTAAATGAACATATCTAACATGACCTAACAATATAAACATCAACACCAACATATAAATTAATTACATAAATATGAACACAAAAATGCACTTTATATATACACAAACAAGTCAAACAACTGCATGATGTCAAATAACTACATCATGTCAAATAACCACATCAGGTCAAATAATTGTAATCAAATATATCATACAACAAACATAGGAGTGTCATCTTTGTCTATAGTAGAGGACGATGGATGATCAACTACTACCTCAACGTGTGTCAAACTCTAAGGTGGAGGAGGATTTGAATGGATAGTAATAGAATATGATGGATGGTCAAATACTTCCTCAATATGGTCTAGCGAACTCTGAGGTGGAGGAGGAGGTGGTTCATCTGCTCTAACAGGAGAAACTTAAGGCACATCCTATAGTTTTGGCATCTCATCATCAGGTGACACATGAGGATTTGTACTTCCAAAAGTATCACCAACACCCTAAAATCGATGATCCAATGGGGTAGTGATCTAGAAATCTCTAGAAATTCTCAGTGATCAAAGAGGGCTCAGAAAAATCTCAAAAAAAAAAATTCTTTGATTACCATTAAAATAGGGTCATACCAAAGATCTCGTCACAATATTTCCAACGACACAAACAACACATCAATCTGAGTTTGTATAAGAAAATTATTACAGTTTGAAGTTAGTACCGAACAAAAAAAAAGTCAAAGTCAACATTTTTCCACATGGCATGCCATACAAATGACATGTAGTAGGACTAGTGTGGCCCATAGAGCTAATGTGGCAACTCGTTACCAAAACAAAGTGGACCCACAAGTAGATGATGTGTCGACATCACAAGTTGACACATGGCAAGTTGGTAACATGGGAGGCATATGGTGTGGACCAATCAGAGTGTGCCACATAGCCTAATCACATGGTGCAATGTGGAATCACAAATTAGGCCCAAGTGGCCTTTTCATGGTGAAACCTCCATTTTTGTATTATTCTCATGGTTTGGGGAGTCGTTGCAATATGGACATACGTATACCATCTTTTATATGGTTTGAAAACTATAGTAAAACCAAAATCGGACTTTAAAACCATATTAAATAAAAATTGGGAGTCAATGGGTTTTGAACCCAAAACCTCCCCACAAAAAAGTATATTAATATGAATATGACAACCAATATGCCAACCTCACATTTTGTCTTAATAACCCTCAAAATTTGCTATAAAATTATATTCAAGTGGTTCAAAGGAAACCATAGAGAATGATTGGGAATACATGAGAGATTAGGGCATACAAAGGCCAATGAAAAGATGAATCTCAAGAATATTCTAGGAATATTTTTAGATCATGATAGCGAATATTTCATAAAATATTCTTTGTGGATAATATTGAGGAATATTTATGATTGTGTTGGAGGAAGAATTTTGGTGTCAGAAATATGTCGAGTTTATAATTATTCTACTTTTTTTTTTGCAATGACCACAGAAAAATCCAGTCAACCAGTGAGAAGGAATTTTTAGGGAATCTTTGAGATTCCCGAGGGTTCAAATTTTGAGGGTGTCATAAAGGAATTAATCTTATAGTCGCTTGAAACGATTTCATGCAACGAATTGATCTAGATTTATGTATGAATACAACAGAATACACATATGACCATAAATAAAAATATGCAACCAAAATAACACTTCATTTGATTAATATTAAATAATTGAAATTTGTTTACAGACATAATGGAAATAAACTAGCTAGGGTGATATTTTTTCTCTGAGAAGAGATGTGGGGGCTACAAGCCTCTGAAATATGTTACAATGAGGCTAAAGGGCCTATTTATTATTGATAAATAATGGAAAACCCTAAACATCCAAAAAACTAACCTTAGGAGATGAAGCGCCAAAACTACAGGCCCCGTTGGGCTAAATTGATACATCAACTTTCCGGGTACGTAATTTTAGCATACAATCTTCGTTTGACATGCACAATACCTCGTTAGAAAGATTTATATGAGGACTAAAACGTTTTATGTGAGAAAAATATAAGGAAATTCCATGTTGCTCCTGGTATTCCTAAAAAATGACTTTTAAGGCCTCAAAATGACTCCGAAAGTTGAGGACTCGAAAAATTGCTAAAAATAGTAAACTCTGCTACAATTAAGGAAACTAAAAAATGGAAAGAAACAATAGTGGTACCCTAAGTATAATAGGATGGTGGCCACCAATATCCACCGGAATCATTCCTCCCCCTTAGGAATAAATGGTCCCCATTTCATTGAGTTCCTCCATGAGATGAGGAAATTTCTATTGAACTTGGTCCCTGGTGAACCACTTTCCTTGGTGTAGGAGTTGGCTAGCTTTGACAACCTGATATAGTTGGATATTTTGCTAGCGAGTGTTTTTTATCTTCATTTCCATGATACAATCCATGGTGGCATGTTCCATGCAGTCTTGGTTTAACTTTGTTGGTATGAGTTGTTCTGCAGCGTCAGAGGTGTCTGATAGAGGTAGGAAGTAGAGCCAAAGATGGTCCACATTGAATACTAGGTGTAGACCAAGGAATGGTGGAATACTGAGCTCAAAGGAATTGGCCCCTACAACCTTGGTGATGTTCTATGGCCCATATTAGAGCGGGCGTAGCTTGTGGTGGGGTCCAACGAGGCACTCCTTCTGCAAATGTAGCCACACTTTGTCGCCCACCTAGAAGTTGTGTGGAACCTGATGTTGATTGTAATGTTCCCACTTAGCCTTAGCTAAGAGGAACATTCAATTTTGTTTTAATTTATGTTTCATGAATAAATTAATAAAGGAGGACGTGTAAAACTCCTAAAAAGTCTGAATAAATCAATGCCCATGTGAACAAAGATAAATCAGGGCCATGTAAATAATCACTTGTAGGTGTGAAAGAGGTTTGAGCTAAAGAATGGGTTAACATTGACCAAATCAACAACGCTTTATAGGTTCATTGCATCTCTAAAAGGGACAACACAGTTCTAGAAGGAAGCCTCTCATGTGAAAAGGGCTAACTCATCAAGATGGTTTAGGGGTTGCAAAAGCTTTCTCATCTTATAAAAGGAAAAGGAGGGCAGCAAGAGAAGGTTTTTTATTGATCATATTTCTGAGTATTTGTATTCTTAGACAAATACCATTCTCTGTTGTTTAATGGAGGATTGTGTTTGGAATTCCTATGCAGGGATTTCACCTCTTCCTTTGAGGATTATTGGAGGATTTTTTGCTGAATTGAACCACTATCAGGCTTGAGGCCAAGCTCTAATTTCATTAGCAGTGCTGATCCATTGAGGGTTTTGCTGCTTCTGCAAGCTGTAGCAAGTGGCAGTCTAGATCTGCAGAGATCTAGTGTATTTTTGGGAGCCTCTTCTCATGGAGTGTGTTCTTTAAACTCCTGTAAGAGTGTCTCTTCTCTTTGTACTTCAGATCTACAATTTTACAATGGTTAGCTATGAAATTTGAGCTACAACATTGTTTCTATGAGTAGACTGCGTTATTTCTATATGAGGTTCTTCATGGTGCTTTGCTTATAGTTTAGATCAGAGATCTCTAGTGCTGGGCTTTGCCTTCCACTTGGTGATCCATGGATTAGCTTGCTGATCCATTGTAATGAAATGTTATGTTTAGAAATTTACTACATTATTTTACAGCTCTGAAACTTGTTTCTCATATCTACTCTTGTTTATGCATGCTTTTGTCAAAATTCCAAGGGGATATTGAAGAGAAAAATATATCGTTTCCAGATCTGAAATAGATCTGATGTTTTGTCCACATATCTTCCATAGATATGAGTTGTAACTTCCAGCTACTGAAGCTCCTTAAAAATAATGTTGTTCAACCATTTTTGCAAATGTACATGTGTTATAGATCTCTTTTCTAAAGGTTTCTTGTTGTAATTTCTCATTCATTCTACTGTATATTTAAAGAGCTTCATCATAATGCTGATTTGCTGCTTTAATACTAAAATGTGAGCCTCCTTGGTGATCTCCTCTAAACATATGATAAAACTGCGCAATTCCTAAAGCAGTGTTTGCATTTGGTTGCAGCCTTCCTGTTTGGGTGCTTTTTAGCTAGTCTAATTTGTGGGAGATCTGTTTAGTCCATCTAAACTAATTTTTTTTTATGAAATTCCATACATAAGTCCCATATAGCATAAATAAGAGGTACCAAGACCTGATCTGCATTATTTTTGCATAGTTTTACTTATACAACGTTTCTCTTGAGCACATTATTGAAATTTATGAAAAAGGAATATTACAATGGTATCAGAGCTCCCTTCTTGGCACAACTTGTGCTTTCCTTGGAGCACCAGTCATGTTGCATTCCAAATAATATGATCCTCTTACTGAGAGGGAGAGGAGGTACCAGAATAGAAGTCATAAAAAGTATGACTACACTACTGATGACCCTGATAAGGGTCAAGACAAGGGGAAATCCCCTGAAACTGAGAAGGATAAGGAAGCAGAGGAGTTTGAAAAAACTCTTTTGGAGACCATGCAATATATTTCCAAGGAGATAAAAGAGATGAGGATGGATAGAATGAGTGAATCTCTTGGAATATTTCATCAAGGAGAGAGTTCTGACATGTCTCACTATGGGACTGGTCAACCTGTGATCCTGCCACAAGCTCCACAAGCCTCACAACGCTCTACTATGCCTACCTTCTTGGCTGTAGAGAATGAAGGACCACAAGATCAAACCTCCTTTGAAGGTTACTTTGTGGAGTATGACTCTCAGAGTCAGAGATTCAAGGATAACCTGAGTTTCCAAGACTTTTGCCATCTCAAGGACCGAAGGAGACCATGGCAGTAGTATAGAGATGGTAGTTTCTTTCATGGGAGACACCACACTATGGGCAGATTCTTCTTGCCCAATTTTGATGGATCATCCTCTTCTTCTACCAAGGCATGGGTGGAAAAGCTAGATATCTATTTTCAGTTGAACAAAGTCCCTGAAGTTGAAGCCATCAAGATTGTAGCACTACACTTTGGTGAAGCACACAATTGGTGGTTCCATGGATTGTCTACATTGGGTCACATCAATGTGACTACATATGCTGAGTTCACGAGAATACTGGTGGAGAGGTTTTACAGGAAGGATCCTGAAGCACCCTTCATAAGCCTTGCAAAACTCAAGCAAGCACGAGATGCAAAGACTTATATCTCTGAGTTTCTGAGATTATCAGTCATGGTTCTTGATCTATTCGTAGCAAGGAGAGTCTACATGTTTATCGATGGCTTGGAGGAACCTTTCCATGGGTTGGTTAAGTCTACTAAGCCCATCACCTTGCATGATGCCATTGAGAGAGCTAGAGATCTCGAAGATGCCTTGCCAAAAGCAAAGGAAACTTTCCAAAGAAAATCCCTTCCCTCTTCTAAAGGGAAAGAAGGGAAAGCTGCTCCTCCCAAGGAGATCTCTCTGAAGAAACCTCTTGACATTGATCTCTGGAGGGAGTTGAGGAAAAAGAGATTGTGTTTCACTTTTCAAGAGCCATGGGTACCGGGACATAGATGTGCTGCTGGGAGGGCACACTATATAAAGGTCTTCTCAGATTTTGAAGAGAAAGATGGGAATGATGGACCTAGGAGGGGTCACAACGCTAGTGAATATGAGGAGGAAGATCAAACACCATCCAGAAATGAAGAGGGAGCCTTTGCTACAACAAGTGAGACTCTTTCCTCTTTGAGAGGAGTGCCCAAGTACTTGACCCTAAGAGTACAAGGTTTAGTCATGAACTAGAGAGTGTCTATTCTGAATGACAGTGGGGCAACCCACAACTTTATTGATGCTCACCTTGTGCAAAGGAGAGGGATCCCCACTGATACTTTTGATAGATTCTCTGTTTTGGTCCCTGGAGATAGAACCATGCAATGCATGTAATATGTTCCATCACTTTTTGTCACTATGGGATCCTATACTTTGGTGGATCAATTCTTTATAGTTGACATACTAGACACCAATATCATCTTGTGTGTCCAGTGGTTGATTACCTTGGGGAAGGTTACCACTGATTGGAAGGCCTTACAGATGGAGTGAGTGGACTTGAAGAGTGGGAAACCACAAATAATTCAGGGCATGCACACTTATCCTTCACCTAATGTTTCCACACAAACAACAGAGATGGATTTGCGCAGTGGAAGCAAGGATCTCACAGTTCCTTCTCTCATGTTTATGAGGATGTTGCAAGAGACATTATTTCCTCATGGCAAGCCACTTGGAATGTCATTAGACTCTGATCTTGTGGGGAAAGCCTCACAAAGTGCTACTCCAAAAATAGATCAAGAAAGGATTGGAGAGCAAGCTATAGCAATGTGGGAGGAAGGAAAGGGGAGGATCAACCTTCCCACAAAGAATTTTGGCATGTGTAATGTCAAAGAAGCATTCAACAACAAGGCAAGCACCACCATAGATGTATCAGTAGCACTGTCATTGTTGAGCTGTGTGGATCCATATTGGAGATCTGAACTCCTTGTGGAGTACTCCAAAGATCTTCACACCGAGATGATATTAGATGGCATGAAGCAAGGGGGAGGGTATTTGGTCCATGAAGGGGTCATCTATCATCTTGGTAAAGTATTCTTGTCTCAAGCCTCCAAGCTTAAGCAAGAGATACTAAAAAGAGCACACAAAGAGTTCCTTTCTAGCTATATGTAGTCAGCAAAGATCTGCACCCTAATCATGAGGAGTTTTGATTGGGAGGGTATGAAGGAGGAACTACATCAACACTATGATTGGGAGGAACTACATCAGCACTTACAAGAGTGAAATAGTTATGAGGAGTTGGGATAGCCAAAGGAATCTATGCAGGATTCATTTTAGCAATCTCTTCCTTCTCTTAAGAAAGGATAAATTTCCATGAACAACTCCATGTGTGTGGGAGACTTGAATGGTAAAGAATCTGATCTTATGGAGCATGTTCATTTTTCTGATTTGACATATTCTCTTACCATATGTATGCAGGCCATGGTTCCTACAAGGAGTGATATTACATGTAGATCTCATGGCATTGGTGAGACCAATAAAAATTCTAAATCTTGTCACTCCCTTGAGGTGCAAAGGGAGATTCTCTTTCACGATGGGTGCTTCCCAAAGGCACCTAACTTGGATATCACTTTCAGCCATGTCAAAGTGACTCATGCAGCAAAGGCGTGGTGGGAGTACCACTTACCACACTCAGATCTACTAAAGACAAGGAGTACATTGCGTTGGTATCTTATGTGGGATTGTGACCCACCTCCTCAAGTGCAAATTTTAGTTTGCATATATGTAATTTTGCTTCCATACATAGATGATATATTGGTATTGTTTGTGGGTTTGTATGGGCAAAGGGTGGGCAGTGTATATGTACCAAATGGGATGGAACTTCAACTTGTACTTCATGATACATGTTTTAGGTATGACATTGCTTCACCCATGTTTATTTTTCTTGAGTTTTACACCCCTAAAGGGATGGACTATGCCCCTATCATGTTAGCATTGGGGGAGCAAATTTTGATGTATTGGCTTAATGAGCACTTGGCCCATGATGAAAACTTGATCCTTGACTATGCCATTAATGGAGAAGGAGAGGAACTATAGCTCTTACCCTATCAGTTTCTTGAGGACAAGCAACATTTTGGAGCGGAGGAATGTAATGTTCCCACTTAGCCTTAGCTAAGAAGAACATTCAATTTTGTTTTAATTTCTGTTTCATGAATAAATGAATAAAGGAGGACATGTAAAACTCCTAAAAATTCTAAATAAATCAATTCCCATGTGAACAAATACAAATAAGGGCCATGTAAATAATCACTTGCAGCTGTGAAAGAGGTTTGAGCTAAAGACTGGGTCAACATTGACCAAATCAATAATGTTGTCTAGGTTCATTGCATCTCCAAAAGGGATAGCGCATTTCTAGAAGGAAGCCTCTAATGTGAAAAGGGCTAACTCATCAAGATGGTTTAGGGTTTTCAAAAGCTTTCTCATCTTATAAAAGGAAAAGGAGGGCAGTAAGAGAAGGTTGTTGATTGATCATATTTCTGAGTATTTGTCTACTTAAACATATACAATTCTCTGCTGTTTAGTGGAGGATTGTGTTTGGAATTCCTATGCAGGGATTTCACCTCTTCCTTTGAGGATTCTTGGAGGAGTGTTTGCTGAATTGAACCACTATCAGACTTAAGGCCAAGCTCTACTTTCATTAGCAGCGCTGATCCATTGAGGGTTTTTCTGCTTCAGCAAGCTGCAGCAAGTGGGAGTCTAGATCTGCAGAGATCTAGTGTATTTTTGGGAGCCTCTTCTCATGGAGTGTGTTATTTAACCTCGTAGAAGAGTGTCTCTTCTCTTTGTACATTAGATCTGAAATTTTATAGTGGTTAGCTATGACATTTGAGCTACATCACTGTTTCTATGAGTAGACTGCATTATTTCTGTATGAGGTTCTTCATGGTGCTTTTCTTATAGTTTAGATCAGAGATCTCTAGTGCTGGGCTTTGCCTTCCACCTGGTGATCCATGGATTAGCTTGCTGATCCATGTTCTGTTTAGATCTGATCCATTTTAATGAAATGTTATGTTCAGAAATTTATTGTATCATTTTACAACTCTGCAACTTGTTTCTCAGATCTACTCTTGTTTATGCATGCTTTTGTCAAAATTCCAAGGGGATCTTGAAGAGAAAACTATATAGTTTCCGGATCTAAAATAGATCTGATGTTTTGTCCACAGATCTGTCATCGATCTGAGTTGTAACTTCCAGATAATGAAGCTCCTTAAAAATCTTCTAGAATCTGTCGACGACCACGAAAACACAATTGTTTTCATGCTTAGAAGAAGGAAGACCCAACATGTAATGCATGGAGATCGATTACCAAGGTCACCTACGATTAGGTAGTTGAGTATAGAGTCCTTGATTCTTGATGGTCGGTTTGGAAATGGCACAAGCAGTGCAGGATTTGATGTACTTCTGACATCCCGTTGAAGGTTCAGCCAATATAAATACTTCTACAGTACTACCATTGTTTTTTCGACCATGAGATTCTCAACGAATCGACTATATTTCACTTCCCAAATAATCTTGGCATGCTTGCTTGACGGAGCACAAAGGTGTCCTAGGTGACATAGCAGTGCATCCTGGAGGTGAAAAATTGGAACTTGCATACCCTCCAAGGGTGTCTTGTATGTGTGGCTAAACTATGGATCGCTCTTGTAGAGAACTAACCAATCAAAAGTCATAATTTCCACAAGATTTGATAATGGTCATTAGTGCCACGATCGGTGGTCGCCTGAGGCAGTCTGCAACATTAATTGTGCTTCCCTTCTTGTACTTGATGTTTAAATGAAAATGTTGCTAATATGTGGATCACTTCTGATGGCGATCACTCTGCAAATTCCCTTGTGTTGTATGAACTGCAGGGGTTAGTGGTTTGTATGGAGCATCGTTTCCATCCCCAAAATGTAATTCTTCCATTGTTGTAAAGCCTCCATAATCGAATAAATTTCTTTGTCATAATTCAGATACTTGTGGACTATGTCGGACAATGTCTCACTGTGATATACCACTATGTTAGGTCCTTATATTACTAGTGTAGTCCCTTATTGTTGTTAGTGTATCCCCCTTATTGTTATCGTTGTACCCCTATAGTTCCCATATTGTTATTATTGTGCCCCATAAAACCCCACTATCGTTATTTTTGTGCACTTACATTATTATTGGTAGGTTGGCTATGATTATATTGTGACCCCATGGACTCCTATTTATAGAAAATAGGTTTAGTCATTTGAATCATCCAGGAATTTTTCATTTATGTAATGTAAAGGAGGTTTCCCCCTCGAAGTCAATGATTTCTAAGGCACTGATACCTCTTTTCTTCTATTTTTGGAGCTGGTTTCATAACATTTGGTATGAGACCTTTGGATTATATGGTTTTTCTACTTCAAACAGGCCATCTTGGAATTTGCGCTATAAAAAAATTTCTGCGAAGGTTCAGAAGCTAATAAATACCTATTTGTGAAAAAATCCAGAGGAACGTCTTGTAAAATTTTAGATATTGGTTTGCAATAGTTTCAGAGATATTATCTATGGAAGTTAGGGTTTTTTCAGGCTCTCAAATTTCATCTTAAAGAGGTTTCCTTGGGAAAATCATCATAACTATCTCTCTGAGCATCTGATTGGAATTATGTAAAAAGTGGCCAAAATTACATGGACTATAGTTTCCTGTGTATCAATTTTAGAGCCGAAGGAGGAAACAATGACACATGGCACACTGTACAAGTTTTCTATACTGAACAAGTCCATAATTAGGTCATTGTGGAATATTGGGCATAGCTTTGTCTTGAAGAATCCAAATTAGGCCAGGCTTATGGCATTGGAAAGAATATTTTGAGGGCTACTAAAGGACTGAATATAAAATCTTGGGGATCTAAAATTTTAGAGATACATTAGTTTCAAAATTTATCTCCTCAAAAGCAAGAAAAAGGTGTGTATTTTTTTTCAAATTACATAAGTATTGTTTGAAAAATCAGTTTGAAGTGATTCCAAGGGAATATTGAAGCATAGATATCAGTATTGGGTTCTAAAATTCACCCTAAAAAGAATTCAATAGCCATTAAGTCCTCATAAGGCTATACTATGACTCATGAAGAGAAGTGAAACATGATATATCAAAATTACAAGGGTAAATCCAACAACTTTCTCTCTCGCAAAGAGCAACAAAAAATGAAATGGATGTTTTGAAGAAATTCATGGAAGCTAAGATGGATGGTTCGAAGAAAGGCGTGGAAGCTAATATGGATGGTTTGGAGAAAGACATGGAAAGTAAGATGGATGGTTTTAAGAATGTCATGGATGGCATGGAAGCTAATATGGATGACATGGAAGCTATAATGAAAGACATGAAGAATGATCTAAAAGTAGACATGTAAGGTTTGAAGGAAGGTTTGACAAAGTTGATACAAGAAATGATTCCTAATGATGAAAAGGTAGTACAAGAAACTCATGATGAGAACGAAATAAATGTTAATCATGATTTCATAAATTCTAATGTTGGATGGAATACCCACCATATTCCAAATATGGATATGAGGAAGTTTGATGGCAAGGATCCCATAACATGTATACTACATATTGAGAAATATTTTGATCTTTGTAATGTGCAAAACACACAAAAGGCAAGCATTGAAACTTTACATTTAGAGAAAAATACATTTGTATGGTATCGATGGCTTTGCTCTCGTAAAAAAATTGTCACTTGGTCAATTTTTACGGAGGAAATGATAGCACATTATGAGGATACAAAGAGAAACACCTTCGTTAGCCAATTGATAAATCTAAAAAAAAAGGGTTCAATGGTGGATCACATTGACTACTTCCAAAAATTCAATATAAGGGTAACTGATATTCCAGAGGAACACAAAATTGATGCCTTCATAGGTAATTTAAAGGATAACATCCAACATGAGGTTCGCCTTTGGGAACTGATTCATTAGAGAAGGAATTCAGGTTGGAAAGAAAAATTAAAAGTAAAATTATTGCGACAAGGAAGCCTACCACTAACATCTATAAGGATGGAAGTGTTGATAATCCTAGACTTACACAACCTACAAGGTTGACACAACAACAATTGGAAGAGAAAATAGCAAAAGGGCTTTGCTACAGTTGTGATAGAAAATACACTAAAGGTCATAAGTGTTCCGAGAAGAAATTATTTTACATAGATTGTGAAGAGGAGGAAGAAAATGAACAAGAAACTTCAAAAGAAGAGGATATACACCAGGAATTAGCAGTAGAGAAAGAAGAAATTAGTTTGACCATATCTTGTAATGTATTGGCAAGAATTACAACTCCTAAAACTCTCAATATAGAAGAACATATCATGAAGAAAAATGTAATAGTGTTGATTTATTCAGGTATTACACATAATTTTATTCATTGTAAGGTAGCCAAGGAACTGAATTTCTTCCTATACCCAGCACCACAGTGTCAAGTGATGGCTGCAAATGGAGGGACTATAAATTGCTCTGGAAAATGTCATAATATCAAGCTAATCATGGGGGAATATGTATTGAATATTCCAATTCTTTCCATTCCAATGGGAGGTGCTGATGTTGTATTAGAAGCACAATGGTTACAATCTCTCGGGACAGTAGCTTTTAATTTTCAAGAACTTTTCTTGAAAATTTTTTCAGAAGGAAAGGAGGTTGAATTAAGGGGTATCACAGGGAAGCTATGAAATACAGTAATCTCTAATTTCATGAAAAATCTTCCAAAGAAAGAACAACAAAGTGTAATTGAAAAATTATGCTCACTAGAATTTCCAACAACAAAATCATCTATTTCTTGAGATCTCGAAAAATTCTTGGGCAATCAGTCCAAGGTGTTTGAAACTCCCAGAGGACTCCCACCTATTCATGATCATAATCATGCTATTTATTTGATTCTAGGAATTTTTCCTCCAAACATCAGGCCTTACAAATATCCTTATGTCCAAAAGAGAAAAAATGAACTTATGATTGCAGAAATGATAGAGGCTGGTATAATTCAACCTAGTCAAATTTTTTTCTCTACTCCAATATTATTGGTGCACAAGAAGGATGGATCATGGCGCATGTGTCCGGATTTTAGGGAGCTCAATGTGCTCACTATTAGAGATAAATTTCCCATTCCTATGATTGATGAATTATTGGATGAATTACATGGAGAAATTTATTTTACCAAGTTGGATCTTCATTCAGGATATCATCAAATTAGAATGAAGACTGAAGATATTCCGAAAACATCATTTTGAACTCATGAGGGTCATTATGAATTTTTCGTCATGCCTTTTGGCATTAACAATTCACCTTCTACATTTCAAGGGTTGATGAATTCCATTTTTAAACCCTTCATTATAAAATTTGTGTTATTTTTTTTTGATGATATAATAATCTATAGTAGGTCTGGGAAGGATCATGTTCAACATGTTGACAAGGTGCTAAAACTATTGAAGGAAAAAAAATTATATGCAAAAACCTCCAAATGTTTCTTTGGATTACGGGAGGTGGAATATCTGGGTCATATTGTATCTAAGGAGGGTGTTAAGGTAGATCCTAAAAAAATTAAATCCGTTAAGGAATAGAAATTTCCCCCAACCATAGAGCAGTTGCGAGGATTTTTTGGGTTAACAGGGTATTATCACAAGTTTTTTAAGAATAATGGGAGAATAGCAACACCTATAACAATATTATTGAAGAAAGATGCATTTTCATGGACTCCTGAATAAACTAAGGCCTTTGAACATCTTAAAGAGGTAATGTGCCTAACACCGGTCTTAGCTACGCCAGAATTCTCAAAAACATTTATTGTGGAATGTGATGCCTCAATAAATGGAATCGTTGTTGTTTTAATGAAAGAAGGAAGACCCATTTCTTTTGAAATACGTCCAATCAAAGGAAAGTATTTATAGGAATCTATTTATGAGAAGGAAATGTTGGAAATACTACCTGCACTAAAGAAATTGTGACCTTACCTAATGGGAAGACACTACAAGGTAAAAATTGATAATGCTAGTCTTAAACACTTTTTGGAACAAAGACTATCTTCAAAAGAGAAACAAAAATGGGTCACAAAGATGTTGGGTTATGACTTTGAAATCATCTACAAAAAAGGGAAGCTAAATGTTGTTGCAGATGCACTCTTAGGAAAGGATGAGTAGGTGGAAGGATCAATTTGTGCCATTTCTATTATCCAACCAGATTGGATAAATGAATCAAGGGAGGAATGGAAGAATGATGAAGAAGTATGGACAATCATTCAAAAGTTGCAGCAAGATCAGAGTACATATGTTACATATAGTTGGAAAAATGATTCCTTATCATACAAATATTGCTTATATCATTGTAAGAATTCCCACCTAAAACAAAAGATTGTTTTTGGAATTTCACACCTCTCCCATAGGAGGACAGTCAAGATTTTTAAAAACATACCATAGGGTGAAAAAAGAATATTTTTGGAATGGCCTTCAATCCGATATTCAAAAGTTGGTGGTATAATTTTTTGTTTGTGAAAAAAATAAAGTTGAGACAATTAAGACCCCGAGTTTGCTACAACCTTTACCCATTCTAAGTCAACATTGGGAGGAGGTTTCAATGGATTTTATCACAAGTTTACCTAAGTCCGAAGAAAAAAGTGTCATCATGGTGGTAGTTGATAGACTTACCAAGTATGCATTATTTTGTGCATTATCTCATACATTTAAAGCAATTATAGTTGCTACTGCATTTATGGAAACAATTCAAAAGCTACATGGAAACCCAAAGATTATTGTAATCGAAAAAGATCCCATTTTCACTGGAAATTTTTGGACAAAATTATTTTCTTGTTTGGGTACTCAACTAGCCAATAGCTCATATTGTCATCCTTAATCCGATGGGAAAAATGAGATAGTGCACAAATTTTTTGAACAATATCTTTGTTGTTTTGTATGTGATAAACAAACACAATGGGGTAAGTGGTTACCTCTAGCTAAATGGTGGTATAACACTTCCTTCCATACTGCAGCAAAAATGACCCCATTTATGGCACTTTATGGATATCATCCACCATACATCACATCATCTTTAAGACAGAATTCTAAGTTTCAAGCAGTGGAATATCGCATCGAGCATCAACAAAAAGTTCTCCAACTCTTAAAGGATAACCTAAAATTGGCACAAAATCGAATGAAACAACTGGGAGATTAACATCGCAGCGAGAGAAGTTTTGATGTATGAGACTGGGTATTTTTATGGCTACAACCATACAAACAAATTTCCATCAAGCAAGATAAGAAGGATAATAAATTATTTCGAAAGTACTATGGTCCTTACAAGTTGTTGCAAAATATTGGTACTATGACATACAAATTGGAGCTTCCTACTTCTTATCGAGTGCACCCAATTTTCCATGTTTCATGCTTAAAGAAGGTTACAGGTGACAAAATTCCAGTTCAACCAATATTTCCAAAACTTGATGAGGAAAGAAAAATCATATTGGAACCTGAAGCATTCATGGAAAGAAGAGCTTGACAGCTACGAAATCAATCAATTTCAAAGTATCTCATCAAGTGGAAGAACTTACCCACTCAAGATTCCACATGGGAGGATGATAATTTTATATAGAAGCATCCAGAGCTACTCAAGAATTGAGGACAAAACCTTATTCAAGGAGAGCGGAATGTTAGGTCCCTATATTACTAGTGTAGTCCCTTATTGTTATTAGTGCATCCCCATTATTGTTATTTTTGTATCCTTGTATTCCCCATATTGTTATTAGTGTACCCCATGAAACCCCACTATTGTTATTGTTTTCCCCTTACATTATTATTGTCAGGTTGGCTAGGATTATATTGTGACCCCATGGACTCCTATATATAGAAAAGAGTTTTTTTCATTTGAATCATCCAAGAATTGTTCGTTTATGTAATGTAAAGGAGGTTTCCCCCTCAAAGTGGTTGATTTCTATAATATTCCTGAATGGGAAAAGTAGGAATATAGTGCAAAACCATGGAAATAGTAGTGTAAACATTAAATCAAAATAGGAGACCAATATGAAGACCTTTAATTCATTATAAAAATAGAAAAATTTGAATAATAAATGGACCATAAGATGTACAATAAGATAGAAAAAGCCTCCAATAGATAAAACCATAAAAAGAGGTGCTACTACTATATATCAAGAAGTCGGAAGACTGCTACAACGTTGTTTATAAGGCACTGCTATATCAAATGAAAATAAAAAATAACATGGGCTGATATATGCCTCAAAAGATAGATCTAATATAGATCTAGGAACTATACAATCTCCAATGAAGAGCCCCTCAAGGGTTTTCAGAAAAACACCCTGTACAAGATATGAATCAAAGCCCTAGGGCTGAAGATTCACTGCGACATATAGATCTAGAAAGTGTGGCTGACCTGATATAAGAAATAGTGCAACCTCCTCCAACAGATATCCTAGATGAAAGGATGATCCCTTATCTATCAAACCTCCTCTCCAAATGGTGTACTGAAACCACCCAACAACTCCTCCCTCAAAATAATGCAGATCTGGAAAGAAACTATATTGTATGGAAAAATAAATATATGGCCTGATGCCAAGATCTAAAAATAATGGAAAGGAACCATTCTCAACTGAAAATAAGTATTGAAGTGACCCAAAGATGGTCTCCACTGCTGCAACCTGCAAAACAACTCAACCCTCAACAGGATCTGTGCTATAGATGTAAGATTAAGCTTTGGCCAAATGCCTGATAGTGGAAGTGAAGTAAAAGAATCCTCCAAGAGCTTCTCAATGGAAGAGGTGGGATTCCTGATTAGGAACACCCAGTGCTAAAAAAAACTTGCAATCTCATCTAAACAACCAAAGAAATCTATATGTCTAAACAGACCATATATTCAGAAATATAATCACAAATACATCATGAATATGGCTGCCATCTTCTTCCTTTTATAAGATATGAGCTTCCAAACCCTAAGCACCATTCATTTATGACCCTAATTCCATGCAAGGTGTCTCCATATAAAACTGTGTTGTCCCTTATTGATTGCCACTCCTCCATGAGAGTGATGTTGATTTGGTTAAAGTTGACCCAGTCAAGATGTTCCAACCCCATTTCACACCTAAGGGTGCTTAATTAAGCTACAAAGATGTTTTAATTTTACACTCGAATTGATTTATTCATTATTAAGGAGACTTATGGATCTCCATTTTCCTCTTATTCATTGAAAAAAAAGAAAAAGAAAAAATTAATATTCCAACTAGCTCATGGCTAATTTGGAATATTATGATTTCCAAGGTGTTGACCTCTCTTTTCTTCAATTTTTGGACCTGGTTTCACAACACATTGGATGCCCCTATTGAGTAAGAACTGTCCCAATAACACATTCAGAGGAATCTATCTCGATCTCAAATGGATGTTGCAAGTCTGGTAATGTGACCACTGGGGAAGAGCAGAGGCGATGTTTCAATTCTAAACACCTTCTGTTGAGATTATGAACAAAATATTTTTTCTTTCACTCCTCTCTTGGTGATTTGACTCAATGAATAAGTCATATGAGAGAATCTCGACATGAACATGTGGTATAAATTAGAAAGACCCAGAAATATGCGAAGCTCCGTTACAATGGTTGGGGCTGGCCAATCCCGAATTACTTGGATCTTGGTTGGATCCACATGCATCGTATGTTCAACAATAATGTATCCAATATACTGAGCCTGGGTCATGCCAAAGGTGCACTTCTCCAAATTGGCACACAAATTTTGTTCCCGCAATGTTTGGAGGACCTATCAGATGTGGTGGAGGTGCTCTTCCAAAGTGTGGATGAAGATCAGGATGTCATCCAAGTAAACTACTACAAATGAGCTAGTGAATGTCTAAAATATGTCGTCCATCAGCCTCATGAAGGTTGTGGGATAATTCGTCAACCCGAAAGGCATTACCAACCATTCGAAAAGGCCCTCCTTGGAATTAAATGCAGTCTTCCACACATCAGAGGGTTCGATTGGTACCTGGTGATACCCAAACTTCAAGTCGATCTTGATGAAATATTTCATCCCTTTTAGTTGGTGGATAAGGTCATCAATATATGAGATCATGTACCTATTCTGGAAATTGATATTATTCAATTCCTGATATCAATATGAATTATCCAAGTCCCATCCTTGTTCTACACCAAAATGATCAAGCTCCCTCAGGGCGATGAACTCGACTGGACGTGACCTTTCTGTAGAAACTCCTAAATCTACCTCTTGATTTCATCGTTATCAAAATCAGAGTGCTGATAGATTGGTCCATTGGGCAACGACACACTTGGGGTCAGATTGATGGGGTTCTTAACCTGGAAGTGCGGAGGCCCCCCTGCGGGTGAGGTGAAAATTTCCTCGTACTCCTCCACGACGTTGTCCATTTGTTGTTGTTGTGCAGAGGATCCTTGTCTGGAGGTCGTGGACACTATATTCTTCTTACCCTGAGGGCAGATTATCAGGAAAACAAATTCCTGGTTTTGGAAAAGAGATTAATGCATTTTTTTGCAGTAACCAAAGAGATAGTCGTAGGCAGTGTTACCTCTGGTATCTTGTAAAAATTATTGCCGAAAGTAATAATAACAATGGGAGGTTGGGAATCATATACAACATGTCACTTCCATAGGTATGGTTTGCCTAATAATACATCACAAACATCAAGAGGAGAAATGTCACATAATACCTCATTCGTGAAGGGCTTGATGGTGTAGGGAATGTGACACTGCTTGCTGACACGGAGATCCCTTCCTTGGTGAAGCCACCCAATGGTGTACGGTTTCGGGTGTGTTTTGGTCGTCAAGCTCAGCCACTTTATGACCTCTACTGAAATGAGGTTCTTTTGGCTCCCAGTGTCGATAATGATTTGTAACGGGGAACCCTTTACCCACATCTGGTAGTGGAATAAACATTCCTCCTCCTCTGGATCTTCCGACTCCTCCTTTTGGATCTGCATGGTGGAAACAGTGGTGTTGGGATCCACATCAATATTATTCTTCCCTTTGTCATTCCCCTTTTCAGGTTCTGATTCAGAGTCAGAGCATGCATCTCATTTAGAAGCCCTCTTCTCGTCCACCCGTGACTACATGGCCCGACACTCACTTGTGTTGTGAGTGGAGCTCTTATGGAACTCACACCACTTTCATGTGTCCTTATTTGGCTTCACGGTGTTGTACTTTTCTTGTGGCTTTGGCAGGTTTTATTAGGTTTCCATGCCTTGCCTTTGTCCTTTGTTTTGGAGTTTGTGGGCACCTTCCCTTGCTTTTGATTTGTAGAACCAAAGTCTTGCTTCTTCTATTAGAATTTCTGCTCAATCTTGGCAGCATACCAGTATGATGTACCAAGTGAGGAGATGTCAAGGAACTCGATTTCCTCATAAATGTATATGTGTAGACAACAACGGTACTTCAGATCCAAATGTTTCTTTGAATATTTGATACCCAACTTTGTGCATGGGGTATGGAACAAATTCATTAGCTCATGCAAATATCGATCCCTTTTCTATCACAATGTAGCCCATTATATGTAATTTTCCTCATAGCTTCCCACAGGGTAATATTTTTCCTTGATGGCATCTCTGAAATAATTCCAAGTGGGTATGACTGAGAACAGAGAGGGTTAACCCTCCTAATTTTTCTCACAGTAGGTTTCCCACTAGTCCTTGACATTGGGGTAGCTTTGAGGAGTGTTAAAATAATATTGTCTCGGTCAGAAAAGTCATGAACCAAGAAATATACTTCTCATATGGCGTCTGAATCTATTTGGCACTCAAATATTGGAATGCCAAAGTTTACTTGTACCTTAAAAGGATCTACGCCTCCAGAGTGGGTGCTCGATGCAGATGCGCCACCAGTGAGTAGTTGTTGAAGGATCTGGGCAAAGTTATCCATCATCGTCTTCCTTTGTTTCTCGAGGGCCTCCTTGAGCAATATTTTAATAGGATCTCCTGCTCCCTCATCTTTATTTCCGTCCCCCATGGGAAGTTGTCGATGTTTGTGAGGCTGATCTTCCATAGATTCAATAAGATTGAGCCCTAACTCATTATACCCCGACCACATTGGGGACATGCAAAGAAGGATCAAGAAATATAAGACCACTCTGATAGCAATGATCTAGATTTCTAGAGGTGTTAACACTCCACTAGGTCTCCGAAGGCAGAGGAGGAGACCAACAAAGGTAACCATAGACCACTTTGACCTACTAGCTAGCCCTACTAGGTTGAGAGGGCTCTCTCAGTGAAATCACAGCCAAATTTACTAGATCATGGAGATTTTAGGCTAGATATGTAGATTAGGGTTTGGTTGATTTGGGATTTTGTGCTGGATGAAATTGGAGCTTTCGAAACTAGGCTTGAAACTCTTTTAGGGTTACAAGAGAAAAAAATGTAGGGGAATGAAGGGGCAAGGTAGGAAAGATCAAATGATCAAATAGGTTGTATGATTCTGGTGTAGGATGAAAAGAAATATCATGAAGAAGCATAGAAATATGAATTCATTCCTTAAGAAGAAATTAAACACAACATCATCATCTCATCAAAACAGGCCATGCATTACTCATGAATCCTTCTTAAAGAACTGCAAAGACAATGAGTGAAATAAATAGACATTTAATAGAAAGAGAAATTATTGAATGGAGTGACTTACTGAAAATAAACATAGCCATACAAGCTCGCCACATGAATCCATAAATTTAAGCTGCAACTTTTCTGTCTATTCATTTTATTACTTAGTCAAAATATAATACACTAGTTCAATGTCCAATGTTCCAACACTTGGAAATTATTAAAAAAGGCCTCATATAACTACTCAAGTCAAAATCCTCCCTTGGAGGTCAAATTTTCCAGCATTAAATTCAAATACATGCACCTATCTGAAGTCAGCTACACCCTAGGGAGGTTGCACAAGAAATTCCTCCTTTTCCCAACCACTAGAGACATATCCTCAAAGAAATAAATGGAGGATAAGACACCTATTTACCTCTATATTTACCATTTACATTTACATTTTGACTTTTTTATTCATCCACATTCACCTTTTGACTTTTCAAAAATTCAAACTAGAAATTGTCAAAAATTACACACTGAAAATTTAATTAAAATCTCAGAAAATTGGAAAAATCCCAGTGCCTTGTTGGAGGCCATTTTTAGGCACCTTACTGAAGTTACAAATGAAATCTGAGAGACTGGTAAACTATATTTGTTTGTCTATATTCCATAACATCTTGAATTTTTGAAAATGGCCCATGGGAAGGCCTTCGAAAAATCATTCTCCCAAGATTGGTCAAAAAGCGTAGCCTTGCCTCAAAAAACAAGGTAGAAAGGTGTTTTTGAGGTGGGGTTTTGACCATTTTCTCCTTGTAAAAGCTGATGAATTGGGTTTACAGGTGTCGAAAATTGATGTATGAGTCATAATCTATCCAAACTTGTAGAGGTTGTGCTATTTGGAGCTCTTCATAAAAAGTGTAGTGTGACCCATTCAACGCTTTTTGCAGGGTGACCTGTGCTAAAAATTGCCCAATTTGACCAAAAATATGAGATTTACCTAAATCTTCTCCAAAATTTATGTGTGAGATCCTGATGAGGTATGTTATGCAACTATGGAGGCATCAACAAGAAAATCAACTTTACTCTTCTCCTTTTGACTCATTAGGGTTTCTTTAAGCTGGTCTTGCAATTTCTTAATTTTCTTTTGTGAAATCTGATTCCTTGTTTCATAGTGGGTATGCATGCATTTATGTATCTTGTTATCTCTGTTGGCCTTTTTAAGGAGATTTTATAAGTGATTATTGAGCCTTTATAGCAAAAATTACCTATCTTCATTGATTTCCATGATAATATTCTCCTCAAAAGTGAGTTCCTCTACAAAAAGTGGGTCATGTTGTCTTTCTAGCTCCAATGCTCTTTTTAGGCCCCTTGTTCATAGTCACTCCTTGCCATCTGTTCTTCATGCTCAATAGACTCATCATGCTCAATCACTGCTTTGCCTTTTAATTCTTTCCTCTTAGCTTTAAGTTCTCTACCTCCATAATCAACTTCTTTGTTTTGAGTTGACCGTTCTCCTGCTCAAGGAATGAAATGATGAATTTGGACCTTGCCAAATTGCCCTAATTTTTTTTGATTTGAGCATCCTTATTTCTTATGATCCTCTCCAATTTTTCCTGCTCCTCATGGGCTTCCAAGTCTATTAGGTCAAAATCTTGTTCTTTGTCATGCATGGATGTGTCATGCTACATGGATGGTGATCCCTATTTCGGTGAAGAAGGCTTGGCCCCTCCCACAATCTGTGGAAAAAACAGAAGCATGTTCCCTCTTTTATAAGTTTTGACCACTTTATCCCCTCATTTCTTCTTCTTCATTGTAGCCCTACTAGATGAACCAATTTCAACTTGTGTAGGTGGTGTTGATGATGAAGTAGTTCTAGTAGGTTGATTAGAAGAAAGTAAAAAGACCTCTTATTCAATGGATGTATCCAAATATATGCCTAGATGGTCTAGATGATGTAGGAAAATAATTTTGGTGAAGGAATGATGAAAGAGGCTATTTTTTTATAGCTCACTGTCTCTGTGATTCACTATGTATGTCATCTTATCTAGACTTCTGTACAGGTAGTAGGGTATGTTGAGAAATTTCACCTTGGTAAAATGCATAAGTAATATGATGTGATAAGTGTAAATCCTAGAGAATCTCCACTCACAAGTAAAATATTTCATGATGAACTTCATCAAAGGTGCAAACCTGTCAAGGATCTAGCCAAAAGGAAATATTTTCATGATGTTTTCTTTGTATTGAGATTTGAGATAGGGTTGATACAACTAAGCATCCAATTCTTAGGCCTTAAAGAATTTTTCAGTCATGTTAGGTATCCTTGTGGCTACCTCTATGGCATAATATTAAATGGTAAAGGTTACCACTGCAATATTTTCTTGAGATTTCTTGAGGTTGGTGACAAACAATTTGGTCAATTCATGATGATGTTGCACTTTTTGGACCATCTCACAAAAATCAAAACATCCAACATGCTGAAAACACTTGAATACAAGTGGTGATGACAATAGCTTCCGAGTATCTAATGGTTCATATCTTGACACTTTCCCTCCCTTTTTATAAGTTTTCTTCTCTTCCTCCATAGTGGAATATGATAGAAAACACTAGGGGTAAAAAGGGGGAAGTGAAGAAGGAAGGGGATAATGGGGTTAGGAAGTAGGGATGAATTTATGAAAAATTTAGGAGGTGAGGAGGGATGTTAGGGACCTTGGGGAAGTGGAGGGAGGTGAAAAGGATAAGGGAATAGGGAAAGGGAATTTTTACACATGCCTGTACTGTTGGCTGCCCAAAAATGCAGCCACTAGGGATAGGATTTGGGGAAAGGTTTTAGAGAATGAAATTTTGAGAGGGGATTAGGGTTTTAGGGATGTATTTAGGTGTGTAGGAGGTTAGGGTAGGATAGGAGAGGGACTATATGGTTTTCAAATTAAAAAAAAAAAAAAAACCTAGTCTTTTAGAAAAGCATAACGTATGAAGAAATTGACAAATTTTCCACCATAGGAATTAAGAAACTAATTGAAATAGAGTGTGAAGTGGCTGAATTACTTCTTTTACCCTTGTGAAATATTTTTTTGAGCTTGGAGACCTTTCTCAACCCTTTAGAATATTTTCAAGGCAAATCATAGCTCCTCTGCAAAAAACGAAGCGCCAGAAATAAAAGCGGAGGACTTGAAGGAAAAGCACAACATGTTAAGGAAAAGCGTAGCATGTGAAGGAAAAGTGTAGTGTGTGAAGGAAAATTTCAACAACTAAAGGAAAAATTCAATGACAGAAGGAGAAGCGCAACGACTGTAGGCAAAAACTTATTTATGAAAATGTATGGCCCTGAAATTATGAGGAAATGATAGATGATGAATGAGAGCTCGATGCTAAGAAGGAAGAAGAGTGCAAATGAAATGAGCTTGTGTATTTTTGGGCCTTTTGTAAGCATGGAATGACTCCCTTTGAGTGATGATGGGCCCCACATGTATTTTTTAAGGATGACTTCCATTCTTCTTTTTGACTTCATAACCCTTTGTAATATGATTTTTTTTTTTACTTTTCTTTGAAACATTGAACTGCAACTTTGGAATTTCAGAACACTTATTACATATAGAAACATTAAAATTACATTTAAAAATCAAAATTCACTGAAAAAAATATTTTATTACCACTCATCAAATTTTCTTAATTTTATGCATGAAATGGAAGTTTGGTGACCTTGAAACCCTAATAAACTAATGGAGACTCTGAACTGAATGAGATCATGATTGATATGATTGAAATGGTCATGAAAATATCTGAATAATGATATACTTAGCTTATTTGATGATATGGACCAGCATTTTAAATTTTTTGGAGTGGAAAATCATCCTAAACTTAGTGCCTAGTGACCAAATTATTTCTTTGAAAATCTAGTAAAATGACAAAATTTTTACTATGGGACCATAACAAAACATGATAAGATTTCATTTGATCACTGGTGATAGCCTATACGATGAAAATACTGACACTAACAACATAAACACAACAAAATACACATATAATGATAAATAGAAACATGCAGCGGATATAACACTTGATTTCATTAATATCAAAGAACTGAAATTTGTTTACAGATAGAATGCAGGAAATAAACTAGCTAGGGCACTTGTAGCTTATCTCTGAGAAGATATATGGTGGCTACATGCCTCTGAAATGTGTTACAATGAGGCTTGAGGGCCTATTTATTAGTTAGAAACAATGGAAAACCGTAAACACCCTAAAACCTAACCCTAGGAGATGAAGCACCAAAACTATGGGCCTCGTTTGGGTAAACTGGTACATCAACTTCCCGAGGACATAACTTTGGCATATGATCTCCATTTGAGGTGCACAATACCTCATTAGAAATATATATCCGATGACTACAACCTTTTATGTTGGAAACATCAAATGAACTTCAATGTTGCTCTCTTTTTTCCCAAAAAACATCGTTTAGGGCCTCAAAATGGCTCTGGAAGTTTAGGACCCGAAAAACTACTAAAAATTGAAAACTGTGCTACAATTAAGGAAACTAAAAAACTGGAAAAAAAATGGTGGGCCCCCAAGTGGAATAGGTAGGTGGCCACCAATATCCATCTAGATCATGAATTCAACATTGTTGTTGATTTTTTCAGTAGAGATGTGCATTTTAAGGCCATCTCGAAAGTGGAGGTATATGATGCGGTAATGCCATATCTTTCTTTTGATTTGTAGAGATGATGATTTTGTTGTTCAGATCCTTATTACCATTATGTTTAATGATACTTGTATGCCACATCATGTGAGAATTTATTATCTTGTCATGTTGAAGAAGGGCCCATATAAGTGAGAGTTCTTATAGGAGAATGTCTCATGGAGAGATATGCCACTCAAGTTGTAGGATTTTATCCTTGTAATGACAAATAATACACCATGCAATCACCAACATACTGTATAATTTAATGAAGAAGCCTCCCCACTCTTGACACTAGGCCTAGAGATGTAACCCACACTGCGTGAACTATATTATCAATGTGTGTGTGTTCTTTGATTTTATAGTTGTCATTATGTTTCCTGTTCTTTAAATAATGAACATGTATTTTTTCATACTCTTTCACATGCAATTATGCTAACATCACAAAAGTATAAGATATTGGTATATTTCAATAGCTGAGAGAATTTAGATCAATTTTGGTATCAGATTGATCTTCTCACTGATGTGAATTGAAAGTGTGAATGATTGAACTTGCAACAAGAAGGAAAATGGAGAAAAAAAAATATATCTACAAGGACCTCCTCAGGATGGTGTACATGGTAGATATAATGTATGGAGATTATGAGGAGGAAATGACAAGGGAGGAACAATAGAAATAAAGAGAAGAGGATGATGCTCCATCTACATCCGCGAGTGAATATTATTGTTCTTCATCATCTTCTCATAATTCAAATAAGGAGATTAATCAGAGCATTCAAGTAGATAATTTTGAATTAGGGAGACTTATAAGAGAATGAAAAGAGGAGAAACATAGACTGCAACTTCAATTACAACCCATGGAAGAGGCCTTGGAAAAATCAAAGCACAACGAAGGCTTAGAGAAACCATCATCACCTACTTCAGAATCGACAAATCAAGTAAACAATGTTGATAATTCTTTAGTTTCATTTTCACATGGCACTATTTCTATTAGAATCCTTGAGGTACCCATCTCAAGAACTGACCTGAGACTCCTTTCCAAGATGGGATACATCGAGGGAGAGTTCTCTAAGGTAACATAGTATTCCAAGTCATTGTTGAAACCATCAAGGAAAGAGGATGATGGGAACACATCACAACCCTCACATGAAAATGCACAATGTAAAGAAAGAGCTCAGGTAAGATTTCATAGCCAATATTGCACTAGAGATGACCAAGAGGGGTATATAAATTTTTCATATTCTAAATTTATTTTTTATTACAATCATATTGTTAATGATGAGCATAAATCATGGCATAGAAAATGTTTTAGCTTTTGTTTCTTGCATAACCATGTGGTTTTCGAGTGCTGGAAGCAAATGGCAACAAGAGAGAGGACGAGATGTGAAAATACTTCTCCACATCAGGGAAGGAAGATGGTTAATAAGGTCTGGAGGAGGAATTTTTTTTGTAGCCATTGTAACAAGCATGGGCATCAAAGAGCCACATGTTGGGATCACCATCCAGAGAAATGTCTCAAGAAGGAAAAAATGCCTATGCAGGAACCAGTTGGTAAAGTTATTCAACAAGCGAATTTGCTCCAGAATGATGACCCATTCACTTTAATGTGTGAGAGATGGTTTCATTAGAGATAGTAGCTTGTCATGGTTTCATTTTGTAAATCAAATGTTGAGAAATGATTGTAAAAGTGATGATTTGTTTTCCATTACTTATTTCAGCAACATGATGATGAATTCTGTATTTTTTGTTGATAGTTGGGGTATTGGTTTTTATTATGATTCTGATGTAAACTTGACCAAAGAGTGTGTTATAAACACTTGGAAATTTTGAGGATTACTTGGGTCATGTTAGGTATTGTAAGAGAATGTTTATTTTGCAAATATTGTACAACATGTTTGCATAGGATGCAGGTGTCGGTTCATCACTTATGGTTCGAAAAAGAAAAGTTGAAGGTGAAGGAAGTGTTGCATGTGAGGGAACTTGTTGTGCAAAAAAGGGAGTACAACAAATTTCTAATTGTGTTGATTCCTTTGGAGGAACAAAATCTCCTCAATGTGGAGGAATGACCCAAGAAGCTCCAGAAACACTTATTTATCAAAGACGATTAAGGAAAATCTCAAAAATAAAATTTATTTGATTAGCATAAAAAAAGGGCCAGATCAAATATCTCATCACAATATTTCCAATAGCGCAAATGACACCTCAATCTGAATTCGTATGAGAAAATTATTGCAGTTTTAAGTTTGTACAGAAAAGACAAATAAAAGTTAAAGTCAACAATGTACCACGTGGCAGGCCGTATAGATGACACATGGTAGGCCTAGTGGGATAGCTAATGTGGCATCTCAGTCAACAAACTAGGTGAACCCACAATTAGGTGATGTGGCAGCACCACATGTCGGTACATGGTAAGTTGGTAACATAGGTGGCATATGTTGTGAATCAATCAGAGCCTGCCACATGGCCCAATCAAAGGGTACCACACATCACCTCAAATTAGGCCCAAGTTGCCTTGGCATGGTACAACATCCATATTTGTATTATTTTCATGGTTTGAGGAGTCGTTGCAATATGGAAATACATATACCATAAATTATATGTGTTGAAAGCTATATTAAAACCAAAATTGGAATTTAAAACCATATTAAAGAAAAAATGAGAGTCTATGGATTTTGAACCCAAAGCCTCCCTAACAACGAGTATCTTAATATGACTATGCCAACCAATGTTCCAAACTCACACCTATTTTTATTTACCCTAAAATGGTTCAAAAGTAAACCATGGATAATGATGGAGAGTACATGAGAGATGAGGGCATAGGAAGGTCAATGAAAACATCAATTTGAAGAAGATTCTAGGAGTATTGATAGAGAATGTTAGATAATATTCCATAGAAGATTCTCTATAGAAAACCTTGACGAGCCTTTAGGATTCCCTTCGAGGTAGAATTTTAATGTTGTATAAAACATGCCGAGTTTATACTCATTTTACCCAGTTTTTCACAAGGAGCACAATGGTGAATTCAAATTTTTCATTTGAGAAGTGGAAATCTAGTCAATGAGGGAGGAGTAATCTTTGGGTAATATTTGAGATTCCTGATGGTCCAGATTTTTAGAGTGTCAGAAAGGGTTTGAGTTTATAGTCATTTGACAAAATTTCTCACAATTAATTCAATGGTGCAAATGATTTCTTCAGTAGATCTATGCATTTTCAGGTTATCTTAAAAAGTGGATGTATATGATGTAGTGATTCCACGTCTTTCTTTTGATTTTCTGAGATGACGGTTTTGTTGTTAACATCCTTATTACCATTATGTTGAAGGATACTTTTATTCCACATCACGTGAGAATTTATTATCTTGTCATGCTGAAGGAGGTCCCAAATGAGTGAAATTTCCTATAGGAGAATGTCTAGTGGAGCAACATGCCCTTATAGTTGAGGTAGTTTAACCTTGTAATAATAAATAATACATCATGTGCTCACCATCATCTTGTAGCATTTAATGAAGTGGCCTACACACTCTTAACACTAGTCCCAGATATGTAAGCCACATTGGGTGAACTCTGTTATCAATGTGTGTGTGTTCTTTGATTTTATGGTTTTCATTATGGTTCCTCTTATTTAAAGCATGTACATGTGGTTTTTCATTGTTCACATGCAATTCTGCTAAAATCGCAAAAGTAAAATATCTCGGTTAGTTCCTTTAGCTGAGAGAATCTAGATCAGGTAGTAATATCATAAGAATCATGATCACCATCCTTATCATCATGACCATTATCACCACTCTCATCATCGATATCATGAGAACTACCGTCATGATCATGATCACCACCCTTATCTGACATATTTTCCATTGCATTCCCTGTATCCCTCATCAATTCCAATATCGTACTAGATCGAATGATACGATGCATAAGAGACATCATCTCACGTATAAATTCCCTAAATATATCCATGAACCTAAGATATGCACTAATATATCGAGACCTCGTAGGGAAGACCCATTCAACAAGAAAAAATTTGGCAAATATGTTGTAGTATTCCATCTAAAATTTTAGACCAACCCTACGGCCTCAGATGCTCACAACCCCCTAAGGATGTGCCTCACCCTATTGGGCCTTACCCATCCCCTTTTCTCCTCCATCTGATGGTGGAGGAGGCATCAAATATGTCAGTGTCTAAAAAATATATAGTACAAAACAATAATTAAACAAGTTAAAGAATGTTGTAGAATAAATTTTATTCTAATTAATCAAAACAATAAAATAAAACTAAAATAATTTAAAGAAAACACTAATATTACCTCCATCATTTAAAGGCTCAACCGGTGTGAAGAGGATGTTGGGTAACTATCTCCAATCAATGCATGTGTATGGAAACACCAACGAGACAAACACATGGTCATCCTCGCTGGCTAGTAGCATAAGTGCCTAAGTGGAAATCTTGGCTAGCTACTTCGGCATGCCCCTCTTAGGAATAAATTTACCCCACATGCTAATCTAGATGCTAGTGATTGACCTAGTATGGAAATGGTAAAATGTATACCTCCTATCCAAAAACCTCTCAAAAAATAATAAAAAATATCTAAAGCGAAAGGGAAGGTTTTCATCCCATGTATCAATGCCAATATATATCTAAAGCCATAAAAAATTTTCTAAAGAAATGGCAGACCATCTGATACAACATGGAACCTTAATAAAAGAATCCACATAGTACAAAAGAGGGAAACCAATGCATTACCCATAACTACTAAAGTGTGCAGTGGTGTTGTCTAATAACAAGATGAACCTAACCTTCTATGCAACAAACGAAGAAATCCATAGTTGTCCACCACGCACCTGAAAATCAGCTGGAAAAACTGCATGAGGTATGAGATATCTCTGAGTGTAGGAATGTTGAATATTAGTTGCAATCCCATGGGGGACATCAGGGAACTGGGGAAAATCCTCCCCTCTCATGGATAAGCCAGTGATAAAGTATATGTCATCCTCAATGGGCCTATACCACACCTTGGGACTGACATGGAAACCCTACTCTTTGACACTCCATCAACGGATCAGATGCACCAATATGATATAATGCAACTTCACAGATGTATCCTCCTAATAGTAGTTGTTGAAGTCTAATAATGTCTCTTTTTGACATATATTTTTGCCATGATTTTCCACCTTTCTGTCATTTTTTGTAAAAGCCTAGAATATTAAGGTCAAGATCAAATCCACAAGGTACTAAAACATCCATATTTAATTTCTCTGTTTTTAATTAAATTATGACAAAAGTATCTTGCAATTACCAAATTTTGTACATTCTACAATTGATATCCATTTCTGAAGCATAATCAATGGTTAGATAAGTTGAAACGCTCTAGAAGAAGGAAGAATACTACTAAAACATGGAATTTTTCCTCTGTATAGACAAGCACCTATTGGCATTACTTGGAAATCTAAGCGAAGTAAGAGATCTTGAAGTCGACGGTTGGGTAAACATGAAACTACGTGTTGCAGATTGAGCACAAGTAGTGGACAACCAAGAGAGCGAGGCACTGAGTTGTCAGAACACGAAATCTCCTATGACTTGATTTTCCAATAACAAGTCATAAAGAGATTTCGATTCTTCGTATAACAATCTCATAGGTGTCGAGCTGTTTATGATTTATCAACTTAGAACTCTTTTACAATTGTTTGTATTACTTGAATAAATAATAGTGACCAAGACTGAGAACACAGTTCTGAAGTGGTGGCAATTACTATTGTTAAGATTATAATCCCCACAAGCATATTGATGATCTTCTCCTTTAATATAAGTTCACGTTGCTATCTCAATGCATGCATGAATTCTTGACTGATAGTTTATCATGCACTCTAGAAGGGCCCCCTCTGAGCTACGAGGTTTTCATTTTAAGTGTTGAATTCATTTGGTTTACGTTTTCTCAGAAGATCATTTTCGATATAGTTTTCATTTCTGGTTATTTAATCATTATTACAGAGTACTCGTAAAAATGGAAAAAACCAAAAATAGATTTTATCATTTCATGATAGTCATTGTAGCTTTAAAATTTCAGTTTTGTTAGTCGCTATTCATTTTCAAGTTTTGTCATGTAATATTGGAAATATATTTTTGAATTTAATACACACAATAGTAATCTCCCTTGAGTTATATTTTCATTCTTGTTATCTCTATTTCATTGTCATTTCCTTTTAAAGAAATTTACCTTTCATAGATTAAGATTTTGTCATCGGTTTTCTCATAGCAATTAGATTAAATTTGATTCCATTTAAAGTTAGTTTGAAGACTTATTTTCAGTACTTATTGCAGAATAAGTTCAATTATATAGCAGTAGCACTAGGTTATTTTTTTTCATAATTTTATTTTGAATAATTTTCTTTCATTTTTAGATTCTCATAATTTAGATAGATCTTCATCTTAAGAATTTTATTTAGTTAGTTAGTGCATTGGATTGAAATAAAATGTGGGTTTTTAGTTTCAAAATTGTATGAAGACATGCATTTGTATTCATAATTAGTCTTATCTTTTAGATTAGCTAATTTACAGAACAAATCCTAGAATAAATAGTACACATATCCTGGTTGAAATTTAATGAAGTAAATTAAAATATAATTAATTTACCAAACAATACTCAAGGAGGCCTACATTCCTTAAGAGTTCTCAGGTCACTGCAGTAATAGGGCGAGTGTATAAATCCCTCTCCCTCTCTCTAGCCTCCCATGGTTAGGCCATATTGTATTGCTCTACCATTTTCTCTTGCTCCTATTGTTGCTCCCTCTGCTGACGTCTCTCTTACATGATTGACATATAAAATACATCAGCCTCATACATAAAATACAATTTTCTTTTATTAAATGAAAAATGTATATATTAATATGGAAACATAACTTTCAATTAAAAAAAAAACATAAGTTCCCCAAAAGCACAGTCATGTACCAGCTTTAGTGAGCTATCAAACACAACCGCATAGGCATCAATGTGAACATACATACAACGCACTATTTTTGGTTCACAAATTTAAATTTTCATTGTGGTGCATCACACTTATGCATCAGTGCACACATATAACCTCTCTGCACCAGCACAGAACATTAAGGTTCTCGTATGCACCAAAATATACCTATATTTTCAAATGTTATTTTTGTCATGCATTTGGTAAATATAAAAACACCAGGCATAACCTAAAAATTATATGCATCGACATACAATTTGTAGATTTCATGGCGCGTTTTCATTTATGAAACACACTGCAATAATAGCAATGTCGTCTATTCACGCACCGAGCTCTGGTGCATTGTGTAAATTTCACTAGATTATTTGGCCCAATTTATGACAGTCAAAATGTCTCTATTGTGACACATAGGCGTCCCAAGGGCGAGACTTTGAGGTTGGGAAAAACGTAACTTCCAATTTTGTCGCATATGCAAAACTTTTAATAATTGTCAGTAGAGCGACACTAGACACGACACGTGTCTTCAATTAGTCAATTTTTGAATCGTGCTTTTTATTATCATTATTCCGAAATCATGTGGAGACACTAGCGTTACAACACCGATGCCTTCCCAGAATGTGTTGCAATATTGACAGCATGTCGTCGCACACATCATCGCACATCCGACTCTATTAGTTTTCCTGCGATGGAAACAACCATCGGAAGTGCCACAACAGCGTCGCTCTTTTGACACTTGGAATAAAATTGTTGTGACGGTTGGGCCATATCAGTGACAGAAACAACCGTTAGAAGTGACACCACAGTCTTGGCTAATCCGACAGTTTTCATAACATTGTTTCGATGATTGGGCCATACCAGCAATGGAAACAAACGTTGGAATTTCCACCACAGTCGTCATTATTCAGACACTGGGCATAACATTTGCAACAGTTGGGCCATACTAGCGATGGAAACAACCATCGGTAGTGCCACATTATCTGCCATTATTTTTCCATCATTTTCCACCTTTCTATCATTTTTTTTGTACTACCCCAGCATATTAAGGTCAAGATCAAATCCAAAAGGTACTAAAACATCCATATTTAATTTCTTTATTTTTAACGAAATTATGACAAAATTTTCTTGAAATTACTGAATTTTGTACATTCTGCAATTGCTATCTGTTTCTGAAGCATAATTAATGGTTAGATAAGTTGCAACGTTCTAGAAGAGGGAAGAATACTACCAAAACATGACATTTGAGCTCAATATAGACAAGCACCTATTGGCATTACTTTGAAATCTAAGCGAAGTAAGAGATCTTGAAGTCAACAGTTGAGTCAACATGAAATTATGCATTGCAGATTGAGCATAAGTAGCAGAAAATCAAGCGAGCGAGGAAATGAGTTGTTAAAACAAAAAATCTCCTATGACTTTATTTTCCAATAACAAGTCATAAAGATATTTTGACTTTTAGGATAATGATCTCATAGATGTCAAGTTTTTTATGATTTATCAAATTAGAACTATTTTACAATTGTTTGTATTACCTGTATAAATAATAGTGACCAAGACTAAGAACACAACTCTGAAGTTGTGGCAATTACTGTTGTTAAGATTATAATCCTCTCAAAAACATATTGATTCTATTCTACTTTAATCTAATTCCACATTACCTTTTCAATGCATGCATGAATTCTTGACTAATAGTTTATCCTACACTGCAAAAGGCCCCCCTGCGAGCTATGAGGTTTTTATTTTAAGTTTTGAATTCATTTAGTTTACATTTTCTCAGAAGATAATTTTCGATATAGTTTCATTTCTGGTTATTTAATCATTGTTACAAAGTACTTGTAAAAATGGAAAACACCAAAAAGAGTTAACAATTCAATGCATCTTTGATTACTCATACTTCACATTTTATTGTTTCATGATAGTCATCGTAGCTTTAAAATTTTATTTTTGTTAGTCGCTTTCCATTTTCAAGTTCTGTTATGTTAAATTGGAAATATATCTTGGAAGTTAATACACACAATAGTAATATCCCTTAAGTTATATTTTCATTCTTGTTATCCATATTTCATTGTCATTTCCTTTTAAAGCAATTTACATTTCATAGATTAAGATTTTGTCATTGGTTTTCTCATAGAAATTATATTAAATTTGATTCCATTTCAAGTTAGTTTCAAGGCTTATTTTCAGTACTTAGTGCAGAATCAGTTCAATTCTACAATAGTATAACTACATTATTTTTTTTCATAATTTTATTTTGACACTTGGCATAACATTGTTGTGATAGTTGGGCCATACCAGCGATGGAAAAAATCATCAGAAGTGACACGACAGTCGTTGCTAATACGACACTTGGCACAACATTTTTGCGATGGTTGGGTCATACCAATGATGGAAAAAACCATTGGAAGTTCCACCACAGTCATCGTTGTTCTGAAACTGGGCATAAAATTTGCGACATTTGGGCCATACCAGCGACGCACAAAACCGTAGGTAGTGCCACCTTATCCATCGCTAGTGGGACACTAGTCTTAGCCTTGTGACATTTGGGTCATACTAGCAATGGAAATAATAATTGGAATTGTGACGCGAGTCCTATAAATTGTTTTTGGGGCCAGAAGTAACCCTGAGACGATCATCCACTTTAAGAAGGAACTCACATTTGGCTCATGGCATAATAGCAGTATTTGATAAAGGAGAAAGGAAGATGTATGATCTCCCAAGCGAGGTAGGATGCAAGGAAACTATCTCAATTGTCTTGCATCCTTTCCTATCTCACTTGGGAGGTCGTCCATCTTTGTTTCTCATTTATCAACTATTTGCATCATGCCAGAAGAAAAGGTTCAGTTCCTTCAAATATTAGAGTTCCTTCCAAGATCCAAGATTAGAGTTGAATCATCTAGACATCGCTGAATTCCATAAAAATGAAAAATTTGTTCCCTTACGAACATATATGTCAAATCATGCTATCGAAAATATAAATGGGAGATATTAAAAGGGAGTTTAAAGTGAAGTTTGTGGAAAACCAATGTAAAATATAATAATTAAAGTTTCGTAAGCAATACACGCTGCATTTTATAATTTCAAAGACGGGTACTGAAGATTTTTTCCATTTTACAAGAGAGGTTATTGAAGATATCTTCTACCATTTTATAATATGGTCTTAAGATGAACTTCTACCACATTCTAATATCATTTTCCAAGAGCTCCAATATAGTAACTGTCTCTAGGGCATCACAACAACTTTGAGACATTGAGACTCGTGCACGGGAGAAAATTAGGATATTGTCAACAAAAGAGACATACAAGCGTCGAAAATAGGCATAAAAAATGGAAGGTAAGATAAATCCATCAAAATTTAATTCAATTTGGGATAGGTAATAGAAAAATAGTGTATATTTTATAATTTTCAACAACATAAGTGCATTCAGAGTTGAATTTTATACATGAATGATCTAGAGGTCATCACGGAACTCAAATTGCAAGTGTTCACAACGTAAACAAGCTTAGAGACCAAGTTTATATATGAATGTTATGTCATCCACACAATAGATGAATGTTATGGTGTTCGCAAGATGAAAAATATCCGAGCAAGGAGACCAAGAAATTAAAAAACGCGTGTGCTAGAAGGTACACGATTTCAGAAAAAACAAATCGTAAAAATAAACTAGTTATTTAACACACAAAAAATGAATAACTACAAAACCATATTTCATTTTTACTAAACATTAGAAACCAAAATATATCGAAAGAAAACTATCAGGTTTACTAACGTGATTAAAAACAAAAAGATCTCGAACAAAATTAGAAAAAATGAAAATGGACAGATATCTCACTATAAATGTACAACTATCAAAAATGAAATCTTGCAAAGTAAATTTGGAAAAAATTTAGGAACATAATAACATTGCAATGAAAAACTGGAAAATTTTAGATATACCATGGTTTATTACCATAAAATGAATAGAATTGGAAAAAATGAAAATGGACAAATATCTCATTTTAAATTTATAACTATCAAGAAAGAAATCTTGATAAGAAAAATTGGCAAAAAATTAGGTAGACCATGTTTTATTGTAATAAAATGTTTTAGGTATACCATGGATGATTCAATAAAAAGAGATCAAAGGAAAACTTGAAATTTTTTTAAGAATGTTGAATGCAACAAAACGTAAAGAAACGATCAGGATAGAAAAAAAATACAGTAACTATAGAAACAATAATTGATAGTAACATAGTAAATAATCATTGATAGTAAAAAATGAAAATGATGAATGTACAGTAGACTTTGTATCGAGTATGTCAAAATAAAATCAAGGAATTCCCAAGTACGCTACAATACTAACAGTAGAGGATGACCAAGTATACAACATTTCAAATTAGAAATAGAAATGACCCAAGTACACAACATTTCGAATTTGAAATAGAAATTAGAATCGCCAAGTAAACATACACTATCATAATTAAGTAATTCATCGTTGTCAATTACCTCTCCCTCTATTTTACCTTTCAATATCCCATACGAGAATATGGGCCATTCAAATATAAAAGGCCCTTTATATGAACAAGATTCTTGCTAACCATACTAACAATGAAGTATACCAAATTCACAAGAACTCAAATAAACAAGTTTTCTATCAGCTACTACCATATATACAACACGAGACCCAAATGCATGCATAGAAACAAACTTTACCAGTTGAGCATGCATGACAATATTTGCTTAATAAATATCATCAAGAATGGGAACACATGATTTGAAGAATTCAAATGAGAATTTAAAGCAACTTAAAATTTTTATGTATATCTGATACTCATACTACATAACAAGCATATTTACCTTGTAACATATGGTAAGCCTACGAAACAATGATTCAAAGATTACCTAGTTACTACCAGCCTAAAATGACAACATGTAGCAAAACTCTGAAATCTTGATTTTCCACTCTTGATAATTTCATTCCTTCAGTAAAAAAACAAAACCACATTTAAGAAGTACCCATCACAAGTAATTATTTGTGAAATAGTATAGCAATCAATCGCCCTTATTTTTGAAAGAGTAGTCTTCAGTTAGTCGTGATTTTCCTCTAGTTGGCTGACATAAAACAATTTGGCAACTCCCACATACAATGACTATCTGTGACTAACTGAAAACAATAGTGCTGCATGGTTAAACCATTAATATGTTTAGAGTAAATACTAGCACAAATTTACAAGTTTGGATAACACAAATTCAAACACACCATTAAATGAAATCACAATATACAAAGCAACAAACATATACTACTCTCATGTTGAAGCTACCTTCGCACTTTACATCCTGAATAATAAATTTTGAGTTCAAGAAAACAGGTATCTAAAAACTAATGTGATAACAACAATTAACACTAAAGCCAGTCGGTACCATGAAAAATGAGTTTGGAGATTGCAAAACCCTTTTCATTTTGTGTTTTCTCTTTTCCAACTCAGCTCGAGGATGAAGCAAGTCAATATCATTAGAAGGAACCTGTTAATACCATACATGAAAATCATTGCAGTATGTTAATGAATGCAATGCAACTCCAATCCTTAATATATGCTAAAATGTTTTTAATTATATAAAAAGCAACAGAACCACCACAAAAAACATTCTAAAAACATCTGAATCCCCTAGATTATAACAGTAATGACTATCATAGCCACCAATCATTTCTAGGATTTAATCGAAACTCCACTAGAAGATTAGAATTTTTCAACAAGACATGCTTAAGAATTTTCACTTTAACACATTGGACTAAAGATAAGAATTTGAATGGTGCTAGGATGTAGTCAAATATACATGTCACCAGAGTATCATAAGATATAAAAAACATTCTAAAAACATCTGAATCCCCTAGATTATAATAGTAATGACTATCATAGCCACCAATTGTTTCCAGGATTTAATAGAAAATCCACTAGAAGATTAGAATTTTTCAACAAGACATGCTTAAGAATTTTCACTTTAACACATTGGACTAAAGATAAGAATTTGCATGGTGCTAGGATGTAGTCAAATATACATGTCACCAGAGTATCATAAGATATAAAACTAGAGTGAGTGACTAGTTAGTGTTTGAGTGACTAGTTAGCATAGCGTTACATTCAAGACCTGATTGGTCATGTAATATGGCATAAACGAGCATCTTCCCACATTCAGTAGTGTGTTGCAGGGCATTGCATTATAGTGTTCAGTAGTGTGTTGCAGGGCATTGCATTATAGTGGTTGCATGGATGTTCCAATTTTGCATACTTTATTGGTTGCAGCCCTCCCAATCGAAAGGAAAGTATAATGGTTAGTATAGCCTGTTGTATCTTTTTATAATGTATAATGTACACCAATAACATATATTCAATCTGTGACTCTGTCCCTATATATACACATATACTCTTTGTATATATACTCTTATGTCCCTCTCTGTATACACTTTTCTCTCTATATATACTCTCGATATACACTATGTATATATTTATATATGCTATATATAAGGAGAGAAACTAAGTAGATACACTAGCATAATTGTGTAGGAAGAACTCTCCCAGATTGAGAGACATAAGTTCAGCCCCCTAGTAAACTAAACAGGAAGAATGGAATCCATAACCATAGCCTTTGAAAAGGGAAAACAATAATCACCGATTAGATAACCATTAATAGTACTTTATACTGGCATAAATATCAATACTCAAATTTGAAGGCATACTTCCGAGTATATTTTATTGTTAAAAAATCTCTGGCCGGTAGTTATTGGTTACCCTTGAGAAACTAAAATCTAAAATTCAGAAAGGAAATATAAAGCACATAAACCCCTTAGTCAAATAAGAAGCCAATCACTCATGTTTTCTATCAACAATGATTACCATGTGATAAAATTCGAACAATTAAAGATACACAAACATATATTGCGCAACCCTCGAGTCAAAAACTAAAACCCAAGTATCACTTTCGATGTTTTACTATTCTCCACCAGTCCTTACATCCCCGAACTCTAATTCTATCTTTTTTTTGAATCTTATCCTTTCACAGAAAACCCTAAGCCCTTATTTTTAAACCCTTGAATTTTTTTCTGAATCTTATCCTTTTAGAAAAAACCCTAAACCCTTATTTTTAAACCCTTGAAATCTTACTTTTAGCATACTTTGACAAATTGAATATTATCTATACTAATGAATGTATCTAAAATGAGCTGATTAATGTATTACTTTGGTCATTAGCATCAAAGATAGGTAGACCATACCTTCAATCATGAGCACAAAAGATACAAGACAAAATTGGGAAAGATGGAGTTGAGGAGGCCAACCCCTGCCCCAAACACTACTATTAATACTTCATATGCAAAATTTATCTCAATAGACTACTTTACCTCCTTCCCCTACTTCTCTTTATCTCGATTATCTCCAAATAATGAAGCAATGAGATGAAAGTCTAAGGCTAACTACTCACTATTATTCACAACGTTCCTGCTCTTGGACACGACAGACTAGATCCTTCGCTTCTTGTGGTCTAGATCTTGTTATGATGCTTGTATAAGCACCTTCTTAAAACTAAAAATTCCTGTAAGATAGCTGGATTGAGTTGTATTGCTCATGTTCTAGATGAAAAACCCCTAAATCTATCTCGATTTTTTTCAAAATCATAACCTTTCAAACAAAACCCTAAACTCGTATTTTTAAACCCTTGATTCTTAAAGCCATCTCATCTATGATATTTTTTGAAACCCTTTATGCTTATAAATTAAATTATGGATTCTATATAGTATGAAAAGTGAATTTTTTCGACCAGATAAAAAACAAAAACAAGATATCTTATCTAAAACGTACCAATTTTTACCCAACAACTTTGAAAAGTTATGGTGTTCAATTATCAAGCGAGCATGGGAAGAAAAATGGGTAAATGTTGCCGTAGAGACAAAAAAAAGGAATAAAACCACACCTTCAACAAATTTATCCTCAGGCCTCTTCTGCCAAGAAAAAATCGAGTAACAAATGGGAGAGGAATGAATACATATAAAAATATGTTTTTTGTTCATTAAGGCATTGATGCCTAGACCGTTGATAAGCTCGGCGTGTTCTAGACCGTTGATATCTTTGTGATCTCGACTAGGGTTTCAACAGTGAGTTTTATCGGTTCCAATTCTCTGAAAATAAACTAGAAGCTTGGGAGTTAGGGTGACACCTAGCAATGTGCATGGTGGTGTGGTGGTTTGTTCTAGCAATTATGACAATGAAAATAAATTTGTGTCTGACACAACCCAAAATGCAACGTGGATTTGAAGATAATCCTATTCTCTTTTTTTAATTATGTAATTTAAAAGAATAAAAATTAGGGTTCAAGGAGTATTTTCAATTCCACTTTTAATAGGTCTATTTTCTATAAATTATATATGATATTTTTAATGTGTCTATGATTTTTTATGATAGTTTACAACATTATTTTTAATGGCTTTATTTTCCATAAATTATATATGTCTGTTTAACCTGGTTTGTATTTTTTTTAAATTATATATGTGTGCTTAACTTGGTTTGTATTTTTAAAAGTTTATAACTTTATCCTAAGTAAGGTTTTTAAAACTTTAATTAGGATTATTTTAGGGGTAGGGGGAATAGTTATTATTTTCCCTATCTAGATTCAAATTCTTGCTAGTTACATGATGAGTTCTAATGGTTTGATAAATATGGTTGTGATGGCTTCATGTTTATGAATATTGTTGTATTGGATTCAAGTCTTGTCAAATTTAACCTCATTCTAAAGGGAGGTTAATTTCTTTCCAAATAAAACTAATATTTTTAAAATAATTAGAAATATTTTTAAAAAGTTAATTGGATTTATTTTAAGTGGATGACAATGAGGATAAAAAAAAATTATTAGAATTTTTTTTTAAATGATATACTAAGTTTGTATTAAGTACATAACTATTACTTAATTTTTTTTCAAATGGCCTTAAAACCTTGAAATTTATTTTATTTGATAGTTATTGTTTATAATAAAAAATAAATCTTAATTTTTTTATTAAGTTGACTTGTATTTTTAAATTTGATGGGAATATATTCTTATTAGGGGTAAAATTCGAGTGACAGAGCGAAGTGCTACGATTTCATCTCTTTGCAAGTATCGAAAATTTGTCATGGTAGAATAGGAGACCATCTCTAGCACTAAAGAAAAGTTGTGCAGCAGGGTTTCAAGTCTTGTATTCATTCATGGCACGAGGTGAGAATGAAGTAGTATTTGGCTTTTGGTGAGATGTTCACCCGTCCATAAAATTGTGGCACTAGATAGAGATGATAAGCAAGTGTTTGGACGCGTGGATGATGCCCTTGCCTAGTTAGACTTCCTAAACAAAAATAATGTTTTTAAAATAAGTAGAAATATCTATAAAAATTTAATTGGATTTATTTTAAGTGGATGAGAAGAAGAATAGTAATTCTTTTATATTTTTTTTAATGATATATTAATGTCATATTAAATACATAATTGTTAATGAAGTTGTTTTTATATGACCTTAAAACCTTGAAAATTATTTTATTAGCTAGTTATTGTTTATAATAAAAAATCAATCTTAATTTTATTATGAAGTTGACTTGTATTTTTAAATTTAATGGAAATATATTATTATTAGGGATAAAATTCAAGTGATGGAGCGAAGTGCTAGGATTTCATCTCTTTGAAATTATGGAAAAGTTTTTGTCGCATAATAGGAGACCATCTCTAGCACTAAAGAAAAGTTGTGCACCAAGGCTGTGAGTCTCGTATTAATTCATGGCATGAGGCGAGAATAGAGAAAACCATCTCTAGCACTAAAGAAAATTTATGCAACAAGGTTGTGAGTCTTGTATTCATTCATGGCATGAGGCAAGAACATAGCAGTATTTGTCTTGTGGCGAAATGTGCACCCATCCACAGAAGTGTGGTGCTGGATCAAGAGAATAACAAAGCGTTTGTACATGTGGATGATTCCCTTGCCTAGTTAGACTTCTCTAATGTCAACCAAAATCAAAGGATAGTATTAAAGCTCATGACCAAGCAAACATATGAGTGCATGAGCTTCTCGCTAACCATAGTTAATCATGATAGTAGTTGACTGAATGAGATATGTGCAGAGGGATTGTATGTGATTCTTTCAAATCCTTGTTTCCTTTTATGTATTGTATTCGGTGGAGTCAAGGGCTATTGAAGTGGGATCAAGTTTTTTTTTAGATATTTTACATCATCTTACCCATTGGGTTCACTATATTTTCCACTTTATGATGCTCATATTAGGGCCAATTTAATAGAACAATATTCCTTTCCTCCTATGTTGGGGACAAAGGGGTGGAAAGAAGGTCATATCTTCTCTCATCAAGCTCGTTGGTGTGGCATCAGTTCTGCATGTCTGGATAATTATGCTTCTTTACTCCTTAGACCCCATATCTGAATATATTCAATTGAAAATATTGATCATAAAATGAAGGACATGATCTATAATTCCACCACTTTCCTCCCTCAAATATGTTCAAGAGGACGGTGAAGATGGAGGAGGAAACGTCTCATATTTTCAAAAGGAAACTTAGGGGGAAATCTACCATTATCTAGACGAGGAGTTTTGATTTGGTTGGAAGCCTAAAACAAGCATCGAGAAAATACTTGGTATATTTTCACCTTCTTAAAGTCTGTTATTTGAGAGGAAACTACTTGAGGATTCTCTCAAGATGAAGGAGTATGGCATTGTGTGGGATTCCACCATTATCCTAAATTTGAGGATGTGAGGTGGAGCTCAGAGTTCCAAAAACCCCAATGGATCAATGTCATATAATGAAGTCATTCAATACAAAATTCTCTTGAGAATCAGGCTCATTGAAGGCCATAGTGCATGGGGAGACAAAAATTTCATCAAATAAAATTCAAAATAACCCATGACCTTGCATCATTGAAGATATAGAACAGGCACCAACTATGGTAGTTAATCTACCAAACGTAAATGTTTTTTTTATCGTCCTCCAATATAGAGTTGTTATTTTCATATTCAATGGGTTATGGACCACATCAAAGGATATAAATTAGTGGGTATGCACCACCTATATCCCCAACTGCGATATTTACTTATGCTCCAAGGGATTCTTTCTTGTTCAATTTGATACACAGAAAGATCTAAAATTCACTCTAAGTGAGGGGCCATGTTTTGGGCCAGAGCGGGACTCTTCATAACTCCATGGTTTCTGGAATTCGATGGTACAACAATGGTGATCATAATAATGTTGATATGGGTGAGAACTACACAATCTCCCACTTCCTTTCTGCCACAATCAATTCTTAGAGGACATTACACTAGGAACATTTAAAAAGATGGATCTAGAAAGAACTAAAATAAAATAAATAAATAAAAATAAATAAATAATATATATATATATATATATTACTTTTTCTAGAATTTTTGGAGAGACAGTTCTTAGAAAAGGTCTACTTGACTATATTCATGTGACTATTAATGTTTTCAAAAGACCCAAATATCAGATTATGAAAACAAAAAATTCAGGTGTCGAATTTGTTTTCAAATAGGACACATGTATAAGACATGTCCACTGGATAAAAATCCCCAAAAATTAAAAAGAGACATCCCCAAAAGCTAACGATATGGAATGTTTCAGACCCTCATCTTTTAGAAGAATAAGAATAAGAAGAAGTTATCAAGAACCCTCTAAAAATGGATGTAAAAGATCAACAAGGTGCACAAGAGGATGGGGGAGTCGAGAATCAACACAGAACCACAAGTCCCTCTGAGAAAGGCACCAAACTAGCAGCAATCAAAGTACCAATGTAATATTCCCAAATGGGGAAAGCATGAATATAGTGCAAAATGTTGGAATAGAAGTGTAAAAAATTACATAAAAGTGTGAGACAAATATGGAGCTTATTTATACATTATAATGGCAACAAACATGTGTAAGATAATAGGCCACAAACCATAAAACAAGATATGACAAGCCTCCAATAGATAAAACCCTCAAGAATGAGGTGCTGCTACTATATCAAAATGCCGAAGACACTGCTACAGTGCAGTCATAGAAGCACTGCTACAAAAATGAGCACAAAAAAGATAAGGGCTAATATATGCCTCAAAGATAATTTACAATGAAGATCAAGGATCTATACAACCTCCATAAAAGAACCCAAAAGGGTCTCCGGGAAAAACACCCAAAAATAAAATATGACCTGCAGCCCTACGGCTGAAAGTATGCTGCAACAAAGCAACTGAAGAGTTATGGCTGAAGCTGGTATAAAAAAAATAATGCTCTCCTCCAATGGATCCTCCAAATGAAAGGCTAGCCCCTTCACTGAAGAAATCACTCCCCAAATCACCTACTGCAAATACCCCTGCAACTCCTCCCTAGAATAACACATATCGTGACTGATACTTCGATGTAGGGGATAAAAAAATTATGGCCTGGTGCAAAATGTATTAATGATGCTCCAGGGCCTTCTTGAATAGCCTCCTAAGAAAAAGAAATCCTCCTCCAATGATATCTAGCTCAGAAATCACCCAAATTAACCCTCAACAACTTCTTCCCTACAACACAACATAACCTCTCAACAGAAACTACGTTGTACATTAAGACTGAAGCCTTGGTCTGATGCCTGAATGTGGAATTTAGTGCAATGCTCTTCCTAAATATCACTCAAGGAAAGAGGTGGGATTCCCGCTCGGGAACACCCTGTGCTAAATAGCACTGCAATCTTAGCTAAACAACTGAAGAAAGCTATATGTCTAAAGAGACCATATAATCAAAATATCATATAATAAACTGACTTCTATGGCTGTGTTGACGGGAAAATTTGTCCGGCCAACAGTAGGGGATCTCCCCGGTAGAAAGTCCCAATTAGACCTTAAACCGTTTAGAGTAGGGATCCCGTCCGGGGTGTGGGTCCGGCTACCACTTAAGATGACTTCCCTTCGGTCTCAAAAGAACCTGTTTGAACCTGCGAACATACACTTATTCACATGATACAGAATATAAGATTGATGTATTAAACATGAATCAAACACTATGCGTAGCAAGATTATAGATAAAGCACGTACACCTCAAGAGATGTCATTAGCAACACATCTTTTGGGGGTAATGCTTATAAGGTAGTCTGATCACAAAAGAAATAGTTATTTATGATAAGATACCCCTTTACTTCCTGAAAGATAAAACGAAATGCTAACAAAATAGTTCATTAACATTCATTAATAGAGCAGATGATAAAATGAACATCATTGATACAACACAGATAGCCATGACGCATAAATGATGACATGAAGAGTGCAGCTTCATTAATCATAGGATGTTCTGAAACTGTACAAGGAATACACACAGTGTTCGCACAGCAAAACACATCATAAACATAGGGTGTTTTAACAAGAATCTATATTCATATGCTCAAGTGTAGAATCTTTCAATACAATTGCATGTAGCTCTTGAGTTTCCAAAAAAGAAAAGCCCTTTACAAGTTCCCGAAGGAAGTATTTATAATGCAAAAACTGTCCGTTGGGTTTCCTTGACTGTTCACCTTCTTGACCGTTGGGTTACCTTGCGACCCACTCCTTCTGCGACCTGGGTAGGTGATGCGACCTGCGAGCCCTGGGTAAGAGATACAGCTTGCGACTGTCCACGATTGGTGCGACTTGCGACTAGCTTCTTGTGCTGTGACTTACTCACCAGGGCTGAGGAGGTGGACGTGAAATATTGGAGTCGGACGTCCAATATGTTGCTCCCTTGAGAAATGCGCATGTCAGGTATTGCAAGCTATGGGGACAGCGGGAGGTACCTCCTCTTTCAACCTGTGCACACACACATTCCAGCGTTTGGTACTAAGGTCTCCATTTTACATCAGATCTGTTGTGATGAATTGGTATAAATCCCATTATTTGGAGTAGATGAATTGACTAAGATGTTCTTGAGATGCCGAGGGCTCTGGATCAGCTGCGGCTTGCTTGATAGGTTGCAAAAACGATTGGATGTCCTGGTCTACTTGTTCCCAGGTTTTCTCTTCTTCTAATGCCCCAAGCGATGGAATGTGATGCAATGTATGCATTGAGTCGATGCCACTAATTAGGTGGTTGTACGAGGACATTACTTTGTCCAGGTCTTTAGACAATTTGTCTCCAGATTGCATCGCCATGCGGAGTTGAACCTTTGCATCCTGCGTGTGAATCCAGTCCCTCTTAGGCAAATTTTTAGGTGCCTGAGGGTACTGTATTATCCAACCCATCATCCTGTCTAAAGCCTGTGAAGCTTCTCTGAGCTGCTCTTGTCTTTGCCTGGTTTCCGTTCGTGCTCTTGCCAGAGGAGCGACTGTTTGTTTGATGGCGAACATTTCACCGTATACCTGTCTCATAGTCACTTCCAACACCTCACACTCCTTGAAAATGGCAAGCGAGACTTCATTTACAGGCAAAGCCTGGTTTCGAAGTTGCTGGACTTCTGCTTGCAATTCTACTTTCTCTTGCTCCGCTATCTTCTCGCGTTGCTCAGCTGCGTGCAGTCTGTTTTGTAGAGATACTATTTCTCTACTCATTCGGGTTACATTCTCTTCCGTAGCCGCAGCGAAAGCAGTACCTGCTGACGCTATCATTACCGGATTAGTCCTGGTGTCAAGGACTATATCTTTGCCTGTTGCCACTGTGGATGCGGCAGAAGGGCTTTGTGCCAGTGACCTCCTCTTCTCTTGCCGGATTTTGAATGAAAACTGATCAAATGTGAGCCTGGTCAAGTCAAACACATCTTCTTCCTGTACATGGGGTGATTTGACATCAGAGAGTTTTGTACGGCCCAGAGGTATATCGAGAGGAGTTACCTCAAGGTCGTCCAGCATGTCATCCTCCCTTTCCTCTGTGTTCTTTTCTTCTTCTTCCTTCCTCCGCCGTTCAGCTTCTGCTGCTGCTTCTATTTCGGCCCTCTTCTTCTGTTCAGCTGCAGCAACCTGTTCGGCTTTCTTTTGGCGTTCAGCCTCTGCCTTGCCCAGCTCTGCCTTAAGGGCCCGTTCCGCTGCGGATTGTGCCTCCTTGTCCTCCTTTTCTTTCCTGGCCTCTTTGGCCAGCTTCTTCTTTTGTGTTGCTGTTGCAATCTTTTGGCGCGCCTCCTCATCTTCTTTTAGCTTTTTCTCCCTTTCTTGCTGGGCTTTTTCCTCTGCTTCCTTTTGTTTGATGGATGGAATTGGCCCTGTGTTGGTTCGAGATTTCTTGAGTACAGATGAAGAGGCACCTCCTAACTGACGACTTCTGTCCTCTATGCTCTGATCATCTGGGTCTTCCTGGACCACGTCAGTTCCCGGAGCAAGTTGTCTTTCAGCATTATACCAGTTTCTTCTCTCATCTTCCGCTGGGTGCTCAAGATGCTGATAAGTCCACTTGAAATTGGCTCTCCGGCAGTGTTCAGGGACTATTTTCTGTGGGTCATATGTTCGGTGTTCAAGTGCCCCGAGCTGATAACTTCTCATTGCTTCTACCTCTGCTGTTACTTCCCTGAAGTCTTTAACTGTGAATGCACCAATGGTGAGGGGCAGAGTGGGCCACGGCTTCTTTTTGCCCTTAGACAGGATGCTGGAGAATCCGTGTGACATTTGAAAGCACACCTCCTGAATAAGAATTTTTTCTGTCACGAAGAGAGGCATAGCATGTGGCGCCTTGTAAGTTCCAAAGACTCGGATGAAGGTGTACCCAGGGAAAGGGAACCAGTGCGCCACTTTAACCAGAGTCTCCTTGGCCCGCCACGACATGCAAGGGGCGTCTTGGCCAAATAAATGTCTGTACAGAGTGGGAACAAATATTTGGGAAATCTGATCTATATCCTGTTTGTATTTGGACTCCCAAAATACCTTGAGTTGTAGATTAATTGCGCGCGTCTGCTCGGAGTCCCAGTTGTGCTCCCATCCGTCAAAATCTACTCGGGCGCAAACCGCGTCTAGTAGGTACGAGGCCATGTAAAATTCAGCAGGCATTCCTTCTTCCGGGGCCAATGCCGAGTTCAAGTTGGTCTGCATCGACGTCATCAGTATGCCGGCCCAGTTGAAACGGGTGCCATGTTTTGTCACATACTCCATGATAGTAGCCCAACTGCCGCTGAAGGTGGAGCAATCTCGGCGCCCGTAAAGTCTGCAGAGCATGGCGGCAACCAATTTGTAAACCTTCCTTAGGCTCGCCACTGGGTATTCCTGGTTCTTTTTCACCTTGAACTTCTCGGGCTCCTCCCACCATTGTTTAATAGTATCAACTATTGGAACGGCGTGAGCAACAGCCCATTCTGGAGAGAAATGCTCGTTTGGGCGAGGCAGTGAGTAATAAATGTGTGCATCCGAGCCTACCAATGTAGCGAAAGCTCTGCCTTGGTGATCCCTGATCACAAACTTCTCGGGGTCTGTCTTTTGTATGATCCAGTCTATGATCTCTGGACATGGGAATATGGTTGGATGCGCCCCTGCCAGATGTAGTTTGGACCTCTTTACCGCCAAGTATACTTCCCGGTCTGGGAGATCTTCTGGAAATTCTTCTTCCGGTGTGGCGAACTCATGATAAATTTGGTACCATCTCATGCTGTCATCTTTTGTAAAAGTACATAGTGTATCTCGGTATATTGGGGGTGGGGACACCACCTCCAGCTCATCAATCTCTTCCACTACTTTCTTGTCCTTCCTCCGAGATAACGGGGGTGCCATGTCACTAGAATCCGATAACACAGGTATGCACTCTATGTCTTCTTGAAATTCACCTGTCAAGTTCATAAAGGAATCCCACGATAAGAATGACATGGTGATAAAAACCAGTTACAATTCAGTGATAAAATTTAACTGTCACATGCAAATCTGGGCTACTGGGTCGCTTGGTCGCGGATTGCGAAAACAAAGTCCGGGCACGACCTTGCGACCTCGCGACCAGGTCGCTGGGTCGCTAGGTCGCAGATCTTCGAAAAAGTGGAAAATGCGACTTAGCGACCTCGCGACCAGGTCGCTGGGTCGCAGAGTCACAAATCCCAAAAAATAGAGAGAGTGCGACTTTGCGACCTCGCGACTAGGTCGCTGGGTCGCAGGTCGCAAACTAGCTTGCCGAAGGTTTTCGCGCGCGTGGCCTTGAACTCCTTTTCTCCCTTCTGTTGGGAATTTACAAGATGGCTAGGCCCAGGGGGAGCTATGGCATGGTTTCAAAATCAAGGGATGGTGCCATGAAGGTGAATCAAGAAAAATCAGAAAGGTTTGGACAATTATGCATACAACAGATTCATAAAATCTTCAAAAACATAAAAGCTCAGTCAAAAGACAATTTAAGGGCCCAAGAGGAGATGGGTTTGGTAAGAAAATCACCAAAACGGAAACAGTAGGAAGAAATGGCAACTTACCCGAAAAAAACGCGCCAGTTGAGCTGTCAGAGGCATTTTCTTACAAATCGCTGAATGTGTAAAATGCGACCTGCGACCTCCCTTTTATAGAAAGTCGCACGTGCGAGCAATAAATGCGGGTCGCTGGGTCGCAAGTTGATTATTTTCGGAGTTTTGCGACCTCGCGACCTTGCGACCTCGCGACCTGGGGTCGCTGGGTCGCAAGGTCGCTGGGTCGCGCTTTTCATGAAAATTGCAAAATTGCGACCTTGCGACCTCGCGACCTGGCGACCTGGGGGTCGCTGGGTCGCTGGGTCGCAGGGTCGCATTTTCCGTTAATTTTGGGGATTTGCGACCTGGCGACCTGGCGACCTGAGGTCGCAAGGTCGCTAGGTCGCTGGGTCGCGTTTTTCATAAATTGTTTACCTTTGCGACTTGGTGACTTAGCAATTTCTCTTTAGTTTTATGGGGCTCCAAAAAAATTGAAATGGTGATCTTTTTTGGAGGGTGTTGTAGGGGCTACAACAAATGGCGATTCACTGGACGAACTCAGAATCTCTGCTGATGGTTAGTCTTGGCGGGGGGAGGGAGGTGCCTATGCTGACTGTTTTCTTTTACCTTGTGGTCGTCATCTCCTAACTTTAGGCACCTAGCTGGGTTGCTCAATCTGCTAGTCTGCTTGGGTGCCATTCAACCAAACTTATTTCTTCAGGTGTCCGGACTGGAAGGGTCGGAGAACTCCAGGCGGCCACAGGGTCTGGTACGATTATTTTGTCCTCATCGTGTTGCTCCGCTGCCAGCGAACCTCTCAGTCCCGGCGGAGTCACTGCCTAGGAATTGTGAACGTTGCTCCGCTGCCAGCGAGCCTGGTCAGTACCCCGGCGGAGTCGTTACATCGCCTCTCTGCGCAGGAAGCCTTTCTCAATCCTTTACCCTTTATTAGTGTGCTATTGCACTTATTTTGAATGTGCCTAGGCACTTATTTAGATGTGCTCATGGCACTTATTTGAAATGGCAATTTTTCCTGGGCGGATGAGGGATCCCGACTTATTTTTCTTCCAGAGAGGTTGTTCCTGGTCTAGTATGAGGACTTTGGTTTTTCCCAGATACCCTGTCGTAGCATAGAGTACCTCTTTTCCCTCCCGTTCCGGTTGCCATTTACACTGCACTTTCTTTTGCGGACACCCTCTCAGAATGACGAGGTAAGCTTTCCTGCTTGATGACTCGAGCTCGGTGATGTGCTACCTTTAGGTGCGGAGAACAAGTAAGCTTTTGCCGCCTTTGAGTTTATCGGGAAAGGATTTCCATCAGCGTAGAGCCTGTTGCAGTATGCCAATATGCGTGGCTCTAACAAATCCTTCCTTAGGTTTTTATTTCATTTTATTTATATTTTTATTTATTTTTTATTTTTTTTATTTTTATTTATTTTTAACAAATAAGAGACAAGGAACTATGGTACAAAACCAGACATCCCTCGAAGGGCTGTTAAGTGAAATAGTGTTTGAGGTCATGCCCGTTTACCGGGAGGACCTCGACTCGTCCATCAAGGGTTTGTAATCTGAATGTGTGTGATCCTATCTTTTCATTAATTTGGAACGGGCCTGTCCAGAGTGCTTGGAACTTAGCATGCTTCCCCTTTTCCTCATGGGCTTTATCCCACTTAAGGACCAGGTCTCCTACTTCAAAAATTTTATTTCCCGCGGACTTTTTATCAAACCATCTTTTGATTCGGCTCTGATGGATGGCAAACTTTTCCGGGGTCTTTTGCCTTTCTTCCTCCAATTTCAGCAAGGTATCGATTCGGTTCTGCAAGGTGGGACACGGGGTACCGTGACACTCTTGGGATAGTTGGAGAGCCGGGAGAGATAGATGAGAAGGTAGAACAGCTTCTTTTCCATAGACGAGGAAAAATGGGGAGGTGCCTAAAGAGGACTTGGGAGTAATACGGTTAGCCCACAGTGCATTATGAAGGGCATTGTGCCAGTTGCGCTTGTGGGATAGCAGAGTCTTCTTAATAATACGGATAAGGTTCTTGTTAGTGGACTCAGCTAATCCATTTCCCTGGGGGTAGTAGTTTGCAGAATGTTTCAGAATGATACCATTTTCCAGCGCAAAATCATATAATTTAAAAGATGAGAAATAAGTCGCATTATCAAAAACTAAAGAAGTCGGAATGCCAAACCTGGTCATGATGGAATGCGTGAGGAATTATATTACCTCTTGATCGTTGATTCGGCGTAACGGCGTTGCCTCGACCCACCTGGTGAAGTAATCAGTGGCCGTAAGGATATACTGATGTTGTTTAGAAGAGTGAGGTGTGATTTCCCCAATTACATCCAAACCCCATTGTTGGAAAGGTTCCTCTACTGCTACTGAGAGTAGGGGTGCGGCTGGCCGTGCTTCTCGGTTGGCAAACTTCTGGCATTGAATGCATTTCCGAACATATGCATGCGCGTCTCTGAAAAGAGTAGGCCAATAGTATCCTGCGTGCATTATCTTATGGGCAGTAGTATCTCCGGAAAAATGACCTCCAGCTGGTCCGTCATGCAGCTCGGTTAAGATTTTCTGTGCTTCGCCAGTTTCCAAGCAGCGTAACAGGACCCCGTCGTGATGTTTCTTAAACAACTTACCTTGGATCAGTTGGTGAGATGTGGCTTTTAGTCTTATTGCGCGTTTCTGTCGGGCCGTAAGGGCAGGGTCCATGGTGCCTTGGGCCAAATATCTCGAAATATCCGAATACCAAGAAGGGCTATTTGGTTGAAGTACATGGTCACTTTGATACATGTCAATCTCTTGTTCCCAACATTCCTCTTCACTGTCACGAGCATTTGCAGCCTCTGCGGCCATCTGACATAAGCCCTGTCCTTTCACGGTATGTGCTGGTTTGAACTCTAAATCGTATTCTTGTAAACACGCCATCCAGTTACCCCGCCTTTCGCCTAGCTCTTGCTGTAAGAAAAGTGAGCGGACTGCTGGGTGTGGTACAAAAACCGTGACGTGATTTTTCAAGATGTAGGGCCTAAAATGTTTTACGGCCTTGTAAACCGCATAGGCTTGCTTGTCAATTTCCGAATAGTTTAATTCAGCTCCCTGTAGGCCGGTGCTCATAAAAGAAATGGGCCGTTCATCGTTGTTATTATCTTTCTGCGTGAGGACAGCCGCAAGCGAGGAGTCTGAAGCGAAAGTGTATAGGATGAAACCTTTATCAAAATCTGGACTTTGGAGGGAAGGAGTTTCAGCTATAGCCCTTTTGATTTTATCGAAGGCCTCTTTCTCTGGGGGATTCCATTGGAATACAACATTTTTTTTAATCATTCCCTGCAGTGGTCTGACTATCTGCGCGAAATCTGAAATGAATTTATGGACAAAATTAATTTTCCCCAGGAAGGATTGCATCGCTTTCTTGTTGCTTGGGGGCGGAATCTGAGCGATGGCTTTAGCCCGTTCCGGATCAACCACAATGCCCTGCTTAGTGATAATGTGGCCTAGCAAGTTTCCCTCTTCCACAGTGAAAACGCTCTTTTTAGGATTGAGCGATATTCCGTACCTCCTGCACCTCTCGAAGATTTGCTTGAGGTGGCGTAAATGATCGCCCCTGCGTTTTGAAAATACAGTAACATCGTCCAAATAAACCACCACGCTCTGCCCTATTAAACCACGGAAGGCTATGTCCATGGCTCATTGGAAGGTTGCCCCTGCATTGATCAAGCCAAAGGGCATGCGTCTGAAAGCGAAGGTTCCCCATTTTGTCCGGAATGTGGTTTTCAGTCTGTCCGGTTCAGCTACCAGCACCTGGTTATAGCCGGAGAAGCCGTCCAATAGGGAGAACATCTCAGATCCAGACACAGCTTGTAATATCTGTTCCATGGGGGGCACCGGGTAGTTGTCTTTGTTTGAGGCCCAATTCAGATTGCGGAAATCTACACACAAGCGGATCTCACCAGACTTCTTTCGTACGGGTACCAGATTCGACACCCACGTGGAGTGACGAACTTTGAAAATAATGCGCGCATCCAAGAGCTTCTTAAGTTCTTTTAGAATCATTGGCTCCAAAGTTGGATGCACTTTTCTGAGTTTCTGTTGGAAGGGTTTAACGCCTTCCCTCATGGGTATTACATGCTGAATGATACGAGTATCGTATGTACGTAGATCTTCATATGTCCAAGCGAATACGTCACGATACTTCCGGAATAACTGGGTGAAAGCCCGTGCCTCTTCATCACTGCAGTCTTTGCCAAGGTTAACGAACTTCGGGTTCTCATCTGACCCCAAGTTTACTTGCCGATGTGCCAATATGGAACTTTGCACTTTGGTGTTCGGAGGCCTGTGGAATCGGTTTTGCAGATCAAACATCTTTTCTAGTGATACCACCCCTTTGGGCATAATGTTCTCTTTGCGTTCATCATTCTTTTTCTGTAACGCATGTTCATGTTCTTCCTCATCTATCGTCGCGTCCTTGAACACTTCAGTATTGCACATAAAGTCCAAAATCTGTTGATCATCGTTAAAAACGCGTAAATTAGAAATATTGTCTGGCACAGAGGGTCTATATACAATTTCAATAGAAAAATCGTCCCTCAAAGGGGTGAATCTAGCAGCAGCATTAGCCAGAGTATCTGCTGCTGCATTGTGCGTCCTAAGGACAGATTTAATTCCAAATGCATCGAAACCAGAAATCAAACGCCATACCTCTTGTTGATACGCCTTTAAATGCGGAGATAAACAGTGAATGGTGTTGCGTACCTGGCGGGTGATAATCTCGGAATCTCCAATGACCTGCAAACATTTTACCTTCAAATCCAGTGCTTTTTTAAGTCCGAGGATTAACGCCTCGTACTCAGCAGAGTTGTTGGTGCACTGGAACTCTAGCCGGAATGAAATTAAGTATTTATTTTTGCGCGGGTCAAGCAATATGCAACCAGCACCGGCTCCATCATGGGTCTTGGAACCGTCATAATACAAGGTCCACATGTCACTTTCCGGCTCCTTCGGGGCACTAGGTTTTGGAGGGGTCCCTGTTGGTGGTAAGTCAGGGATAACTTGCTCTTCTGTGACAAAGGCTAGTTCAGATTGAACCTCGGGGCCTATAGGAGACTGCGGGGGTTGGTAGCATCCAAATATTGCTTCCAGAAAGCACATGCCGAGCTCTTCTTGTGCAAAGCTGATAGGTTCATTAACAGCATCCAGATCAGTGATGGTGTGTTTCATGTAGGGTTCACTCTCTACTCTGATCTGATTATTCCGCCCCTTGTACGGAAGCCACAAGTGGGACCAGTCGGTGGCAAAGTAGCCTTGTAATTTGCTGGACCAATCTCTACTGAGCAATAGGCCGTATGCTTCCGGGATATCGACAACCACAATGTCAATGCACTGATGGACCCTAGAGTCTGACGACAAGTGAATAATGACATTGTTCAATTCTCCTACGGTTGGTACTTGTGATCTATCGAGTTGTATGATTTTTGCATCAGTTTTCTCCGGGCGAATGTTAAGTTTCTTACAGACAGATAAAGGCATGACGTTTGTAGAGGCACCGGAGTCGACTAGACAGTTGTGGACATTGAAGTTAAAAATCTCGAAGGACAAAAGGAAAGGAGGTGTGGATCCTCTTGAGTTAGTATTGATGACGTTTACTATGGACTGTACATCTGGTCCGGCTTGCGCAGACGTGTTGCTCACAGTCTTCGTAGCTGAAGTATTTGCGAAAGCCTTAAGAATGAGCTCTTTTTTATTAGTAATGCGGGCCAGCTCATAGAGAGAAATGTTTGCTCTTGTTTTCTTCATATCTTCAACAATGTTATAGCTGGGCTTTGGTTGAGGGCTAGGCTCGGCGGAAGTCTTATAGGATTCTGTCGGAAGTTTGCTCTTTTGACTCGCTCGGGTAGTGTTGTTGGGAAGTTTTTCTGGGACAGATTGTTTTCCGTTTCCTGGGGGCAGGATTTTCCTTAGGAAAGCCCTTTTCTTGTCTTCATAAGACTGCTCGGGAACAGGTCCTTTGCTTCTGAGGCTATAATTCCGCACGGGCTGATCCTTGGGAGCATCTGCCATGTAAATATCAATAGGGGTAAGGTTTTCTCCACCTCGGATTATGTCAAAAGCAAGGATAGAGGATCTTGGTTCTTCATTTGAGGGCGGATCCTCATCGTGATCTGAAGCATCATCCTCCGTCACATTCCCTGGAGTTTGATCATCTAAAAGCTGATTAACTACTACTGTCATGCTACCAATCCATTGAGGGCACGTTTTCTTGGAGTGAGCAGCTTGGTGGAAAGAACAGAAATTATCTTTCCCTATCTCTTCCACATTGAGAGCAGTATTTGTGTTAGACGGAGGTCTGTTAGTATTGGGATTACTTTTTCTGAAAAAAGGTTTGGGTGGTTTACTACTAGTTGTGGCTTCTGTGCCCTTTCTCCTGAGGTCAGTGACTTCATTTGTTAAATGCTTGAGCATTTTGGCCATGCTTTCAAAATCAAAAGCATCTCTATCCCTATCAGTAGTCTTAGGAGTGGAGGACTGACCTCTTTTTGTGTTAGGCTTGTGATCATCTCTCCCTTCATGATCGATGGCTCCTATCGAAAGCATGTCTTTCTCTACAGCGAGAGCAGCCTCATAATTAGCCGTAAGGTTAGCGCGGGCTTCACGTTTGACGAAAACTGCAATGTCTCTAGGTAGGGCTTTGGTGTAGTAGTCAATGGTGATTGAGTCATCCAACGCTAGGTTTGGAGGAAATTTTTGTAGTATAGTAGCGAAGCGTTGGTTGAAGTCCTTCACCTTTTCCTTTTTATGACACTTGATGGTGCTCAATTCAGTGAGAAGCATGGAAGGAGTTTTATCTTCTGAAAACTTATGCAGGAAAGTGCGACGGAATTGTTCCCATGAAGTGATAGAGGCACTGGGGAGAGAGCGGTACCATGTGGCTGCCTTGTTTTCGAGGGTATGGGGAAACAATCGACATGCGACATCATCGGACTGGACTCTCATGATTTGCAAAGACAAATAGAAGCTGCTGATATGATCTTCAGCTAAGGTGCCCTTCTCAGGGTCGAACTTAGGGAGATGTTTCTCTGGATGTCTAGGCAGATCTTGGAGCGGGCCTAGAAGGTTTAATGGGGATTGACCCATCCAGGCTAGGGGTTTCACTCTTCTCGCCCACTGGTGTTGCCTAAACTGATGTTCAAATTCACCTTCCGAACCTGAGACCGATGCTTCTGACTCGTGACGGGAGTGTTCGTCCTGTTGTCTCCCACGGTGCAGAAAATCTCTAAGATATCCCAAGTTGTTTACAGGAGGCCTCATTGGGTTTGGGTGACGGTTGAGAGCTTGGTTTCCTTGACCTCGGCCTCTATCCCCTCTACCTCCGGCCCCTCGACCTCTATTTCCTTCTTCTTCATTTCTGCGAGCTCTATTCCTTTCTCCTTCATTTCTACGAGCCCTATTCCCCCCGTCTACATTTCCTTGGCCTCTGCCTCCCTCACCATCCCCGAGTGGGGGGTGTGCCTGGTTGTTGTTTTGTCGAGTCTGGTTAGGCTGGGAGTCGGGGAAAGGCTCGGTGTCAGCAAACTCTTCGCCTTCTTGGAGGATAGGATCATTTTCTTCAACGGCATTTGCGAGGTCTTCCAACATGAGATTTACGAGCTCGGGTATGGTACTCGCAATGGCACCGTTACGGGTGATGTTCTCGGGCGGAGTTCTAGTATGGGCAAGGTATTCCATGATTGGAGTGTACCGTAAATTGTTGATAAGATCTCGGGCAGCTGGGCGCAAGGCTCTCAGCTGCTCCCTAGTGATTTCAAAATATCAAAGCTCCCTCCCTGGAATATCTTCTAGAGGAGGAGGGATAGTTTCATTGTTTATGACCTCCCCTTGGGGAGTTTGTGATGGGATGTTCGTTGTGTGCTGGGAGGCTGCCATCAGGCCCTCCTTCTAGCGCCAATTCTGTTGACGGGAAAATTCGTCCGGCCAACAGTAGGGGATCTTCCCGGTAGAAAGTCCCAATTAGACCTTAAACCGTTTGGAGTAGGGATCCCGTCCGGGGTGTGGGTCCGGCTACCACTTAAGATGACTTCCCTTCTGTCTCAAAAGAACCTGTTTGAACCTGCGGACATACACTTATTCACATGATACAGAATACAATATTAATGTGTTAAACACGAATCAAACACTATGCGTAGCAAGATTATAGATAAAGCACGTACACCTCAAGAGATGTCATTAGCAACACATCTTTTGTGGGGTAATGCTTGTAAGGTAGTCTGATCACAAAAGAAATAGTTCTTTATGATAAGATACCTCTTTACTTTCTGACAGATAAAACGAAATGCTAACAAAATAGTTCATTAACATTCATTACTAGAACAGATGATAAAATGAACATCATTGATACAACACGGATAGCCATGACGCATAAACGATGACATGAATAGTGCAGCTTCATTAATCATAGGATATTCTGAAACTGTACAAGGAATACACACAGTGTTCATACAGTAAAACACATCATAACCATAGGGTGTTTTAACAAGACTCTCTATTCATATGCTTAAGTGTAGAATCTTTCAATACAATTGCATGTAGCTCTTGAGTTTTCCCAAAAAAGAAAAGCCCCTATACAATGTCCCGTAGGAGTATTTATAATGCCAAACTGCCCATTGGGTTTCCTTGACTGTTCACCTTCTTGACCGTTGGGTTACCTTGCGACCCGTTCTTTCTGCGACCTGACTGGTGTGCGCGACTTGCGACCTGGTAGGTGATGCGACCTGCGACCTGGTAGGTGATGCGACCTGCGACCTGTCCTGTTGGTGCGACTTGCGACCTAGATTTACTTGTTGCTCATGACTTGCTGCTACCGGGCTGAGGAGATTGACGTGAAATATTAAGGTCAGGGACGTCAATCTGTTTCTCCTTGAGGAAATCCTGCCATGTCCGGTATACTGCCGCTATGGGGGCAACCAGAGGTACCTCCTCCTTCAACCTATGCACACATTCCAAAGCGTTTGGTACTAAGGTCTCCCTTTTCTGTCCGATCTGATTTGAAAGCGATGCAAGCTTGGTATAAATCCGCGCTGGAGTGGCGATGAATTGACTAAGATGCTCTTGAGATGCCGAGGGCTCTGGATCAGCTGCGGCTTGCTTGATGGGTTGCAAAAACGATTGGATGTCCTGGTCTACTTGTTCCCAGGTTTTCTCTTCTTCTAATGCCCCAAGAGATGGAATGTGATGCAAAGTATGCATTGAGTCGATACCACTAATCAGGTGGTTGTACGAGGACATTACTTTGTCCAGGTCTTTAGACAATTTGTCTCCAGATTGCATCGCCATGCGGAGTTGAACCTTTGCATCCTGCGTGTGAATCCAGTCCCTCTTAGGCAAATTTTTAGGTGCCTGAGGGTACTGTATTATCCAACCCATCATCCTGTCTAAAGCCTGTGAAGCTTCTCTGAGCTGCTCTTGTCTTTGCCTGGTTTCCGTTCGTGCTCTTGCCAGAGGAGCGACTGTTTGTTTGATGGCGAACATTTCACCGTATACCTGTCTCATAGTCACTTCCAACACCTCACACTCCTTGAAAATGGCAAGCGAGACTTCATTTACAGGCAAAGCCTGGTTTCGAAGTTGCTGGACTTCTGCTTGCAATTCTACTTTCTCTTGCTCCGCTATCTTCTCGCGTTGCTCAGCTGCGTGCAGTCTGTTTTGTAGAGATACTATTTCTCTACTCATTCGGGTTACATTCTCTTCCGTAGCCGCAGCGAAAGCAGTACCTGCTGACGCTATCATTACCGGATTAGTCCTGGTGTCAAGGACTATATCTTTGCCTGTTGCCACTGTTGATGCGGCAGAAGGGCTTTGTGCCAGTGACCTCCTCTTTTCTTGCCGGATTTTGAATGAAAACTGATCAAATGTGAGCCTGGTCAAGTCAAACACATCTTCTTCCTGTACATGGGGCGATCTGACATCAGAGAGTTTTGTACGGCCCAGAGGTATATCGAGAAGAGTTACCTCAAGGTCGTCCAGCATGTCATCCTCCCTTTCCTCTGTGTTCTTTTCTTCTTCTTCCTTCCTCCGCCGTTCAGCTTCTGCTGCTGCTTCTATTTCGGCCCTCTTCTTCTGTTCAGCTGCAGCAGCCTGTTCGGCTTTCTTTTGGCGTTCAGCCTCTGCCTTGTCCAGCTCTGCCTTAAGTGCCCGTTCCGCTGCGGCTTGTGCCTCCTTGTCCTCTTTTTCTTTCCTGGCCTCTTTGGCCAGCTTCTTCTTTTGTGTTGCTGTTGCACTCTTTTGGCGCGCCTCCTCATCTTATTTTAGCTTTTATTCCCTTTCTTGCTGGGCTTTTGCCTCTACTTCCTTTTGTTTGATGGATGGAATTGGCCCTGTGTTGGTTCGAGATTTCTTGAGTACAGATGAAGAGGCACCTCCTAACTGACGACTTCTGTCCTCTAAGCTCTGATCATCTAGGTCTTCCTGGACCACGTCAGTTCCCGGAGCAAGTTGTCTTTCAGCATTATACCAGTTTCTTCTCTCATCTTCCGCTGGGCGCTCAAGATGCTGATAAGTCCACTTGAAATTGGCTCTCCGGCAGTGTTCAGGGACTATTTTCTCTGGGTCATATGTTCGGTGTTCAAGTGCTCCGAGCTGATAACTTCTCATTGCTTATACCTCTGCTGTTACTTCCCTGAAGTCTTTAACTGTGAATGCACCAATGGTGAGGGGCAGAGTGGGCCACGGCTTCTTTTTGACCTTAGACAGGATGCTGGAGAATCTGTGTGACATTTGAAAGCACACCTCCTGAATAAGCATTTTGTCTGTCACGAAGCGAGGCATAGCATGTGGCGCCTTGTAAGTTCCAAAGACTCGGATGAAGGTGTACCCAGGGAAAGGGAACCAGTGCGCCACTTTAACCAGAGTCTCCTTGGCCCGCCATGACATGCAAGGGGCGTCTTGGCCAAATAAATGTCTGTACAGAGCGGGAACAAATATTTGGGAAATCTGATCTATATCCTGTTTGTATTTGGACTCCCAAAATACCTTGAGTTGTAGATGAATTGCGCGCGTGTTCTCGGAGTCCCAGTTGTGCTCCCATCCATCAAAATCTACTCGGGCACAAACCGCGTCTAGTAGGTACGAGGCCATGTAAAATTCAGCAGGCATTCCTTCTTCCGGGGCCAATGCCGAGTTCAAGTTGGTCTGCATCGACGTCATAAGTATGCCGGCCCAGTTGAAACGGGTGCCATGTGTTGTCACATACTCCATGATAGTTGCCCAACTGCCGCTGAAGGTGGAGCAATCTGGGCGCCCGTAAAGTCTGCAGAGCATGGCGGCAACCAATTTGTAAACCTTCCTTAGGCTCGCCACTGGGTATTCCTGGTTATTTTTTACCTTGAACTTCTCGGGCTCCTCCCACCATTGTTTAATAGTATCAACTATTGGAACGGCGTGAGCAGCAGCCCATTCTGGAGAGAAATGCTCGTTTGGGCGAGGCAGTGAATAATAAATGTGTGCATCCGAGCCTACCAGTGTAGTGAAAGCTCTGCCTTGGTGATCCCTGATCACAAGCTTCTCGGGGTCTGTCTTTTGTATGATCCAGTCTATGATCTCTGGACATGGGAATATGGCTGGATGCGCCCCTGCCAGATTTAGTTTGGACCTCTTTACCGCCAAGTATACTTCCCGATCTGGGAGGTCTTCTGGAAATTCTTCTTCCGGGGTGGCGAACTCATGATAAATTTGGTACCATCTCATGCTGTCGTCTTTTGCAAAAGTACATAGTGTATCTCGGTATATTGGGGGTGGGGACACCACCTCCAGCTCATCGATCTCTTCCACTACTTTCTTGTCCCTCCTTCGAGATAGCGGAGGTGCCATGTCACTAGAATCCGATAACACAGGTATGCACTCTATGTCTTCTTGAATTTCACCTGCCAAATTCATAAAGGAGTCCCACGATAAGAACGACATGGTGATAAAAACCAGTTACAATTTAGTGATAAAATTTAACCATCACATGCGAAACTGGGCTACTGGGTCGCTTGGTCGCGATCGCGAAACAAAGTCCGGGCACCCACTCACACCCGTGACCAAAGCCGCCGGGCCGCGAGGTCGGCAGACTTTTAAAAGGAAAATGCGACGAGCGACCCGCGACTGTGTCGCCGGGGTCGCAGTCGCAAATCCCAAAAATAGAGAGATAGCGACTTTGCGACTCGCGACTAGGTCGCCGTCTTTCCAGTCGCAAACTAGCTTGCCGGCTCGCGCGCGCGGCCTTGAACCTCCTTTTCTCCCTTCTCGTAACTTAAGGATGGCTGGGCCTGTGGCTATGGCATGGTTTCAAAAAGCAAGGGATGGTGCCATGAAGGTGAATCAAGAAAAATCAGAAAGGTTTGGACAATTATGCATACAACAGATTCATAAAATCTTCAAAAACATAAAAGCTCAGTCAAAAGACAATTTAAGGGCCCAAGGGGAGATGGGTTTGGTAAGAAAATCACCAAAACGGAAACAGCAGGAAGAAATGGCAACTTACCCGAAAAAAACGCGCCAGTTGAGCTGTCATAGGCGTTTTCTTACAAATCGATGAATGTGTAAAATGCGACCTGCGACCTCCCTTTTATAGAAAGTCGCACGTGCGAGCAATAAATGCGGGTCGATGGGTCGCAAGTTGATTATTTTCGGATTTTTTCGACCTCGCGACCTTGCGACCTGGCGACCTGGGGTCATTGGGTCGCAAGGTCGCTGGGTCGCGCTTTTCATGAAAATTGCAAAATTGCGACTTTGCGACTTAGCGACCTGGCGACCTGGGGGTCGCTGGGTCGCAGGGTCACATTTTCCGTTAATTTTGGGGATTTGCGACTTGGCGACCTGGCGACCTGAGGTCGCAAGGTCGCTAGGTCGCTGGGTCGCATTTTTCATAAATTGTTTACCTTTGCGACTTGGTGACTTAGCAATTTCTCTTTAGTTTTATGGGGCTCCAAAAAATTGAAATGGTGATCTTTTTTTGGAGGGTGTTGTAGGGGCTACAACAGGCTGCCATCCTCTTCCTTATATAAGTGATGAGCTTCCTCACCCTATGCCCCACTCATTAAAGGCACTACTTCCATGCATGAGATATCGCTCCAAAATTGTGATGTCCCTCCATAAATGTCCACTCCTCCATAACAACGTTGTTGATTTGGTCAAAGTTGACCCAGTCTAGGTGTTCCAGGCCCTTTTCACACCTAAGGGTGCTCAATTAAGCTAACAAGATGTCCTCCTTTCACATTGGCATTGATTTTATTTATATTAAGGAGATTTATGGATCTCAATATCCTCTTATTCATCAAACAAGAAAGCAAAAACAAAATTTAATATTCCAACTAGATCATGGCTAATTGGGAATATTACAATCCTCCCCTCCCAAATGTTGCTTGTACTCAAGAAACTGAAAAGGTGAGCGTGGAAAATCTTCTCCTCATCCATTGGTGACACCTTCATGTGATAAGCTTCCCCCATAAGCCAAGTGTCTCCTAATCCATGCCTCCATGACATGCTCCTCCCAAGTTCTCATGAGATGCAAATGACTCATCCCATAAGTGTAGAAATTTTAATACAATTATGTATTGTCTGGATTCTCATGATCTAACAATTGTATGCCACTGTTAAATACATAATCCTTCTACTTAAATCTTTGTGGAAATTTAATCACGAATTGCAAACACATGAAAAAATATCAATCACACATAACACAAATGTTTTTACTAGGAAATCATAAAGCTAAAAACCCCACTATCATATGTTATGTATATATCATGGATAATGAATCAATCTCATAAAAAACTCTAATCCAAGAGTTCTCAGTACAATATACAATCATCTCACACTGTCATACAAAAATTGGCATATTCATGCACCAATTTACTACCTCCTGACAACCTGCTTCCATTGCGCAATCCCTACTGATCACAATCCCTAAATGAATTTTATCTTGCCTTACCTTGACTGTACAATCCTCATTGGCATCTCCAATGTGTGTTTGGTTGCAAGAGTGCACCCACTAAAGTCACAACTGATAGTCAAACTGTCCCTTTCACCTATCTCTCAACTGGGTTTCCACTGGATGTGACATGCATGTAGTTAAAAGTGGTAAATATTCAATTTCATGTGAGATCACTCCATGTGAATTAATTTAATATTTAATTCATTGATCTCTCACTAGTGTATCTTTAGTTACAACTAGTTATAACTAGCACAAATGATTTTAACTCACTTAACTGAGTTAAACTAATTTACAACTCACATAACTACAAATCCAACTTTGTTACAAATTTGTATCACTCAGTTACAACGAAGTCCACTTGCATGTCCCACCAACCAACCTTAGAAATCAAAACTCCTTCAGTCAAATGGTTTTCCACATCAGTTAACTGAGATCAAGTGCTTCAAGAGAATAGATTATTATTTATTGTCTAATTATTATTAAGAGAGAATAATAATTGACATGAATTCTATTTTTAGACGAAATCCACGAACCGACTTCACACATGCATTCCAAAAATACACGCACATCCATAAATAGAATTTTCTCAACCATCTATAAATAAACTCCCGATATAAATAGATTTTTCTCACCATTCTGAAAATAGACATACACCTAAAAATAGCCTGTGGCCCCCACCTAGTGTAGGTGCTTAATTTTTACTAGGATCATCATATTGTTGAATCTCAACACTCCCTCTAAACAAGAAAGGGATTATCCTTCACCATGATCTTGTCTTTAGGGTATTTGAATTTTCTCCTCGTGAGCACCTTCGTCAGAATATCTGCATCCTGATCCTCTGTAGGAATGTATTGAAGCAACATGATCTTACGCTACACATAATACCTAATATGATGATCCTGGATATCTATATGCTTAGGTTTATCATGAAAAACATGATTAATCGAGAGTTAAATGCAACTCTGATTATCACAATGAATCACTGTAGGATCTAAATGAGAACCAAACAAACCAACCAGGATCTTCCTCATCCAGATAACCTCACATGCATCTTGACTTGCTGCCATGTATTCTGCTTCCACTGAACTAAGTGTCATGGATCTCTGTTTCCTGCTGTACCAAGAAACAACTATAGATCCGATACTAAAAACCCCTCCTGATGTTCTCTTTCTGTCTGTTGGGCTGCCTGCCCAATCTGCATCTGTGAAGCCATGCAACTTCACCTCATCCATCTGTATGTACCATAAGACATACTCAGATGTGCCCTTGAGATATCTCAGGACATGCTTGCATGTATTCCAAAAGAGCTTGGTAGGCCTAACCATCGCTTGACTAAGCTGGTTCAGTGCATAGCATATGTTTGGTCTTGTATTAACTAAATACATGAGTGAAGCCACCAACTATCGATAGACAGTAGCATCCATTACCTCTCCAAATGTAGCATCCTCTTTCCTCTAGTTTCCTGGAACAAGAGTATCCATGGGTTTGCAGCCGTCCATGTGAAACTTACTGAGTATCTCCCTTTCATACTTTCCTTGAGACAAAAAAATTTCACCTTCTCGCTGCCATATTTCCAATCCAAGGAAATAGTGAAGGAGGTCCATATCCTTCATCTCAAACTCTTTTACAAGTTCCTCCTTGCATGAGTGTATCAGGTGCTCATCACTAGTCAGTATTAAATCATCAACATAAAGAAAAAAGATTAAAATCTTACCCTCCACCACAATTTGGTATAGGTTTTCATCTGCCTCACTCTTGGTGAAGCCAAGTCCGGTGAAATAGTTTTCGATCCAAGTGTACCAAGCACAGGGTGCTTGCTTCAACCCATACAACGCTCTTTTGAGTATGTACACATGCGACTCACTACTGAAGATCTAAAATTCTTCAGGCTGCTCAATGTACACTTCTTCCTCAATGATCCCATTAAGGAACGCAGTCTTCACATCCATCCAACGAATGTGCCAACCCATCTGCGCTGAGAGATCAAGGATGGTCCTTATGGAAGAATATCGTGCAATAGGTGCAAAGGTTTCTTCATAATCTATCTCATTGATTTGTGGGAAGCCCCAAGCCACAAATCTGGCCTTGTATTTCTCAACACTCCCATCAACATCTTTCTTTACCTTGTAGATCCATCTTGAACCTACCCCTAATTTATCAACTGACCTTGGAACAATTTCCCAGGAACTGTTTCTAACAATGGAGTCATACTCCTTCATCATTGCATATACCCATGTGGGCTCCTGTACTACTTCCTGAAAGGAATATGGATCAGTAACAATACATTTTCTCATGAGAGCCATGTATCCAGTGAATCGGTCAGGAGGCTGTATCTTTCTGCGCTGTGAAGTAGGGACTCCTAAATTCTATGCCGCATCAAGCTTCAGCCTCTCAGCTTTTGTGGTATGCCTTCTGCCAGTTCTAATGTTTGGCTCTGGGTGAGTGGAATCCTCCACTCCATGAACCTCCTCTTATGTCTTATCAACATCTAAAGACTCATCTTTGGGAACAAGCAGTTCCTCCTCTGCATGCAGGTGTAGTTCCCTCTCAAGTGACAACGTCATGGATTTCTCCTCATTGAATTTTATATCCCGTCACACCACAGTCATTCGATTTTTTGGAAAATACACATGATAATTATGGGGTGTTTCTGTGTATGCCACAAATATCCCAACTTCATCAGTCGCTCTAGCTTTTTCCTGGTGTTCTTGGTCACATGCACATAAACAGATGAACCAAAATTCTTAAATTGAGAAACATCCGGTTTCTTACTAGTAAAATCTTCTTTAGGTGTACTCATGCCAAGTACCCTATGAGGACACTGATTTTTCACATAAACCATAGTGTTGCATGCTTCCGCCCACAAGTGCATTAGTAGGAACTGATCATGCAACATATCTTGTGCAACACCCATGATCATTCTATTCTTCCTCTCCGTGACCCCATTTTGTTGTTGGTTATGAGGCGCTATGAGTTCTCTTCGAATTCCCTCTTTGCTACAGAATTATTTGAATTCATTCGACATATATTCACCACCATTATCACTCTGTAGACCTTCACTTTCTTCCTTAACTCTTTCCTACCAATGATTTAAACTCACAGAACTTTGAGAATGTTTGATCCTTCTTCTGCATGAAGAAGATCTAGCATCTACGAGAAATTTTTTCAACAAAAATAACATAATACCTATCTTTTGTTGTTGAATCAACCAAGAATGGTCCACACATGTCTATGTGAACTCTCTCCAGGATCACCGAAGCACGGTTCCCTTTTTCATGAAAGGTTGTCTTCACAAAATTACCCATAGTACATCCCTTGCACTGATCTAACTGGGCAAGTGTACCCATGGGAAGTCCAGTAGAAATCTGCTGCAAAATTTTCAGGGCACCATGGTGAAGATGGCCCAATTTCCTATGCCATATTTCGCCCTCATTCCAGCTCACCACTTCTTCTTCTTTGCTCACCATTGCAGCGCAGCCATCTACCTCGACCCTGTAGAGATTCTTGACTCGAATCCCTATCCTCTTGGTTTGAACCATTGTTTTATGTCGCAGGAAAGCTTTTCCATCGCTGAAAACAAAATCATAACCTTTGTCCTCCAACATCGCCACTAAGACCAAGTTTTTCTTTAGACCTAGAACATGCATAACATATTTTAACATAAATGGTTTACCATACTCCCTCTCAAAGGTAATGGTACCAATTTCGGTCCCACTGTATCGTCCATCGTCGCCCATCTCTATATGCATTTGAATATCTTTCTCCTCCAAGTCACTTAAAAGCTCCTTATCTCCCATCATGTGGAAGGAAGCACCACTATCAAGATACCACACCGATCCCATTGCGCTTGAAACCAGGCATGCGATCAAAGAGAAATCAAATTAAAATTGCGAGGCAAGGGCCTCACCAGTTCCAGCTCCAGCATCCTTTTTGTTCTTCTTTTTCTATGGGCAGTTAGTGGCGAGATGCCCATGTTCGTGACAGTGAAAACACTTCACCTTGGAAAAATCCAGTGACTTGCCTTTAGACTCGGATTTTGAATGGGATTTCTTCCCCTTCCCTTTCTTTTCCTTCGTAGCCAAAGAACAATCATCTTCATCATCATGCTTTCATGGAGAGCCATCTCTGGTGTTTTGACTGAACTCCTCCTGCACTAGATCTGACCACAGTCGTTCCCAATCTGACAGTTTTTTCCGTCCATTGACAGAGTCTTGATAACTATGCGAACTCTTAGGAAGTCCCAACAGAGCCAAACTCACCAAATCATCATGAGCAACCATGATTCCCACACTCCCCAATTCATCCCAACATTGGACAAACTTTGTGAGATACTTAGGAATATTTTCGCCCTTCTCCATATTGATCTTTCTGAGTTTATCCTTCAGCGCCAATTTCATATGGTCACCGCTGCTTTGGAAAATATCTGTCAAAGCCTTCCACATTACAAATGGAGTGGCTTTCCCATGAAGGCTTGAGAAAATATGGTCTCGTACTCCTTCCAATAGAATCCTTCTTGTCTTCACTACTTTCTTTTTCCAGGTGTCAAGTAATGCAGCATCCGTCAAAGGGGGCTTAGGAACGTCACTGTCGATGAATTCCTGCAAGCCATTATCTTCAAGAACCGCCTCCATCATATCCTTCCATGCAATGTAGTTCGAGCTTCCCTCGAGTGCATACTCTAACCGCAAACCATGGAAAGCCATTTCAATGTTTACACAACTTTTGCACCAAGAAATTCTTGCAGCAAATCCAAATTGTTTCCACCAAAAAACTTAGCTACTGCTTCAATATTACAATCTTCTTTGCTCCGATACCATGTATAAATTTTAATACAATTATGTATTCCTTAGATTCTCCTGATCTAACAATTTTATGGCACTGTTAAATACATAATCCTTCTACTTAAATCTTTGTGGAAATTTAATCGCCAATTGCAAACACATGAAAAAAGATCAATCACACATAACACAGATGTTTTTAGTGGGAAAGCATAAAGCTAAAAAAACCACTATCATATATTATGTATATATCATGGATCATGAAACAATCTCCTTAAATCTAATCCAAGAGCTCTCAATACAATATACAATTGTCTCACACTGTCATACAAAAATTGGCATATTCATGCAACAATTTACTGCCTCCTCACAACCTACCTCCACTGCGCAAATACCTGCTAATCACAATCCCTGAATGAATTTGATCTTGCCTTGCCTTGACTGCACAATCCTCATTGGCATCTCCAATGTGTGTTTGGTTGCAAGAGTTCACCCATTAATGTCACAACTAATAGTCAAATTGTCCCTTTCACCTATCTCTCAACTAGGTCTCCACTAGATCTAACATGCATGTAGCTAACAATAGAAAATATTCAGTTGCATGTGAGATCACTCCATGTCAATTAATTTAATATTTAATTCACTGATCTCTCACTAGTTTATCTTTAGTTACACCTAGTTACAACTAGCACAACTGAGTTTAACTTACTTAACTCAGTTAAACTACTTTACAACTCACATAACTACACATCCAACTCTTGCACCACTCAGTTACAACAAATTCCACTTGCATGTCCCACCAACCAACCTTAGAACTCGAAATTACTTAAATCAACTGGTTTTCCACATCAGTTAACTGAAATCAAGTGCTTCAAGAGAATAGATTATTATTTATTGTCTAATTATTATTAAGAGATAATATTAATCAACATGCACTCTATTTTTAGACATACAATCCATGAACCGACTTCGCACATGCATTCCAAAAATAGACACCCATCCATACATATAATTTTCTAAACCATCTATAAATAGAATCTTGCTATAAATATAATTTTCTCGCCATTCTAAAAATAGCCTGTGGGCCCCACCTAGTGTAGGTGCTTAATTTTCACTAGGATCATCATCTTGTTGAATCTCAACAACAAGGAAGCAAAAGATCTAATGTAGCAATCATGGTTTGCCCAAGGTTTTCCCTTAAAAATGTAGCATAAGAAACATGGAGAGTCTATCTCCCAAAGGGCACATCCAATCCTCCCTCCATTCATTCCCATAATAAGAATAATTCCATCATTAATGTATGGGAGAAAAACCAAGTACATATAAACATCAATATGAAAAAGTGGAGGTGGTTCATAGTCCCACATGTGGAACCAGAGTAATATATCTCATGACTACATCAGATAATGATATGGTAAGTGGTTTCCCCACCACTTACTTTCTTCCATAGTTTTCTCACAAGTTTTGAAAAGGTGAGAATTTTTTGGTGCCTTTGGAGTGCACCCTGAATGATACATCATCTCCCAATACCCTCCTAGGGAGTGGCCATGCTCAAAAAAATTTATGGCCCAAATTTGGCCATGAATTTCATATGGAAGAATGCTCCTACTTGGAGAAATGGCCTGCACATATATGGTAAAGGAGTGAAAATAATCATCAAATAAAACATTATGAACATAAACATGTTCCTTACCATAATCTTTGCTCATACAAATGGAGTGGTCCATAGATAGATCCCCTCTCATTCCCAAACATGAAAGAGGTGGATGTGATAAATCCTTCATATAGTTATGTATCTCCTTCATCTCCACATGATCCATGCATCTCTTAAAATGTTGATATATCTCCTCTTCAAAGCCTTCCCAAGTGTATCCCTCCATGATGGTTTTGTGGGCTCTCATGGAATAAGTGTGGTTGAAGATAAAATCTTCATGTGCTGCTTGTACCAACTCATCCTTGAGCTTGGAAGCTCTATATAAGAAGATCCTACCATGATAATATATGACCTCATATTTGACTAAATATCCCTCCTCATGTAGCTGGTCATCAAGTATCATGCATGTGAAAAGATCCTTGGAATAATCCACCAACAGTTGGGATTTACAATATGGATCTATCCTCCAAAGTGACAATGCTAATAATATATCATATAAATCATTTGTAATATGCTTTTCCTTCTCTTTGACGTCTCTCATGCCAAAGTCACATAATGAAAGGTTGCTATCCTCCCTCTGTTGCTCCTTTATCAATGCAAAATCTGTAATGAGAGTGGGTAATGATGATGTTGGGAGAATGTCTCCCTCCTCCTTGAGTCTACCCAAGACTCTCAGCATTGTACCATGACCTCCTAATGCTCCCACTCCTCCTGGATCTATGAGTGGTGCATCATTCCGTGAGACATTCCTCACCAAATTCTGATCAGGTGGTCTCTCAGGTGGTTTGCCACAAAATAATAATGTCCCATGGGCCAAATTCATGTACATAATAGATGGCATTGTTAGGTCCTTTCTTCCACTTCGAAAATCCATCTTTGTTTTCTGTGTGGAAGTTTTATGTGAGGGATATGTGTGCATGCCAATAATCATCTGATTTTTTCCACTCTTTCTATCCACCCATTCCATTTTCAAAGTCTCCCAATATGTGGTGACCTTCCCCAAAGTAATCAACCACTGCACACCCTGTATCACATTGGTTTTAGGTATGTCAACCACAAAGAAGTGACCAGTCAATGTATATTTCCCCATGGTGACAGATATAGATGGAACATAATGTATGCACTGCATATTTCTAGCTCCTAGGACCAAAACATAAAATCCTCAAAATCATCAGTGGGTATTACCCTCCTCTACACTATTTGGGCATCAATAAAGTTTTGGGTAGCCCCACTGTCAATCAAAACTGAAACCCTCTGATCTAAGATGGAAGCTCGAACCCTCAAGGTCAATTACTTGGGTACTCCTCTCAATGATGCAAGAGCCCCTTCAATTGGAGAAAATGCCCCATCCCCACTACCTGATGGTGGTGGATCATCTCCTACTATTCCAGCGTTGGGACCTCTTTCTGGTTCCTCTTCTTCTTCCTCCTTAGCATCTGAGAGGACCTCTATATAGTGTGTTTTTGCTGCTACACATCTATGTCTGGGTGCTGATGATTCTTGGCATGTGAAGAAAAGCTTCCTTCTCCTCAAATATCTTCAGGCATCATCACTAAGAGGTATTTTACTTTGTCTCTCTTTTGGGAAAGGAGCCTTATCTTCTTTTCCCTCTGATGGAAAAGTGGGATTTTGCTAAAATGTTCCCTTTTCTTTTGGCAAGGCATATTGTAGATCTCTAGCCCTTTCAATGGCATATTGAAGGGTAGTGGGATTTGTAGACTTAACCAACCCTTGAAGAGGTTATGCTAACCCTTCTTGCTATAAATAAATCAGGAGCCATAATATAAAGTTTTAGAAATTCAGAAATATAAGTTTTTGGATTACCTGATTGTTTGATATTTTCTAGCCCCATGAATGGTGCCTCTGGATCTCTTCGACCAAACCTCTCCACCAACCTCCTTGTGAACTCTGAATATGCAGTCACATTGGCATGACCCAATGTAGACAAGCCATGAAACCACCAATCATGTGCCTCACCCTCAAGGTGCAGCACTGCTATCTTGATGGCCTCCATCTCTGGTACTTTGTTAAGCTAGAAGTAGATGTCAAACTTCTCTACCCATTTTTTGGTAGTGCATTTAGATGACCCATCAAATTTGGGTAAGAAAAATCTGCCCATAGTTCGGTGTAGATCATGATTCTGAATGAATCCTCCACCTCTATTATGATTCCAGGGTCTCCTATTGTCCTTAATATGAAAAAATTCTTGAAAACTCAAGTGATCCTTGAATATATGAGATTGAGACTCATACTCCATGAAATATTCTTCAAGATTTTCTTGTTCTTGAAACCCTTCATTTCCCACTGCTAAGAATGTAGGCATTGTAGAGCATTGGGAAACTTGTTGCTACTTCACTGGTTGATCACTCCAGTGATGATAAATTTCAGAGCCTTCACCATGTAGAAATATTTTAGGGGATTCCTTGTATCTATCCATCCTCACCTCCTTTATTTCTCTATAAATGTCTTTCATAGTTGGAAGAAGAAGCTTTGGGTACTCCTTCTCCTCGTCTTCTCCTGATAAAGGGGTTTTACCCTTGTCTTCTTTATCATTTGTATAATCAAAATTCCGGTTTCTTCTTTTGAGATACATATTCTCTCTATCTGTGAGATGATCTCCTTATTCTAATGACATATTGGTTTAAGATGCACAGGATGAGCCAAGATTATGCCCTGGTACCACTGTAATATTCCTAAATGGGAAAAGGAGGAATATAGTGCAAAATGATGGAATAGCAGTGTAAAACATTATATAAAAGTTTGAGAACAATATGGAGCTTCTTTATACATTACAACAGCAGCAAACATGTGTAAGATTATAGGCCACAAACCATAAAACAAGATACCACAAGCCTCCAATAGATAAAACCCTCAAGAATGAGGTGTTGCTACTATATCAAATTGCCATGGGCACTGCTACAATGCATTCATAGAAGCATTCCTACAGAAAATGAGTATAAAAAAGGTAAGGGATGATATATGCCTCAAATATAATGCACAATGAAGATCAAGGCTCTATACAACCTCCAGAAAAGAACCCAAAAGGGTCTCTAGGGAAAACACCCAAAAATACAATATGAGTTGCAGCACTAGGGTTGAAAGTATGCTGCAACAAAGCAACTGAAGAGTTATGGTTGAAGCTGATATAAAAAAGAATAATTCTCTCCTCCAATGGATCCTCTGGATGAAAGGTTGGCCCCTTCACTATAGAAATCACTCCCCAAATCACCTACTACAAATACCCCTACAGTTCCTCCCCAGAATAACGCAGATCCAGACTGATAATACGCTCTATGGGACAAAAACATTATGGCATGGTGACAAATGTATCAATGATTCTCCAAGGCCTTATTGACTAGCCTCCTAAGAGAAAGGAATCTTCCTCCAGTGAGATCTAGACTAGAAATCACCCAAATCAACCCTCCACAACTTCTGCCCTGCAACACAACACAACCTTTCAACAGAAACTGTGATGTAAATTAATACTGAAGCCTTGGAATAACACCTGAATGAGGAATGTAGTGAAATTCTCTTCCTAGATATCACTCAAGGAAAGAGGTGGGATTCCCACTCAGGAACACCCTGTCCTAAACAACACTGCAATGTTAGCTAAACAACTGAAGAAAACTATATGTCTAAACAAACCATATAATCAAAATATCATATCATAAACTGATTTATATGGATGCCATCCTCTTCCTTATATAAGTGAATAACTTCCTCACCCTAGGATCCATTCATTAAAGGAACTACTTCCATGCATGAGATCTCCCTCCAAAACTGTGTCGTCCCTCCATAAATGCCCAATCCTCCATAGCAATGCTGTTGATTTGGTTAAAGTTGACCCAACCTAGGTGTTCAAGCATATTTTCACATCTAAAGGTGCTCAATTAAGCTGCCAAGATGTCCTCCTTTCACATTGGCATTGATTTTATTCATATTAAGGAGATTTATGGATCTCCATATCCTCTTATTCATCAAACAAGAAATAAAAAACAAAATTTAATATTCCAACTAGCTCATGGCTAATTGGGAATATTACAACCACAGAATCAGAAAGAGGATATACATATCACACAGGGCACGAGTGGCACAAAGAGAACACATGTTGATTCAGGTGGATATTGGTGGGCATCCAAGAAACTTTGCCTTTATAAAATTTACAAACAATCATTAAACATTAGTGTGTATATAACAAATATTAAAATAATATAAAATTTTAATATATAATCAAAATGAATCTAGATAATTAATATATATATATATATATATATATATATATATATATATATATTTCTAATTAATTACCTTGGGATCATATTCATTCGATCCACCATCAATGTGCCCATATTTATTACAATGTTTTATTGTTGTTGCTATTAAAAATATAAAATTATGTCTCAAACAACATTTGTTGTAAGGGCAATAAAATTTACCATCACCTCTTTCACCCTCTTGAATTTGTTTTCCACCTCTAATGTTTTCTGCCATTGATGAAAATTATCCTATAAAGGAAAAAAATAATTATGTTTTTTTACTAGACAAAATACTGTATACCCTTTCTGAACCGCCACTACTACAGTAAAATTTTTCGCTATTATAGAAAATTTGTCGGAAAATATCGTTACAACACACCCTATATATTTAAAATAAACCGTTGCTATTGAGACACTATTTGACCAAGTCAACTTTGACTTTATCAATGTGAAAGGTTTGTTCCACAGCGGTCTTTTCATATCCGTCGCTATACTGACGCACATAACAAGGACGTCACTATAGCAATGTTGTCTCATATCTCTGCCACTATTGTGACACGCTAGCCGAGTGGGTTGCAATAGCAATGCGTTTTCGTAGTGTCGCAAGAGCGACAATGTCTCCATCAGGGTCGCAAAAGCAACACCACGTGCCGGGATTAAAAAAATTGAGAAAAAATGGGTAACTTTTTGAAAATACGTAAAAAATGTCGGAACGAAAGTGTCAGAAAATTGACCATATTTAATAGTGTTTATAGGGTGCACCTCTATCAATGTGAGACGAATATATCAAGAACACCACGCAAGGGTTTTTTTTTAACAATGGACATTTTAACGTAATTAGCAATTCTAATCTGCCAAAAAACTAAATTATAGGGAAAGATTGAAATTACCTAGAAATTTTCTTGTCTAAGAGGCATTGTTGACACATAATGGGGAATTTATTTTTCTACCATGACTTGGAAATATTGGAAATTCAAGCAATGATCACGGTATGAAAGGATGGTGAGTAAGAGAATACCTGACATTGGGGATGTTGCATGACGCAAGAATGACACCGGTGCTTCAGAGCTCTCCAACACTGTACATGGTAGAAATTAAATTTATATGTGAGAGATTTGTTTTTATTTAACCCCCCTTGGATTTGTTTCTATAACCACACTAGTGCTTTGTTTAACTATTGAACCACTCTTTTTTTTAAATTAAAAAACCTAAGGTTTCTCTTTAGAATATTCCTCGTGGAATTTTAACATGTTTACAACACTGGTGCATTATTCGAAAATAACACCGCATTTTTTTAGTTTGAAAACCATAGTGGTTATCCTTCTTGGTATGCACCGAGGTGTTTTACTACATGAAGGCCATTGTTACTTCAAGTGTACATAGCACCAAAAATTTGAAAAATTTAACCTTTGTCCAATGATATCGATTATTCAAACACCAGTGCATTGTGTTATTTAGTGCACCATGTTTTTTTATTTGAGAAAAATAAATTTTATACAGTGCACCATGTTCTATGTAGCATCGATGCTTGTATGGATAGTAAAGCACAAGTGCATCTGTAGGTTTTAAATGCATCGTTGTAAAATCCTTAGTGAAAATTCCATGTAATAAAATTTAATAAAGGAAAACTAATAACCACAGTTATAGGACACTTATTTGAAGCTGAATGTTGGGCAAATCATCCTAGTGTGGGTGTTCATTTGGTTTATTATGGCTAAGGAAATTAGAAAACACAATGAAAATTTCTTTGGAAAGGAAAAGTGGCATTAATTATAATTTTATTTATGAAAATAATGGAAAATAAGAGAAAAGGAAAGTGAAAGGTCATAGGTTTCATGTGAGGAGGAAAATGAAGGAAAAATAATGGAAAATGAAGAAAATAGAGGTTGCATTAATAAAATGGATTTTGAGGATCAGTTGGTACCATTCGTCAATTCAGTTTTGGAGCTCTCACTATATTCTCTCTCTCTCTCTCTCTCTCTCTCTCTCTCTCTCACTCTTGGACAAAAAAATTACTTAGAGCACTTCAACATTGGATCTAGAACGAAAAATAAGGTAGAGAGGAAGAAAATATCATGAAAGGAAGAGTGGGATCAAGAAGCTACAACAATTTTACTTGCAAGTATCAATTTGTATTTGTGATTTCCTTGCTAGATTTTTCATGCATGCTTATGCTTGCTTGTTATACGTTATCTTATTTTCATTGGCATGGGTTTTTCCATGTCTGACAGTGTTCTTCAGCCTTACCTTTCCGTTTCCAGATAGCCATGATGTGATGGCATTCTCATGTTTTGGTTGAGCTGGATTGTCAAATGGATTCAAAACTAAGTGAGGTAGATCTCTGAATCAAAGAAAATGTGGCCTAGTGATCACTAAACTAGATTATGAATTGCATTAAATCCACTAGCTTAGTGACCCCTGAACCATACTGTGGGTTGCGATAAGGCTAGGTATTGTGTGCCTCAGTGGGTCTAGGAATCCTTGACCAGTGAATGAAGGTATATATGGTAAATACTAGAGGTGTTTTCCCTTGATGAAGCATAGGAATACTTGGCCAGTGAATGGAATGATATACGGTAAATCCTCGAGGGTGGTGTCTCGATCATGGCCTACTGATCCCTGGATCAAACTGTGGATTGTAGTAAATCTTAGAGACTAGGAGACAGGAAATTCCTCATGGTGTAAATGGAGAAATCCAATTACATCCATGTTGGTTTATGTCCTAATGATCTAGTGTGGATTGTGGTAAATCTGGGTTCTACTGATGATGATGAGGTGGTTTAACCTTGTGAAACCCTGGTTGATTCTTTTGGTTTTGATTCCCATATTTATAATTGGAATATTACATAGGGGTAATTGGATGAAGATAGAGTTGTCTTAGCCAATCTATGGTGAGGCAGAATGTAGTAGTCCCAAACCTAGTTCGATTTTTCATTCATTAATAATAGTTCCTTTCCTTGGTATTTTATCTCTAGATGTACTATTTCATATGTGTCATTTATGGTTGTTGTATCCTCATTATTTCTTTTTTTTTATATGATGGTTATGAGTATGTTTTATGACAATGAAAATGTATTTTTCTAATGATGTTTTGGTTTGTAAATGAACGAGAAATTATTATATGACCTAATAGATGATAATACAGCTAATGTTATAAAGCATCAATGCTTCCTAGCAATTATCAAATGATTATAATACCCTTATACTCAGATATTTTACTATGACATGTAGAATGAATATTTGTGACATGTTTTATGACATTCCTGTCATGGTAGTAGGGGTCCAATCAAGTCTTTTTTCAAGAATTTTCTTTGGTATCATTGTCTCTATGTCACTTTTCATTCCTGTAAACTCCATGAAGTTTTGGGTAGTGATTGGATCATAGCCTTGGAATTTAACCTTAAATATCGTAGTCATTATCATATCATTGTTCGAAAAAGGCTACAATCACACTTAAGAGGGATCATGGGAGTGACTAGGAATTTCAGTCGTTGGGAGGTCTTAGCAAGGGAATGACTAGGGCTCTAGGACCTTGAACTGGTCAGTTTCCTCAGGGGTTGATCACCTAGAAAGGTGTGGTAGCTCTTATAGGTTCTATAATATGTGTCGATGGTCATATTGGTTTTGTTACATTGATTCAAATTTCTTAAGGTGACCTAGGAGTTAGAATCATATCATGGTATCCTCTCATCACATGTTTACCCTAAAAGACTAGTTTAGTTGGCTAAATGTTGGAGAGGGGTGTTACAGAGTGGTATCATAGCATGGTTCACACCTTGGACTGGATGGGAAGTTCTTCGGTGATGCATTCATTTTAGTCGCATATGTTTTCTTACATTTTTTGTCTATGTACTAGTTGTGTATGCATGTTGTTGGTTATGGTTGCAGTGTTGTGGTTATGTGAAAGTTAATGTTGTTGTTTTTGGAGGTGTTTATCATGATTTTATGTCGGTTATGCACTGGTTATACGTGTTAGTTTTTGTATGTATTCTATATGGATGCATGTCATACATATGTTGTTATGCGTGCATTTTTTATACTTTGTGTTATGGTTGTGGTATCACGCATAGTAACAAGATAATGGTTGAAATGGTGATTTTATGTTGACTTGATTATGCTTCTATGTATGTTTATTGTGCTAAGTTGGTCTATCTTTCAAATGCGATATGTTGGCATTATGATGTATGTGTTGTACATGATATAAAACCACTTGTAACAGGATAAGTATGTGCTAACAAAATGAGTTCCAAGGTCAGTTCAGAGGTGACATAGTGATATAATTATTGGACAAAGGTTTGGAGGGAAGAGATGAAACAATTATGAAGGTAAATATTTGAATAAATATATGCAGTTTATATGAGGCAAAGTGACCATGTACACACACAGATATGAAGGATCAAAGGCATGCAAATTTGGCACACTATGATTCATTAAATACCAAAGGTCTTTACCATGGTATTAGCTCACAATATTGAACCTATTAACGACTATTTGATCCTGTCAAGATTTACCACCGACAATAGTGTGGTTTTGGCTCATGGCATTGACTAAGTCTAAGCTACATAAGGAGGTGAAGGTCAAAGTGTTGATGTGTGCATGAGTTAGGGTGATTAATCAAAACTTAAATCTGAAGTATCTTTACATGGTATGGGCTATAGTTGATTGCTTGATATGAAATAATTTTTCACCCTGAATTTAAAGATGGATCAGGATCATTATACCTGAAATGACCACACATTGTACGACCTGCTTATGGGTTGTTTAGATTTGTGGTTTGGTGAATATTTAATATAGTGAATGTCATGATTTGGTTATGTCTTAAGTTCTGAATTTTTTCTCAGTGACAGATTAGTTTCATATTTATACATGAGTTTCACACTCATAAAACGTGTACACACATGGGTTATGTTCTGCATAGTAGCGTATTTTTTCTAAAGTATGTTTAGATCTATACACGGGTTTAGTTATGGATAAGTGCATATACATGTGGAAATTTTTTATGGAAAGCACGTATAAAAACTAGGGTTTCTACTGAAGAATATGTCTGATCAGTTTATAGAATATTGTTTTGTTTTGTTTTTCTATCAATGAAGTCTTCATACAGATCTTGGTTCTTTGAGTATTGATGATGTTGCTAGTTGTATGTAATTGAAGATCATTGATTCATTGGTTGATTGGTGATTCAGTGATTGGTTGAATGAAGGGGTACAATGATACGTTTTAGTTTTAATGTATGGTATTGGGCTTAAATGAGTGTATTGGGTCTAGTCTAAAAATTTGATGAAAATTGGCCTACAAGTTGTGAAGTATTGACGCAGGTGGATGCAGTGTGAAAATTTATGAAACGTTGTCCACGATGGTACTAAGGGTTGGAGCCTTCAGTGAGGAAGTCGAAGGTTCCCACAAGTGGTAGTTGGTGATCAGATCAGGGGGTTGTATATCATTTCCAGTGGGTGTTGGTAAACACGATCATGGGGTCGTAGCTCCCTTGCATTAGGTGATAGTAAACTAGATCAGGGGGTCATAGCTCCCTTCTAGTGGTTGTTGGTAAATGAGATTAGGGGGTTGGAGCTCCCTCCTAGTAGGAGATAGAGAATGAGTGAAGGTTGTATGCTTATGTAGGTGGGTGCATGCCTACTGGTCTAAGTATGTGCGAGTACAATATTGTAAGCAATTTTCTATATAATATATATTGAAGATAGAGACAACAACAATGGTTGGTTTTTCCCACATTGTGTTTACACCTTAAATACTTGTGTTCACGTGTGTTACTTATGTGTGATGATTTATTCTATTCCTACTATGCATGTTTACTACTTATTAAATGATACATTGGTTTAAGATAAATTGTTTAATAGTTAACTGATATATAATCCCAATGCATATATGGCAATTTCCTAAATATCATTCACATACATACACTAGTTTTATTTAGTAAAGTCACGTACAAATATCATAGTAATAAAAGTAAAAGTTTATGTATGTTTAAAATATTTATTCAACCCCCCCTCTCAGTATTTTTTCCGAACAATTGGTATCAGAGAACATCCTTTAGAATAAGCTTGATCGCCACCATTGTTCAATGGAAGTAATCTAATCTTTTGGGAGACACGACCAACAAATTATCTGCAAAGTCTTGGAGTAGATATATGGGGAATAGTATAAGTCAGTTATCAATATCTAGCAATCGTTCCTACAAATGAAGTAGGAAAGAAGAGACATGAAACCAATGTAAAAGTTGTCAATGCCTTGATGGGAAGCTAGAGAGAATCATAATTTTTCAAATTCATGCAGCTAAATTCAACAAAGGAGATATGGGACAAGATCATCCAGAGCTATGAGGGCGATGACAAGGTAAAAATTTCTAAACTTCAAACTCTTAAAATTAAATATGAAACTCTCAGAGTGCATAATCATGAAACTATTGCAATTTTCTTCCTGAGAATATATGAGATTGTGAATTCTATGAGAAATATGGGTGAAGATATAAAAGATTCAACATTAGTAGAGAAAATCCTGAGATATCGAACTCCAAAATGTCAGTCAAAAGTGTTTGTCATTGAAGAAAATAAGGATCTACATAACCTTACTGTTGTAAAAATTCACTGGATTCTAAAAACCTTTGAAATGAGAAAATGAGGTCCTTTAGATATCAGAGAAGTCGCATTTAAAGAAAATGTAAAAGGAAAATAAGAGGAAGTTCTCAAGGAATCAAGTTATATATCAAAAGAAGACGAGGAAAATTGTGTGAGGAAACTACGACCAGGTACTGGAAGGTTCATTAGGAAGAGTTGGTCATTATGCTACTAAGTTTCCTTATAAAGAAAATCATGAAAAAAGGAAGAAATTTGAAAATAGGAGAAAATATTATACAAATCAAGATAATGATAGTTTGTCAATTTGAGAAGAGGGAGAGTCTAATCAAGATCTTCAAGTACTTATGACACTTAGTAATAATGAATCTTATGACAATTTCATAGATGCCCTAGAAGAGAAGGATCCTTTGGTTAAAGAATCTCCTAGATCAAGGCAGAAAATATGGTTTCATGGATGTTGTTTCTCTTGTAACTTTTTTGGGCATAAGGTCACTCATTGCAAGACAAGTATGATGAGAAGAACTAGGAGATTGGATAAGTTCCAGCACATATTGAGAAATTTCAAGAAAATATGGAGAAATAAGGCACACCAGTAAAATGCGTAGGGCATATTGACCCTACTACAATCATCTGTTTCTAAAGCTTACTTCTCTTAGCAACCGCGGGATTGATGTGAGATACATTATCATGATCAGTAATGTATCATCACAAGGGAGAAATATATGATGATTCCCATGGTTATTTTGTTAATTCTAGTTGTTTATATCTCTAATAGTGCATCTGATGTGATAACATAAGAGAGGTATAGACTGTACAAGCTCAGGGGGAGCTAAAGCTATGAAATTTCATAATTTCACTTTATGTACAATTATTTTATGAAAAATGGTCGTATACGTATGTGAGTTACCGTACAGACAATCATGTATTGTTTTCTCTGATAGAGAAACAACGAGGTATAATCAATAACAGACTCTGATATGCTTTAGATAGTATTTACTTGGATTTCTTATTGATGGTTATATTCTACTGATGTGGTATTGAGTAATGATGATCTGATTAATGAATATGATCTGATATATGAGCTGATGTTGTTAGACTTGACAATGAACAAGTAGCAGAGGTTCAGGGGGAGCATTAGCCTTATTGGTTATAATGCATTTTTTCCATTATGTTTAAGATGCTCTTGAATATTTTCATGTGTTTCATTGATAATGCATACATACCTTTATATGATTGCCTGATGATGATGATGCCTCCATGGATGATACTTCATTGCCTTATATTATGTCATGATGCTTTGATTTCTCACTAGTGAGGTATTTTTGTCTTGGTTATATATGCCATATCTATCATTTAATGTAAAGTTCATGTAGAGACCTATGATGTAATAATTGTCATATTCATTCATGTATCGACTTTTGGGGTCATGTCAAATATGTAATCCCACTTGCTTAGGTGATTGAGTCAAATATGTAACCCCACTTGGTTGGGTGATGGATGTAAATGTGATTCCTTGGTGATGGGAAAGGTAACAATTAGTTGAATCATAGAGTCATGTACTTCATTGAAAATATTTAAAAATATTCAGCATGTGCTCAGGGGGAGCATAGTTAGTATATAGTACAGATCAAATCTGTAGTGCTCATGTCTCTATAAGGACAGAGAAACCTTATTTAAATATTTGTCCACCCTTTTTGGTTGATGTCAAAGGGGGAGAGTAACTTGTGGCTTGAATTTCAAATATTGATGTATTTTTTAGGCAACTAGAGGTTTTGGTAATCAAACACCAACATGGTTTCCATCAAGTCCAAAGGGGGAGATTGTTGGCATTATGATGTATGTGTTGTCCTTAATGGAAACCCACTTGTAATAGGATAAGTATGTCATAAAAAAATGAGTTCAAATGTTATTTTAGAGGTTCCATATTGATGGAATAGAAGGATAGAATGATTGGATACAAGTTTGCAGGGCAAATATAGAATAATTATGAAGTTAAATATTTGAACAAATATACATGGGTTATATGGGGCAAAGTTGCGTCCACACATGGATATGAAGAAGCAAAGTCACGTACATTTGGTGCACTATGATTATTTAAATACCAAGGGTCTTTACCATGGTATTATCCCACAATATCGAATGTAGTAATGGCTATTTGATTCCTTCACAAACTACAATAGGGACTAGTGTCGTTTTGGCTCATGGTAATAGCTAAGGGTCAAGCTATATAAGAAGGTGAAAATCAAAGTGTTAATGTGTCCATTAGTGCGAGTGATTAATGAGTACTTCAATATGAAGTATATTTTCATGTTAGAGCTATAGTTCATTGGCTGATATGAAATAATTATGCACTCGAATCTAATTATGGATCAGGATCGTTATACATGAAATGAATACACATTGTATGATATGCTTAGAGTTTGTTTAGAACTATGGTTTGGTGCATGTTTATTACAATGAATGCCATGATATGGTTATGTCTAAAGTTTTGAAGTGTCATGATGTCATGAATTAGTTGCATATTTGTACTCGAGTTTGACATAGGTAAAGCACATAAACACATGGGTTTTGTTCTTCATAGTAGTTTATTTTTTATGAAATATGTTGATATTTGTACGTGAGTTTGGTTTAGGTTAAGCTCGTATACCTATGGAAATGTTTTATGGAAAGCGCATATGAAAACTAGGGTTTTTTATGAAGAATATATCTAATTAGTTTATACAGTATTGTTTTGTTTGTGTTGTCTATTAATGAAGTCCTCATATATATTTGGGTTGTTTGAGTATTGATGATGTTGCCATTCATATTTAATTGAAGATCAGTGATTGGTTGGTTGATTGGTGATTCAATGATTGGTTGAATGAAGAGGTACAATGATATGTTTCAGTTTTGATGTATGGTATTGGGTTTAAATGAGTGTAGTTGGTAGATTCTAAAATTTTTATGAAAAGTGGCCTACAACTTGTGAAGTGTTGAAGTAGGCCGGTCTACTATGAAATTAATGAAACATGGTCCACGATGGTGTTGAGGGTTGGAGCCTTTAGTGAGGAATTAAAAGCTTCCTACCAGTGGTAGCTGGTGACTGGATCAGGGGGATTTATCTCCCTTATAGTGGGTGCTGGTAAATGAGATCAAGGTGTCATAGCTCCCTTCTAGTAGGCATTGGTAAACATGATCAGGGGGTCATAGTTCCCTTCTAGTGGGTGCTGGTGTTAGGGTCCTATAATAATAGGATTCATAATTTTTTAATTGACTTTGATAGTCTTGTAAATATGTACATACTTTTCTTTCTACAATTTGTTTTCCCATATTTGAAAATAATAAAAAATGAAAAGAGCATAAAAGTCCTAAAAGAAATATCAAAGGACTTAGAAAAGAAAAATAAAAAAAGTATATAAAATGGACCCCAAATGAAAAAAGAGATAAAATAAGACATGAAAGTGAGCAATTCAAAATTCCACTATTATTTAATTTTATTGTAAAAATAATGATTATGTGCATATTATTCAAAATGCCATAATCCATGATTAGTTAAATAGTTTAATCTTAACTTTTCATGTTTTAGATAGAGAATAAAGATATGTCAAACAGTTTAAACTTGAAAAATCAATAGATATTTAGAGAATAAATGAGGAGCTCAATAGTTTAATCTGAGCCCTCGGATGAAATAAGGTTAGAATTAGATATTTTTGTGCTTTAAAAGAAAAATAGATTTAGGGTTGCAAGCTTAAATGCAACCATGCAAATGAAGTAAAAAATCTTAGAATAATGATGGGTAGGTAGAAAGCAGTTGTGCAAGGCATGTAATAAAGCATCATATGGAAAATTCCTAATTTCCCCTCCCCCATAATGATCTAGTATTTAAAACCTTCAGTTAAAGAGGCTCAGAGCATTTCTCTAAATTCTGTTGGGACCGAACCCAAGGCTTAGTAACTGAATGGTTGAAAATATTGAATTCCATTCATGAAAGCCCATTTCCTCAGCATATTCACCCTTTTCCAAAAAATATAATCCCTTTTCCTCAGTAAAATCCCCTCTTAATTAATTTCATTTCATTCAAAAACACTCAAAAACCCATAAAATACAATTTATCCTAAGTCTAAGTGTAAATGTTTAATGGTACAATCGTTTGTGCTTAAAAAAGTTTATTTTACACTTTCCTTAGTTTATTTTTTTTATTATTTGTTCATTTTCATTCATTACATTTCATTTCATATTAATTTTTAACATAATGTATTAAAAACCTTATAATACCCATTCTCGTATATATTTATTAATTCATTTTATTTAAATATCCCAAAAAACCCATTATTTAAACGTTAACCTATGGTTTATATTACCCATGTGCTAAATATTTCCCCACCCTTTCCCCATAGGTTAAAAGCATCATAATCCCACCCCAATGGTTGTTAAACATAAGTAAAGGTTTCATATGATATGTAAATAAACCTGCCAAGAAAAAAAAAACATTAGTTTTACATTTAAAACTATGTTTTAAACACTAAATAAACCATGCCGCATAACAAAATATCCGGGCCCATGCCCCATTTGCCGAGCAACTCTTATATTAAATCTCAGTCATTCACATACCTGTCCTCAGATCCAACATCCCAAGCGCAATATCACAAATCTAAAAGCGTGATCATTAACCATTTCAATATTTACGAAATGCACATTTTTGTGCCCTTATCTCTCCTCCACGTGGCAACATATGAATGGATCACATTCAATCTCAGGAAACATCTTACCACCCAAAGCCAATGTGATAACCACTTCTGGTTTTTTCCCTCAAGTGCCAAAACCGTCGCCTGCTCTGATATGACCGCCATTTAATGCCAATCCTCTTTAAACCTAAAACCTTATAAAAACTCCATATGCACCCATTAAACCCTTTTCTTCATTATCTGTGCGTTAATTCATCCCGATTGAAGAAACAAGGCTAACTATACATTGTTTTCATGCTCAAAAGAAACCAGAAACGCCGTTACAGCTATTGTCAAGACCACTGGAAGCTTTAGCTCACTTTCGAAAACCTCCAAAGCCATCATAAACCTATCTGGCACCTCAAAATCAGTTTAAAAGACCAAATACCTGCACAAACAAGTATTCTTCATAGAAAAACAACCTGTTTATCATTTGAAAGAGAGTAATTTTGAGAAATTAAGCTTTGTAAAGCCCATTTATCCATAGAAAGACCCTTGTAGTTGCTTGCAAAGAACAAATTAATTGTAAAAATATGATAAACCCTAGTTTTGATACTACATACGGTTTTTAAAGAAAAATCAAATATATTTAACCTTTGCAGACATTGTAAAAGAATCCTAATCTATCCAGAAACCCTTTGCAAGTAACCCCAATCCTTCTATACCTAATTTAAACCATTTTCAATCTAGAATTATCTGAAAAAAACATTGAAACCCTTGTTTTATCATTTCTTGTACCTGTAAGTGTCTAAAGATCAATTTTAAAGCCAAAATTGAAGAGTTAAATCCAAGAAAAAACCATTTTGTGCCTATTTTTGTTTAAAGAACCTTTTTTTAAGTTAAAAACACTTCTGTAAACAATTCAATCTTACAGAAGAGTACAAAAAGTCAAAATACATAGTTTCAAGTATCTAGAAGGTCTAAAATATCAAAATCAAACCCATCAATGACTTCCAAGACCACAATTGTTATAAATCCTCTACAACCTCCTGTTGTAGACATTGAACATACACCCTTAGCAGATGTGGATTACAAAATAATTGATCCAGTGATAGAATTTAATCTGTTAGACCTCCACTGCTTGAGTCTTGAAAATTCATTAGATCAAGTTGATGAAGTTCAGATTTGGGATTCAAACCTACCCAAGTATGTTGTTCCACTCACTCATTAGTGTCCAGAGGTTATTTGGCTGTGTCAGACCTATTATTCACCTGAACAAAGAGCAATGGTAAATGCAGATAAATAAGTGTTGTTCAGAGTTATTGTTGAATCTATAAACCTAATGCTACATCTCAAACCAAATCCTAATGCAGTTCCTTTATCCATAGAAGCCCTCCCAAAGCTTTACATTGGTCTGGAATTTCCTAAAAGGTTTCAAATTTTCCAATTGTTCATGCCTTTACATGTTGAATTTCCACAGATCAACCCTCCTTATTCTACTTCAAAATTTCCTGAAGGGTCTAGGCATGTCTTATCCATGTTTTCCTTTATCCTAGGGTATTTTACAGGTGAGTATACAGATGAGTCAATCCTATATTTTCTATCTACCTTTTTACCAGGATAGCCTCCTTTTGTCATTTTCAATTATGATGAATACATAACTGATAGTATCCATGATCAGCTTGTAAAATTGACAGCTGAAGGAGTATTTAGGTATACTTCCTTTCTTTTTCACATATTATGATATTTCCAAGCAGACAAATTCCCAATAACACTTTAGAAGCTTGACGTAGAAGGGAACCCACTCTTAGTCATATTTTGGACTTCTTTGATCAGAGAAGGGTCCAATGAATTCAGTTATGCAGATTTTATAGATTATTTTATACATCCATTGATAAAAAAAAAAGTATAGCCAATAATCAATAATGAAATAAAGAAATTTCTACAGCTGTCAAAACAAACTAGAACTGGAGATTGGTACTTATATCAGAACCATACAGAAATCAGAGTTTTTGGGTCAAATATTTTACCCTATAAACTACCTAAGTATGTACCAATGAGCGTTTTTGCCTTGTAGTACATCAGGAAAATCCTAAATTTAGATTCTATCAACTTCTTAGCTACCAAAAGGAAGACCCAATTTAAGTTGAAGAATCAGGTGGGACATTTTATTTGTAATCACAAAGATGCAGGAATAGAGGCAACCAAACAATTGTTGGAATACAAATTTGAAGAAAGCTTCTCATGGAATTATGATCCATAGGGAATACTTAGAAAATGAGGGTGAAGTGAAAATTGACACCTTATATTCATGAAAAAAGGTCTGAAATTGAACAATTTTTAAATCAAACGGACTGGCTAGAAAATACCTTGATAGAAGTAGTTAAACAGGGTGATATTAGTCACACCTTGCAAACTATAAATCAAGGATACAAAGCTACTAAGATAATCAGGGAAGAAGGTAACTACACTACTGAACAACAACAGAGACTAGGTTAAACTCAGATATAGCAAAAATCCTAAGCTCAATCTAGTTTATAAAGAAAAAGAGACCATAGAAGTAGAAGATATAGATGTTCCAGAGAAAAACAACGAGCCAACAACAGAGATTATAAATGAAGAGCATCCTACTACTTCAAACACATAAGTAATTGGAAATTAGCAAAGTATGGAGGCATCCTCCTCACAGCCAACAGAAGATAAAGATATTGACATCAGGGAGAAATATGAGTAGATAAAGGCCAAGAATGAAGAAATTAAGAATGATATCTATTCTCAGTATTTAAAACAAACACCAGGTATCCAGAATATACTTCTATCTGATTTTGATTATTCAAACAAGAAGTTAATTATGTTAGTGCTTCAACCAACAGCCAAGACTCCAAAAACAGTGGCAGATTACAAAAAAGATGATCTTGAAGTGCCTACAGAAAGTATCCATGCATTATATCAAATTGAGTTTCACAGGAAAACTTCTGAGATGCTTTATTCAACCATAAGTACAAAGGAAATGAGTGCCCAAAAGCTCCAGAACACAATAATAAATATGAGAGATATAATTAAGGTTGAAAAGAATTCCTCATATGCTAGATATCTTAGGATTAAGTCTTTAGAAGAATTGGTTATCCAAGTAGGATATGATCCTACCAATGTGAAAGTTGCAGAAGAATTGGTGATGAAAAGGAATGTTGATATTGCAGCACTCAGGAAATAGCTCAAGCTTCCACCAACAGAACATCCATAAGCCAAGGAAATTGTACAAGAGGAAAGAAAAAAAGATGATGTGATGAACTTAATTTTACAATTGATAGGACAGATAAAAGAAATGGAAATACAAATGGACAAGCTTGTCAATGAAAGAGAAACTACAAAATCTCAAGAAGTTCCTACAGTAATTCGCATGGTAACTACAGTTGTGCCTTCAACTCTGGCAGAAGAGTAGGCACCAAAAGTACCACTGGCTACTACAGTGCTAGTGAATTCCTCTACTACTTCAACTACAGAATCCTCTACCACAACAACTCAACAGTCTGATGAAGCTAGTAAACTTGTTAAGGCCATGGAGAAAATGACACTTCAAACAAATGAAATCAACAGATTGAAGAAAGTGATTGAAAATCTGGAAGAGACTAAAAATCTAGCTCAAATTAATGCTAAAACTCAGGAACAAAGGGCTAATAGGTTAGATGTTGAGCTAAAGAACCTTCAAAACGATTTAACCTTGAAAGAACCAATGTCCTATGTGAGGAATCAATTATGGAGCAAAATCATTGAATCCATCAATGATGTGTGGCCATCAATACAAGTAATTTATCAGAAAAAGGATTTGCTAAAGGCATCCCAAGAAGAGATTCACAAAACAAAGGAGGCACTAGATGCAAAACCCGAACAAGCCCTAGAACTAATCAAGTTTCTCAACAGTAAGAACAAGTAAGAATTGAAGGAAATAGAAATTACTGGTAGAACAGAAACAATCCTTGAAATAAGAAAAGTAATTTCAAAGAGAAATTTGATGAAGCAGTTAGAAGAAAAGCATGGAAACATGAACATAGCCATAACCAAGTTTATGGTTAAATTTGAGATCTTGAGGCAAAGAGGTTTACGAAACATCCTTGTTCTTAATGGTAAACATATGCCACAAGAAGAATACAACAAGAAGATAAGAGATCATGCAAAAGAGCAAGTGAACAAAATAGAAGGACAAGGAATTCCCATAGGAAAGGTTTTACATAAAAGTTTCGAAGACTTGTTTTATCTACAGTATGAGATAAAACCCTTATGTGTTATAAAACCAACATTTTCTAGGTACACTAAGGTAGATGAGAACTTTAGGAAGCTGAAAAAGATCAAAATTCATGATTAAGAATCTTAGCAATCACTCACTGACTTGCTGTAAAAGTCAAATTGCAAAGAAGAGGATAAAAACAACTTGTTGATTTCACATAGCCAAAATAGAATTTTACATCAGTAAAGTCAGTTAAATAGTCGTTAAAGAGTATAAGTGATTAAAGTGTATAAGTGATTAAAGAGCATCATAGATAAAGAGTATCAGATAATGAAGATAAAATTTCAAAACAGATTTAAAATATCTTTGCCAGTAAAAATGACAACAAGGTAGCCAGTTGCACCCAATCCAAAAAAGCACTGCTATTTTATTTGGATAAATAGGACAACTTGCTAAGTTGTTAAAAAGCTATCACTATTTTTTTGTAAAAGATATTTTATTTTCCTTAGAAAATTCCTAGGAGTATTCTAGGATATTTTGTAAACATTTTTGTATATATACTTCATCTTTTGAAGTATTATTGTGGAATAAATTGCTGAAGATTTCTATAGTCAATATTTTTGTACCTGAAGGCTTTTTGTAGAAAGGTCAAGTAGCAGACTAGATCAAATCATCTAGCATCATATTTCAGGATTCATGTGATTAGCCATTAAAGTGAAGTAATTTCTACTGTAATTGTTTATCTTCTTATCTTTTATATGCATCCATATATGTGTTCTAAATTTGAATGATAAATCAGGAATATTATTACAGGATTTGTTAAAAGCACCCTTTCTTTAACTATTTATCATTTATATTTTTTCTGCTGGTTTCCAGAGTAGGGAACCCTTAATTGCTCCCTCTCTCGAATGACCCCTTTCTTCTCCTTCTCTATCCAGATCAAAGAATTCTTAGTTTCTCTTTCTCCCAATCACTTCATCAAACAACCTTCCAAGATCTTCAATGACTTGTCTATATTGCCCTGAATAAAATTGACTTTTTGACCTTGATCCTAGTCTTGTTTGCTTGACATTTGACTCCTTAGCCCAATGGACAAACAAATCTATCACTATGCATATCATTGAGTGATTTTTCTCACCAAACCAATTTGCACATCATAACTAGCCTAATATCATATAATTAAAACAAAGTTAAATCTTATAGAGAGAGAACTCTCTAAACCCTAGGAATGCTAGATCCTAGAGTTTAAAAGTTGGTATGTGGTTACCTCTAGTGTTCTTTGAACTTTAAATCAAAATCTCACAACTTAGAGAATTACTAGAGTGATAACAACTGGTATATGAGATCAGGGGGTTGGAGCTACCTTCCAGAAGGAGCTGGAGCACGAGTGAAGGTTGTAGCCTTCTACGGGTGGGTAATTGTGTGCTGGTATGAGTCTATGATAGTTCAAGATTATAACCAATTTTCTATATAATAAAAATTGAAGCAATACACGACAACAACAATGGTTTTATCCCACATTGGGTTTCTACCTTAAATCCCAGTGGTCACGTGTGTTGCTTCTGTGTGATGATTTATTTTGTTCCTACTGCACAAGTTTATTGCTTATTTAATATCCAATGAATCATAGATACACTGGTTTAAGAGAAATTTTTGAAGAATTAACTGCTATATAAGTCTACTAGATATATGCTAGTTTCAAGAATAACAATCACGTACATATGCTAGTTTTCTTCAATAAAGTCATGTACATAAACCAAAGTAAGAAAAGTAAAATTTTATGTATGTTTATAATATTGATTCACCACCCCCCCCCCTCTTAGTATTTTTCCCAACACGACATCCTCCCAAAATTATACTGAGGTACATCGGTTATTTTATGATTTGATTTGGCTGACATAGTATGCCTTGCAGTAAAGAGATCATGATGAATAGCAAGATGGTAGGCTACAATTCCTGAGATTATCCTTATGGATCAGATGAGAAACATGGTGTTGGAAACATAGTATGCCTTGTGGGAAAGAGATCAAGATGAATAGAAATATGGTATACTACAGTTCCCAAGGTTCTCCTTATGGATGAGATGAGCATCATGGTGTTGGAATATTTTATGATTAGCAAACACATTGGGAAGCTTGAAGGAAAAAATAAGGAGTTGCAAAGCAGGTAATGTTAGAATCATGCATGCATAATGTATATAAGTAGAATTCAATGTGGTAATCCTTCATAGTCGGAATTGTAGAGATAGGGGCCACTTCGTATTAGCCATGGAAAGGATGAAAAAAATAATGGGGTATATGGCAACAAGTCTCATGGTGGTCACAAGTTAGATAGAGATGACATGATCAGATATGGTAGATTCTTCGATACTCCAAATAGGAGAGGTGATGGACACAAGTACTATTTTAGTTCAAGTTTTGATGGGCACTATGATCATCACTGTTATCACCCTTGCAAGAGGAGTGACAGGGGATACTTTCTGGATGAGTTTAAGAAAGCGAAGCCACATAATTTTAATGGAAATTTGAAGAAACCTGAGGATCCATAAGCTTGGTTACTTGGCATGAAGAATTTCTTTGAACTTCATGAGTACATAGAAAATATGGGGGCCATAATAACTATCCTCAACCTGAAAGGTAAAGCATATATCTGGTGGGAATATGTAAGGCGGGTCAGAGACATCAAGACAGAAGACTTGAGTTGGCATACATTCAAAATATTTTTTATAAATAAATACTTCTCAGAAAGGAAATACGATAGCAAAGAAAAGGAATTACATGAGCTTAAAATGGGATTGATGATAGATGAGGAATATACAACCAAGTTCCTGGAAGTATTGTGGTATCTACCATATCTTAAATATGAAAAGGCTAAAGTTTAGAGATTTTTCACTAGATTTCCATTAACATTTAGAGAACATATTGAGTATGATGAGCCTTGGTCACTTGAGGAATTTATTGGTAAAGTAAAGCATTGTTATGAGCAGTCAAATAGTAAGAATGAATCTCAGCAAGGATGGAAAGGGAAAGATAAAGGTAAAGGTAAATGGAAATCAGAAAGAACAAGACCTTAGAATACATAAGAGAAAGAGAATGATGAACTGAATAATAAGTTCAATGCAATTATATAGGGACCTTGGTCACAATAGAATAATAGAGGTGTTGGTACAGGATAATTGGAGTGTTGGACATGTGGTAAAGAGCATATTAAGAGGTATTTTCAGTAGAATCAAGATGGTAGGCCTCATATATATAGTGCATAGGAGGAACAAACTATTGGGGATGTTGGGTAGAGAATTCCTCGTATCTATGGAACACTGAATAATATGCATGCATATCATCAGGAATCTATCATTGGAATGGATGGTAAGGTTTGTGATCAAATTGTTTATATTTTTATTGACCCTCAATCTAATTATTACTATGTTAATGTTGACTTGGTGGATAAGTGTGGTTTGAATAAATTAGTGCATGCAAAATATTAGTTAGTGTAGTTGGCTACATGTACTAGGAAGAGAGTTCATCATTGGGTAAGAGCTTGCGAATTTTAGTTGAATGGTATGCCTACTTCATCACATTTGAATTTATTGTTGTTGGGATCATATAATATGACTTTCGGTAAGGACTAGTTATACCTTCATAGGAATAAGGAAAATTGTTATGACAAATCCATTGAATTCTTTAACAACAATGGGGAGGAGGGAATCTTACAGGGTAATAGGAAATAAACATCATTTAGGATGGTGAAATCTATGTAGGAAAAGTGTAGTTGGAAAAAAAGATATGTGTTATTTCTAGTACATATCTCTAACGATAAAGGTAAGGAGGATGAGGATGAAGAGATATTGAGCAAGTGCCCAACCTTAGAACAACTTCAAGATATGTTTCCAATAAAGATCTTAGGAGTTTTCTACCTCATAGACAAGTAGAATTTTCTCGGTTGGTACGGGGGCTACACCAACATCAAATTCATTATACATAATGAGCACTCCGGAGTTTATTAGAGCTGAAGTTGCAGTTGAAATAAATTCTTGACAAGTGATACATTAGGCCAAGTGTATCACTATGGGGTGCACCAATACTGTTTGTGATGAAGAATGATGGTACTCGCAGGTTATGCATTGATAATAGGAATTTGATCAAGGTGACTATCAAGAAAAAATATCTGTTGCCGAGGATTGATGACTTATTTGATCAGCTAAGGTCAGAAACCATGTTATCGAATATTAATTTGAGATCTAGAAATCATCATGTACACATCAAGGAAGAGGATATTTACAAGATAACTTTCTGGGCCGGGTATTGGAATTATGAATTTGTTTTAGTTCCATTTGTTTTGAATCATACTACAATTATGGAATTGATGAAAAGTGTGTTGCATTTGTATCTGTCCAAGTTTTTTATTGTATTCATTGATGACATCTTGATATATTCTAAGAATGAGTAAGAAAATGATTAGCATTTAGCAACAGTGTTCATATTGTTAATAGAGCATCATTTGTATGCTTATTTTAGTAAATGTAGTTTCTTTCATACAAAGGTACATTGCTTGGGGCATTTGGTCTCCAAGGAAGGCATAGTAGTGGATCTAGAGAAGATAAGAGCTATCATGTAGTGGGAAGCTCCTAGAAATGTGGATGAGGTAAGATCATTTATGGGGCTAGCAGGATATAATAGAAGGTTCATTAGGAGCTTCTCTCACACTACATATATTGTTACATCATTACATAGGAAAGGTAATAAATTTGAATGGATACAGGAATGTGCAACAAATTTTTAACATTTGAAGCGATTATTGACAAATGGTCCAGTATTAAAGATTGTAGATCTAAATAAAGTGTTTGTAGTGTGTAAATATAATTGAAAGAGTACATGGTGGAGTCCTTATGGAGTATGAACATGTATTATGCTACGAGTCATGGAAACTAAATGATAACGAGAAGAACTATCTGCCACATGACCTTGAGTTAGCAATTATCATTCATGCATTGAAGATGTGGAGGCACTATCTTCTTGGCAGGAGATTTGTATTGATGAGTGATCAAAATGGATTGAGTTACTTGTGTGACCAACCAAATATGAATTTAAGGAAATCTAGTTGGTTGGCCATGATCAATGAGTTTGAATTTGAGATGAGGTACATCAAGGGAAAAGACAATCAAGTTGAAAATGCTCTTAGAAAGAAAATATAGGTGAATCATATAGCTTCTATGTGTTCTTATGGGGACATAATTATATGATAGGATCTTATAGGAAGGTCAGTAGGATGGAAGGTATAGAGTGGTTAGGCATATGTTACAAGAGATTATGGATACAGTTACATGTACAGGTAGTGGTACAGGTGCAAGTACTAGTGCACACAATGTGGACCATCATCTCTCAGCAAATCTCTTCATAAAATTTAGGGACAAGATATATGTTCCATACAGTAGTGAGCTCAAGAATATTATATTGAGATAGATTCATGTGAAACCATATTCAATCCATATGTTATATCAAAGTATATTGACAACAGTGAAGAAGTTATACTATTTTCTGAATTTTGAAAAGGATGTGGCAAACTTTGTGGCTCGATGTTTGGACTTTCAAGAGGTAAAGGAAGAGTGTAAGAATCTAGGTGGACTAATAAAGTAAATTCTGATTTCAAAATGGAAATGGGAGGTTATTTCCATGGATTTCATTACAATTTTGTCGAAGACATATAGAGAACAAGATTTTATCACAGTTGTGGTGGACAGGTTGATTAAGGTAGCACACTTTATTCCAATGAAGACAAAATATTCATCTAGTGATGTGGAACAAGTGTTCATCAGAGATGTAGTTATATTGCATGGTGTTCTAAAGAATATTGTGTCAGACATGGATGAAAATTTTACTTTCATGTTTTCGAAGGAGTTGTTTGTAGGTTTAGGTATAGAGTAGGCCTTCAGTACAACTTATCATCCGCAAGAAAATGGAGAAACTAAGAGGGTCAACAAGATATTACAGGACATGTTGAGGATGTATGTGATGCATCACTAGAGGAGATGGGAGGAGTACCTTCTATTGGTTGAGTTTTCTTACAAAAATGGTTACCTGGGATCACTGAATATGAGTCCGTTTGAGGCATTGTATGGGCAGAGTTGTAATACTACCATCAGTTGGAGTGATATGCTGAACAAGGTATTGATTGGACCAGACATGTTAACAAAAAAATAATATGAAATGCAAGAAATCAAGGACAATCGAAAGGATACACACGACAGGCATAAAATATATGAAGATCGAAACATATTTTTTAAGGATTTTTCAGGTTGGGGAACAAGTGTACTTGCACGTCAATCCCAAGAGGAGCTCCTTCTGGATTGGATCATGTACCAAGATGGTATCTCAGTTTTCTGGACCTTTTAATATTATTTAAAGGATTAGGCTAGTATTCTATCGACTTGCACTGACTCTGACAATGAAATTCCATGAGGTTTTCCATATATCCTTGCTTAAGAAGTATGCTAAATATGTTGATCATGCCATTGAGTGGTTTGTATTGTAGGTGGATCTAGATCGATAATTCCAGACAGAATCTTAGTGCATATTGAAAAAAAAGGTGCTCCCACTATGAAACATAGCAATCAAGCAGGTTAAAGTGGAGTGGAAGTAGTTTGGGGCCGATGAAGCTACATGGGAGATGGAAGATCAGATGCGTGCTATGTATCCTTCTCTATTCGCTACTTGAGCGAATGTCCTCTATATATGTTTTGGTATATGTTTTGATGTGATTTTTTGGTATATGTACATGTGTATGTGGATGTAAATACTACAATGAGTTGTTTTATAAAGCTCCAATAAGTTGTATGGGTATCATGTCATTATGATTGTTATTTTGTTAGGTTGTCATGTTGATTGCTTCTCAATAGGTTAATCATTATAAATATTGCAACGAGCTAAGTTATAAAGCTCCATGGACAATACTTTTTGCTTTCAACAATATTTTTGGCTATAGATGTTATTGAACACTAAGGACGCCATTCCCCCAAAGGGGAGGGTTCTGTAAAATACCTAGTGAAAATTCCATGTCATAAAAGTTAATAAAGGAAAAATAATAACCACGGTTATGGGACACTTATTAAAATTTTAATGTTGCAAAAAACATCCTAGTGTGGGTGTTCATTTGGTTTATTATGGCTAAGGAAATTGGCAAATGTAATGGAAAAGGATTTGGAAAGGAAAACTCGCATTAATTCATATTTTATTTATTAAAATAATGGAAATTAAGAGAAAGGAAGTTGAAAGGTCATAGATTGCATGTGAAGAGGAAAATGAAGCAGAAATAATGGAAAATGAAGAAAATAGAGGCCACATTAATAAAAAGGATTCTAAGGATCAGTTGGTACCTTTTGTCTGTTGTTTAGCTCTCTCTCTATTATATATCTCTAACTCACTCTTCGAAACATAGTTTTTTCTTGGATCACTTTAGCATTGGATCAAAAAAGGAAAAGAAGGCATAGAGGAAACAAAGATCAAGCACGGATGAGAAAAATCAAGCAGCGACATCAGGTTTCATTGAAGGTATCGATTTGCATGTTTGTTTTCCTTGATATATTTGGCATGCATGGTTATGAATGTGTGTTCTTGGATCTCTTGTTATCATTGGCATGGGTTTTTCCAGGTGTGACCGTGTTCTTCATCCTTTCCTTTCCATTTCTGGATAGCCAACGTGTGATGGCATTCTCATGTTTTGGTTGAGATGGATTCCTAGATGGATTCAAAACTGAGTGAGGTGGATTCAAAATTGATATCTTTTTTATCTCGATTAGGGTTTAAACTGTGAGAATTTATCGGTGCCAATGCTTTGACAATAAACTAAAAGCTTGGGACTTAGGGTGACACCTAAAAATTTTCATGGTGGTGTGTCGGTTTTTTCTAGCAGTTATGACGATGACAATAACTCTCTATCTGACCCAACCCTAAATGCCACGTGGATTTGTAGATCATTCTATTCTATTTTTTTAATTATTTAATTTACAAGAAGAAAAATTAGGGTCCAAGGATTATTTTCAATTCCACTTTTAATGGGTCTATTTTCCATAAATTATATATGATATTTTTAATGTGTCTATGATTTTTTATGATAGTTTACAACATTGTTTTTAATGGCTTTATTTTCCATAAATTAATTATGTGTGTTTAACCTGGTTTGTATTATTTAAAGATTATATGTGTGTGTTTAACCTGGTTTGTATTATTTAAAGATTATATATGTGTGTTTAACCTGGTTTGTATTATTTGAAGATTATATATGTGTGTTTAACCTGGTTTGTATTTTTAAAAGTTTATAACTTTATCCTAAGTAAGGTTTTTAAAATGTTAATTAGGATTATTTTAGGGGTAGGGGGAATAGTTATTATTTTCCCTATCTAGATTCAAATTCTTGCTAGTGACATGATGAGTTGTAATGGTTTGATAAATATGGTTGTAATGGCTTCATGTTTATGAATATTGTTGTATTGGCTTCAAGTCTTGTCAAATTTAACCTCATTCTAAAGAGAGGCTAATTTCTTTCCAAATAAAACTAATATTTTTAAAATAAGTAGAAATATTTATAAAAAGTTAATTCGATTTATTTTAAGTGGATGAGAATAATGATAATGATTTTTTATTAGATTTTTTTTTTTAATGATATATTAAGTTCGTATTAAGTACATAACTGTTAATTAATTTTTTGTTAAATTGCCTTAAAACCTTGAAAATTATTTTATTAGCTAGTTATTGTTTATAATAAAAAAAACCAATCTTAATTTTTTTTATTAAGTTGACTTGTATTTTTAAATTTAATGGAAATATATTCTTATTAGGGATAAAATTCGAGTGACAGAGTGAAGTGCTAGGATTTCATCTCTTTTCAAGTAAGGAAAATTTGTCACCGCGCAATAGGAGACCATCTCTAGCAATAAAGAAAAGTTGTGCAGCAGGGTTGCGAGTCTCGTATTTATTCATGGCACGAGGCAAGAACAAAGCAGTATTTTTCTTTTGGCCACATGTGCACCCATCCACAAAATTCTGGAAGTGGATAAAGAGGATAAGCAAGTGTTTGGATGTGTGGATGATGACCTTGCTTAGTTAGACTTCCTAAAAAAAACTAATATTTTTAAAATAAGTAGAAATATTTATAGAAAGTTAATTGGATTGATTTTAAGTGGATGAGAAGAAGGATAATAATTCTTTTATTAGATTTTTTTAATGATATATTAAGTTCATATTAAATACATAATTGTTAATGAATTTGTTGTTATATGGCCTTAAGACCTTGAAATTTTTTTTATTAGCTATTTATTGTTTATAATAAAAAATAAATCTTAATTTTTTCATTAATTTGACTTTTATTTTTAAACTTAATGGAAATATATTCTTATTAGGGATAAAATTCAAGTGATGGAGAGAAGTGCTAGGATTTCATCTCTTTGCAAGTATGGACAATTTGTCATCGCAGAATAGGAGACCATCTCTAGCACTAAAGAAAATTTGTGCACCAAGGTTGGGAGTCCCGTATTCATTCATGGCATGAGGCGAGAAGAGATTAGACCATATCTACCACTAAAGAAAACTTGTGCAGCAAGGCTACGAGTCTCGTATTCATTCATGGCATGAGGTGCGAACAGAGCATCATTTTCCTTGTGCAAAAGTGTGCACCCATCCACAGAAGTGTGGTGTTGGATCAAGAGGATAAGAAATTTTTTGGAAATGTGGATGATGCTCTTGCATAGTTAGACTTCTCTAATGGAAACCAAAATCTAAGGATAGTATCAAAGCTCATGACGAAGCAGACATCTGAGTGCATGAGCTTCTCGCTAATCACACTTCATCATGATAGTAGTTGACTAAATGACATATGCTCAGAGGGATTGTATGTGATTCTTTCAAATCCTTGTTTCCTCTTGTGTATTGTATTTGGTTGAGTGAAGGGGGGTTGAAGTGGGATCAAGTTTTTTCTAGGGATTTTACATCTTCTTACCCATTGGGTTCACTAGCTTTTCCACTTCATGATGCTCATATTAGGGCCAATATAATATAACAATATTCATTTCCTCCTATGTTGGGGAAAGAGGGGTGGTGAGAAGGTCATATCTTCTCTCATCAAGCTCGCTGGTGTAGCATCAGTTCTGCATGTCTGGATCAATGTGCTTATTTACTCCTTATACCCCATATCTAAATAGATTTGATTGAAAATATTGATCATAAAATGAAGGACATGATTTGTAATTCCATCAGTTTCCTCCCTCAGATATGTTCAAGAGGATGGCGAAGATGGAAGAGGGAACATTTCATATTTTCATAAGGAAACATAGGGGTAAATTGACCATTCTCTAGATGAGGAGTTCTGATCTATTTGGAAGCCTAAAATAAGCATCAAGAAAATCCTTGGTATAGTTTCACCTTCTTAAAGTTTTTTATTTGGGAGGAAACTGCTAGAGGATTCTATAAATATGAAGGAATATGGAATTGTGTGGGATTCCACCATTATCCTAAATTTGAGGATGTGAGGTGGAGCTCAGAGATCCAAAAACCTCAGTGGATCAACCTCATATAAGGAAGTCGTTCAATACAAAATCCCCTCAAGAATCAGGCTCATTCAAGGCCATAGTGCAAGGGAAGACACACAATTCATCAAATAAAATTCAAAATAACCCATGACCTTGCATCATTGAAGATATGGAATAAGCACCAACTATGGTAGTTAATCTACCAAAGGTAAATGGTCTCTTTATCGTCCTACAATCTAGATTTGTTATTTGCATATTCGATGGGTTATGGCCCACATTAGAGAATCTAAATTAGTGAGTATTCACCACCTGGACCCCCAACTGTGATATTTAATTATGCTCCAAGGGGTTCTTTTTTGTTCAATTTGATACACAGAAAGATCTGAAATTCACTCTAAGTGAGGGGCAATGTTTCGGGCCAGAGCAAGACACTTCATAACTCCATGGTTTCTGGAATTCGATGCTACAACAATGGTGGTCACAAAAATGTCGATATGGGTGAGAACTACATAATCTCCCTCTTCCTTTCTGCCTCCTTGATGGTGAGCAATCCCCACCTTTACCCACAATCTCTCCCAATGCTATGCATATAAAATGCAATTCCAGTTTCATGCCAAGTAAATCCATTTTCTGGGCAATTTCAACACATGCGGAAGCTTCTTATAATCAAGGTTATAAAATCCATTTCAAGAATATATGAAACAATATTCCACTCCATACCTGAATGTATAAACTTTGCCTTCACCTTATGGTTTTCAAACCATCATTCGAGCTTTAAAAAAAACTCCATATATCATAAGCCCAAAGCTTACCATTCGCATATAACTATAACTTGCCCCATACATGATATCGAATAAATATTCGATATATAATTGACTCCAAAAGTCTTCAAACTTTTGTAAAATCAGAATGTACAACATATATCTTTGTTCAAGACTCAAACTACAGCTCTATGGCTATTCAATGCATTCTTAAACATGATATATCAAAATATATATTGGGTACTTCATTAACCAGCAATTATAGCTCTATGGCTATTCAACACATCTTGCCGCATTCACCAGCAATGAAATCTTCGATCCATATTCAATTCATTCAGTACACAATCAAATAGCAATTCAATACGATTTCCTTTGAACGCATGAACAGTTTTAAATAAAACCAAATTAATTAACCCACGTATGGGTGATTTCTATCACACAAATTCACTACGCCTTCAAGTTTCAATGCGATATTCATTTTGAATGTTGTTTGTTACAGCTCCAATCACATAAATTCATTGATTTTCCTTCATGCCAGTCCTTCCTTAAAAGGCTAAGACCTTATTGCTTCTCCATTGAGAATCTGTATTCTAACTACCATTCGATCACTTTCAATGTGATTTTGACCCATGCTATGGACTACGCTAAAACTTGGAATTGACCTCCATTTATGTTGAAGTCGAAATTACTTCACTGCATTAACTCAAACAGATGGAATTCATTCCAGCTAATAGATCTTCTATAAAAATTGATGCCGCTTAAGCAAACAGAGGTTCAATGCTAATTCATTACTGTTGTAATGAATCTCAATTGAATGAAATTCGATTCCACCAAACAGGATCGATGCTTTCCGCACATGGATCAACATTGACAGAAATCAGTCTTTCAACATTAACATATCTGCATCTTTCATAAAATATTAACGCATTCAACGAAAATCTGATGCGTTCTCCATAAAAAGTTAAAACTTCATCGATTCTCTGTTGAATTAATCATACAAAGGTTTATGCCACTAAATATTCAAATTTTAACAACATTTATGTGTTGGAAGTTGACTAAATCTATATCGATTTAGTAAATTGAACCCCACGATCTTTATATAAGATTTTATCAATAAAATCTGGCTTCTGAAAAGACCAGAATCCTCTACATACAGAGGTTATCGAAAATGTATGAGTCAATTACAGCTTCAAAGAACGAGTTGTTTTTCACACGGAGATTAACCATTCAAATCCCTCAATAGTATAATAACTCAGGAATTTAAAGGGAAACGAACCCTTCCTCAGCACATTGAGCACATAATTCAATTCACATTGTCTTACACAATCATTATTTCTTCTTAGAATCGATTCAATAAAAAAAAACTCAATAATGGTATAAACTTCAGAAAATCATATTCTGCATTAATACACGATACTTGCATCAAAATTCTTCCTCCTTGGCCTGATTTCCAACCAGTGGCCACATTTACAATCTTCCTGAAGGCTTCCATGTAGAAACCTCTGCTTTCTACTCTATTCCTCTACACACACTCTCTCTCTTTTGCCTTTAAGGCTTATTAATTTATACATATTTGGATGTACCAATTTAGGTTCAAATCCTTTTAATAACTCAACAAAGTCCTCAAATATCTCAACACCCCTACAATCTAGATTTTATCCCTAAAATTTTGAAACCAAATCTATCTTAGGCTTCATAATTAATTCTTAAAAATCTAAAATCTGATTTCCCTCATGTTCTCCAATATTTTGGGAACATTAACAAATCCTCACAATAATTAATTAAAATCACTCAAAATTCCCATTAATATTTACATAAAATCAATATTTTCTCACAAACATAAGACCCCCTATGTTTAATAAAATTCAAAGTATTTTTCGAATCTAATGCCCCTGCATCACTCCATCAATTCTTGGAGGACATTACACTAGGAACGTTCAAAACATAAAATAAATAAATAAAATAAAAGTAAAAACACACACACACACACACACACAGAAAATAAAATTAAATAAAATAGAAATAAATAAATAAGTAAAATAAAAATATAAATATATAAATATAAATATAAATAATATAAATAAATAATATATATATATATATATATATATATATATATATATATATATATATATATATATATATATATATATATATATATATATAGATTACTTTTGCTAGAATTTTTGGAGAGATAGATCTTAGCAAAGATCTACTTGACTGTATTCACCTAACTTTTAAAGTTTTCAATGGACCCAAACATTAGATTATGAAAACATGATATTCAGGTGTCATACTTGTCATCAAATAAGACACATGTAGAAGACATGTCCACTGGATAAAAATCCCCAAAGAGGAAAAAGAGACATCCCCAAAAGCTAACGAGATGGAATGTTTCAGACCCTCATATTTTAGAAGAAGAAGAATAATAAGAAGTGATCGAGAACCCTCTAAACATGGATGTATAAAACCAACAAGGTGCACAAGAGGATGGGGGAAGTTGAGAATCAACACACAACCACAAGTCCCTTTGAGAAAGTCATTGAAATAGCAGCAATCAAAGTACCAAAGAATCAGAAAGAGGATATACATATCACAAAGGGCACGAGTGGCAAAAAGAGAACACATGTTGATCCAGGTGGATATTGGTGGCCACCCAAGCAACTGTGCCTTTATAAAATTTACAAATAATCATTAAGCATTAGTGCATATATAAAAAATATTAAAATAACATAAAATTTTAATACATAAAAAAAATGAATATAGATAAGAATATATATATATATTGCTAATTAATTACCATGGGACCATAGTGATTCGATCCACCATCAATGTGCCCATATTTCTTACAATGTTTAATTGTTGTTGCTATTAAAACTCTAACATTACATCTCAAACAACATTTGTTGCAAGGGAAATAAACTTTACCATCACCCCTTTCACCCTCTTGAATTTTTTTTCCACCTCTAATGTTTTCTTCCATTGATGCAAATTATCCTATAAAAAAAAAAAAAAAAATTATGTTTTTTTACTAGACAAAATACCATATACCCTTTTTGAACAGCCACTACTACAGTAAAATTTGTCGCTATTACAGAAAAGTTGTCAAAAAACATCATTACAATTCACCCTATATATTTAAAATAAATTTTCGCTATTGCAACGCTAGTTAACCAAGTCAAATTTGACTTTGTTAAAGGGAAAGGACCATTCCACAACAATATTTTCATATCTGTCAATATAACGATGCACATAACATGGACGTCACTATAGCAACATTGTCTTCTATTACTGTCGCTATTTTGACACCCTAGCCGGGTCGGTTGCAATAGAGACGTGTTTTCGTAGTGTCAGAAGAGAAACACCGTGTGGCAGGATTAAAAAAATTGAGAAAAATTGCATAACTTTTTGAAAATACGTCAAAACTGTCGAAACTAAAGTGTCAGAAAATTGACCATATGTACTAGTGTTTATAGAGTGCACCTCTATCAATGTGAGCCAAATATATCAAGCACACCACACAAGGGTTTTTCTTTAACACAATGTGAATTTTAACGTAATTTGCAATTCTAATATACTAAAAAAAAATAGAGGGAAAGATAGACATTACCTAGAAATTCGATCGTCTAAGAGGCATTGTTGACACATAATGGAGAATTTTTATTTTTACCACAGCTTGGAAATATTGGAAAGTCAAGCAGTGAGCATGGTATGAAAGGATGGTGAGTAAGAGAATCCCTGACTTTAGGGCGGTTTCATGAGGCAAGAATGACACCGGTGCTTTAGAGCTCTCCAACACTATACATGGTAGAAATGAAATTTACATGTGAGAGATTTGTTTTTATTTAACCCCCCTTGGATGTGTTTCTATAACCACACCAGTGCTTTGTTTGACTATAGAACCACTCTTTTCTTTTCTTTTAATTAAAAATACCTAGGGTTCTCTTTAGAATATTCCTCGTGGAATTTAACACATTTACAACACTGGGGCGTCATTCGAAAATAACACCGTATTTTTTTGAAATTTGGAAACCATAGTGGTTCTCCTTCTTGGTATGCACCAGGGCATTCTACTACATAAAGGGCATCATTGCTTCAAGTGTATATAGCACCAAAAATTTGTAAAATTTAACCTTTTTCCAATGATATCGATTATTCAAACACCAGTGCATTGTGTTATTTAGTGCACCATGTTTTTTTATTTTAGAAAAATAAATTTTGTACAGTGCACTATGTTTTATGTAGCATCGATGTTTGTGTGGACAGTAAAGCACAAGTTTGTTTATAGATTTTAGACGCATCATTGTAACAACCTTAGTGAAAATTCCATGTAATAAAATTTAATAAAGTAAAAATAATAACCACAGTTACGGGACACTTATTCCAAGCTAAATTTTGGGTAAAGCATCCTAGCATGGGTGTTCATTTGGTTTATTATGGCTAAGGAAATTGGAAAACACAACAAAAATTTGTTTGGAAAGGAAAAGTGGCATTAATTGGCATTTTTTAATGAAAATAAGGGAAAAGGAAGGTGAAAGGTCATAGGTTTCATTTGAGGAGGAAAATGAAGGAAAAATAATGGAAAATGAAGAAAATAGAGGCCACATTAAAAAAAGGATTATGAGGATTAGTTGGCACCATTCATCAATTCAGTTTTGGAGCTCTCTCTATATTCTCTCTCTCACACACACACTCTTGGACAAAACATTTACTTAGAGCACTTGAACATTAGATACAGAACAAAAAATAAGATAGAGATGAAGCAAATATCAAGCAAGGAAGAGAGGGATCAAGTAGCTACAATAGTTTTACTTGCATGTATCGATTTGTATTTGTGATTTCCTTGCTATATTTGTCATGCATGGCTATGCTTTCTTGTTATTCATTCTCTTATTTTCATTGGCATGGGTTTTTCCATGTCTAACAATGTTCTTCAGCCTTACCTTTCCATTTCCGGACAGCCATGATGTGATGGCATTCTCATGTTTTGGTTGAGATGGATTGTAAAATGGATTCAAAACTAAGTGAGGTGGATCTCTGAATCAAAGAAAATGTTGCCTAGTGATCCCCTAAACTAGATTATGTATTGCGGTAAATCCACTAGCCTAGTGACTCCTGAACCATACTATGGGTTGCGATAAATCTAGGTTTTGTGTGCCTCAGTGGGTCCAGGAAACCTTGACCAATGAATGAAGGGATATATGGTAAAGCCTAGAGGTGGTTTCCCTTGATCAAGCATAGGAATCCTTGGCCAGCGAATGGAAGGATATAAGGTAAATCCTCGAGGGTGGTGTCTCTATTATGGCCTAGTGATCCCTGAATCAAATTGTGGATTGTAGTAAATCCTAAAGACTAGGTGATAGGAAATTCCTCATGGTGTAAGTGGATAAATCCAATGAAATCCATGCTATTTGATGGCCTAATGATCTGGTGTGGATTGCAGTAAATCTGGGTTCTACAGTTGACGATGAGGTGGTTTAGCCTCGAGAAGCCCTTGTTGATTCTTTTGGTTTTTATTCCCACATTTATAATTGGAATATGGCACAAGGGTAATTGGATGAAGAGAGAGTTGGCTTATGCAATCTATGGTGAGGTGGAATGTAGTAGTCCCAAACCTAGTTGGCTTTTTCATTCATTAATAATAGTTCCTTTCCTTGGTATTTTATGTGTAGATGTATTGGCTCATATGTGTCATTTATGGTTTTTGTATCCTCATTATTTCTATTTTTAATATGATGGTTATGAATATGTTTTATGAAAATAAAAAGTGTATTGTTCTAATGATGTTTTGGTTTGTAAATTAATGAGAAGTGAATATATGACCTAATAGATGATAATGGAGCTAATGTTATAAATCATCAATGCTTCCTAGCTATTATCAGATAATTATAATACCCTTATACTCATTTATGTTATTATGACCTGTAGAATGCATTTTTGTGACATGTTTTATGACATTCCTTTCATGGCTAGTAGGGGCCCAATCACGTCATTGTTCAAGGATTTGCATTGGTATCATTGTCTCTATGTTACTTTTCATTCTTTTAAACTGCATGAAGTTATGGGTAGTGATTGGGTCATAGCCTTGGAATTTAACATTAAATATCGTATTAATTATCATATCATTGGTCGAAAAAGGCTAAAATCACATTTAGGAAGGCTCATGGGAGTGGCTGGGACTTTGAGTCGTTGGGAGAGCTTAGCAAGGGAAGCACTCGGGCTCTAGGACCTTGAACTGGTCAATTTCCTCAGGGGTTGGTCTCCTGGAAAGGTGGGGTAGCTCCTATAGGTTCTATAATATGTGTGGATGGTCAGATTGGTTGTGTTCCATTAATTCCATCTTCTTAAGGTGACCCAGGAGTTTGAATCAGATCATAGTATCCTCTCATCGTATGTTTACACTATCAGACCAACTAACTTGGGGTAAATGTGGGAGGAGGGTGTGACAGAGTGGTATCATAACATGGTTCACACCTTAGACTGGATGGGAAATGTTTCAGTGATGCATTCATGTCAGTCACATATGTTTTCTTACGTTTGTGGTCCATGTACTGGTTGTGTATTCATGTTGTTGGTTATGGTTGCAGTGTTGTTGCTATGTGAAAGTTAATGGTGTTGTTTTTGGAGGTGTTTATCACGATTTTATACCGATTATGCAATGGTTATGCATGTTAGTTTTTGTATGTATTTTTCATGCATGCATGTCATACATATGTTGTTATGCATGCATTGTGTATAGTTGGTGATATGGTTGTGGTATCACGCATAGTAACTAGATAATGGTTGAAATGGTGATTTTATATTGGCTTGATTATGTTTATATGTATGTGTATTGTGATAGTTTGGTCTGTCTTTCAAATGTGATATGTTGGAATTATGATGTATGTGTTGTCCTTGATGGAAACCCACTTGTAACAGGATAAGTATGTGGTAACTAGATGAGTTCAAAGGTCAGTTCAAAGGTGACAGAGAAATAGAATTATTGGACAAAGGTTTGCAGGGTAGAGACAAAATAATTATGAAGGTAAAAATTTGAACAAATATACGCATTTTATATGAGGAAAATTTGCGTACACACGCATATATGAAGAAGCAAAGGCATGCACATTTGGCGCACTATGATTCATTAAATACCAAGGGTCTTTACCATGGTATTAACCCACAATATTAAACGTAGTAACGACTATTAGATCCCATCAAGAATTACCATCGACACTAGTGTGGTTTTGGCTCATGGTATTGACTAAGGCTCAAGATATATAAGGAGGTAAATATCAAAGTGTTAATGTGTGCATGAGTTAGGGTGATTAATCAAAACTTCAATCTGAGGTATATTTGCATGGTATGGGATATAGTTGATTGCTTGATCTAAAATAATTATGCACCCATGAATACAATGATGGATCAGGATCATTAGACCTGAAATGAATACACATTGTATGATTTGCTTATGGGTTGTTTAGATTTGTGGTCTGGTGCATCTTTACTATAGTGAACGTCATGATCTGGTTATGTTTGAAGTTCTGAAGTTTTTCGAAGTCACAAATTAGTTGCATATTTGTACATGAGTTTGACACTCGTAAAGCATGTACACACATGGCTTTGGTTCTGCATAGTAGCATATGTTTTCTAAAGTACGTTTAGATCTGTACGCGGGTTTAGTTATGGATAAGCGCATATACATGTAGAAATTTTTTATGGAGAGCACATATAAAAACTAGGGTTTCTACTGAAGAATATGTCTAATCATTTTATAGAGTATTGTTTTGTTTTGGTTATCTATCAATGAAGTCTACATACAGATCTTGGTTGTTTGAGTATTAATGATGCTGCAAGTTGTATGTAATTGAAGATCATTGATTGGTTGGTTGATTGGTGATTTAGTGATTGGTTGAATGAAGTGGTACAATGATACTTTTATGTTTTGATGTATGGTATTGGGCTTAAATGAGTGTAGTGGGTCTAGTCTGAAAATTTGATGAAAAGTGGCCTACAAGCTGGGAAGTATTGAAACAGGTAGATCCAGTGCGAAAATTTATGAAAAGTGGTCCATAATGGTGCTAAGGGTTGGAGCCTTCAGTGAGGAAGTCAAAGGTTCCTACCAGTGGTAACTGGAGATCATACCAGGGAGTTGTATCTCCCTTCCAGTGGGTGTTGGTAAACACGACCATGGGTTCATAGCTCCCTTGTATTAGGTGCTAGTAAACTAGATCAAGGGGTCGTAGCTCCCTTCTAGTGGTTGTTGGTAAATGAGATTAGGGGGTTGGAGCTCCCTTTTAGAAGGAGATAGAGAATGAGTGAAGGTAGTATCCTTCTGCAGGTGGGTGCATGCCTACTGGTCTGAGTATGCATGAGTTCAATATTGTAAGCATTTTTCTATATAATATATATTGAAGATAGAGACAACAACAATGATGGATTTCTCCCACATGTTGTTTCCACCTTATATATTGGTGTTCATGTGTGTTACTTATGTGTGATGATTTATTCTATTCCTATTGCACATGTTTAATGCTTATTAAATGTCTGATGAATCACTGATACACAGGTTTAAGATAAATTGTTTAATAGTTAACTGATATATAAGCCCAATGGATATACGCTAGTTTCATGAATATAATTCGCATACATATTCTAGTTTTCTTCAGTAAAGTCACGTACAAAAATAAGAGTAAGAAAAGTAAAAGTTTATGTATGTTTAAAATATTCATTCACCCACACCCCCCCCCCCCCCCTCTCAGTATTTTTTCCGAACAATTGGTATTAGAGCATGTCCTTTAGAAGAAGCTTGATCACCACCATTTTTCAATGGAATTAATCTAATCTTCTAGAATATATGAACAAGAGCTTATATGGAAAGTATTGGAGTAGATGTATGGGGAATCGTATAAGGAGGTTATCAATATCTAGCAACCTTTCCTACAAATGTAGTGGGAAAGAAGAGATATGAAGCGAATGAAAAAGTTGTCAATTCCTTGTTGGGAAGCCTGACAGAATCAGAAATTTTCAAATTCATGCAACTAAAGTCAACAAAGGAGATATGGGACAAGATCATCTAGAGCTATGAGGGTGATGACAAGGTAAAAAGTGCTTAACTTCAAACTCTTAGAATTAAATATGAAACTCTCAGAGTGCATAATGATGAAACTATTGCAAGTTTCTTCCTGAGAATAGATGAGATAGTGAATTCTATGAGAAATATGGGTGAAGATATCAAAGATTCAACCTTAGTAGAGAAAATCTTGAGATATCTAACTCCAAAATTCGAGTCAAAAGTGTCTGTCATTGAAGAAAAGAAGGATCTGCAAAATCTAACTGTTGTAAAACTCCATGAGATTCTAAAAACCATTGAAATGAGAGAAGGTGGTCCTTCAGATATCAGATAAGTCGCATTTAAAGAAACTGCAAAAGGAAAAGAAAAGGAATTTCTCAAGGAGTCAAGTTATATATCAAAAGGAGATGAAGAAAATTTTATGAGGAAACTCTGACCAAGTACCAGAAATTTCATTGGGAATCTTCCATTCAAGTGTTTTTATTTTGGAAGAGTTGGTCATTATGCTACTAAGTGTCCTTATAAAAAAAATCATGAAAAAGGGAAGCAATTTGAAAATAGGAGAATCTATTATACAAATGAAGATAGTGATAGGTTATCAATTTTAGAAGAGGGAGAGTCTGATCAATATCTTCAAGTAATTATGACACTTAGTATTAATGAATCTTATGAAAATTTCGTAGATGCCCTAGAAGAGACGGATCCTTTTGTTAAAGAATCTCCTAGATCAAGGAAGAAAATGTGGTTTCATGGATGTTGTTTCTCTTGCAACTCTTTCGGGCATAAGATCACTGATTGCGGGACAAGTATGATGAGAAGAACCAGGAGATTGGATAAGTTCCAACACATATTGAGAAATTTCAAGAAAATATGGAGAAAGAAGGAGCACCAGTAAAAAAAGTAGGGCATATTGACCCTACTACAATCATCTGTTTCTAAAGCTTACTTCTCTTAGCAACTGCAGGATTGATGTGAGATACATTATCGGGATCAGTAATGTATCATCACAAGGGGAGAAATATATTATGATTCCCATGGTTAGTTTATTAATTCTAGTTGTTTATATTTCTAACAGTGCATTTGATGTGATAACACAAGACAGGTATATACTGTAAAAGCTCAGGGGGAGCTAAAGCTGTGAAATTTCATAATTTCCCTTTATGTACAAATATTTTAAGAAAAATGGCTGTGTATGTACATGATTTCTTCTACAGACAATCACGTATATTTTTCTACGATAGAGAAACAACGGGATAGACTCAAGAATAGACTCTGATATGCTTCAGATAGTTTTTGTTTGGATTTCTTATTGATGGTTATAGTCTGATGATGTGGTATTGAGTAATGATGGTTGGATTAATGAATATGATCTAATATATGAGTTTATGTTGTTAGACATCACATTGAACAAGTAGCACAGATTCAAGGAGAGCATTATGCTTATTGGTTATAATGCATTTTTGGCATTATGTTTAAGATGTTGCTGAAGATTCTCATGTGCTTCATTGATTATGCCTACATACCTTTCTATGATTGTTTGATGATGATGCTGCTGCCATGGATGATACTTCATTGCCTTATATTATGTCATGATGCTAGGACTTCTCACTAGTGAGGTATTTTTTTCTTGGTTATAAATTTTATATCTATCATTTAATGCAAAGTTCATGTAGAGACCTATGATGCAATAAATGGCATACTCATTCATGTATGGAATTTTGGGGTGATGTCAAATATGTAATCCCACTTTCTTAGGTGATTGATTCAAATGTGTAACCCCACTTGGTTAGGAAATGGATGTAAATGTGATTCCTTGGTGATGGGAAAGGTAACAATTAGTTGAATCATAGAGTCATGTACTTCATTGAAAATATTTAAAAATATTCAGCATGTGCTTAGGGGGAGAATAGTTAGTATATAGTGCATATCAAATCTATAGTGCTCATGTCTGTACAAGGACAGAGAAACCTTATTTCAGGATTGGTCCACCCTTTTCGATCGATGTCAAAGGGGGAGAGTAACTTGTGTCTAGAATTTCAAATATTGATGTATTTTTCAGGTATCTAGAGGTTGTGGTAATCAAATACCAACATGGCTTCCATCAAGTCCAAAGGGTGAGATTTTTGGCATTATCATGTATGTGTTGTCCTTAATGGAAACCCACTTGTAACAGGATACGTATGTGATAAAAAAACATGAGTACAAAGGTTAGTTCATAAGTTGCACATTGATGTAATAGAGTGACCAAACGATGTAACAAAGGTTTGTAGGGCAGAGATAGAATACTTATGAAGTTAAATATTTGAACAAATATACATGGGTTATATGGGGAAAAGTCACGTACACACGTGGATATGAAGAAGAAAAGGCATGTACATTTGGTGCACTATGATTATTTAAATACCAAGGGTATTTACCATGGTATTATCCCACAATATTTAACGTAGTAATGGCTATTTGATTCCTTCACGAATTACCATAGGGACTAGTGTCGTTTTGGCTCATGGTATTGGCTAAGGCTCAAGCTATATAAGGAGATGAAGATAAAAGTTTTAATGTGTGCATGAATGAGAGTGATTAATGAGTACTTCAATTTGACGTATATTTGCATGTTATGGATTGTAGTTGACTAGTTGATATGAAATAATTATGCACCTGAATATAATTATGGATCAGGATCATTATAAATGAAATGAATACACATTTTATGATATTCTTATAGTTTTTTAGATCTATGGTTTGGCGGATGTTTATTACAATGAACTTCATGATATGGTTATGTCTGAAGTTTTGAAGTGTTGTGAAGTCATGAATTAGGTGCATATTTTTACTCGAGCTTGACATAGGTAAAGCGCATACACATGTGGGTTATGTTCTGCATAGTAGTTTATGTTTTATGAAATATGTTGAGATTTGTATGCGGGATTGGCTTTGGATAAGCATGTATACATGTGGAAATTTTTTCTGGAAAGCACATATGAAAACTAGGTTTTTTTTATGAAGAATATGTCTGATTAGTTTATATAGTATTGTTTTGTTTTTTTTGTCCGTTAATGAAGTCCTCATATAGATTTGGGTTGTTTGAGTATTGATGATGTTGCCATTCATATTGAATTGAAGATAAGTGATTTTTTGGTTGATTGGTGATTCAATGATTGCTTTAATGAAGAGGTAAATTGATATGGTTCAGTTTTTATGTATATAATTGGGCTTAAATGAGTGTAGTTGGTTGAGTCTAAATTTTTTATGAAAAGTGGCCTACCAGTTGTGAAGTATTGAAGTAGGTGGATTTACTGTGAAAATTTATGAAATGTCGTTAACGATGGTGGTGAGTGTAAGAGCCTTCGATGAGGAATTCAAAGCTTCCATCTAGTGGTAGCTAGTGACCAGATGAGGGGGTTTTAGCTCCATTATAGTGGGTGTTGGTCAACGAGATCAGGGTGTCATAGCTCCCTTCTAGTAGGTGCTAGTAAAAAAGATTAGGGGGTCATAGCTCCCTTCTAGTGGGTTATGGTATATGAGATCATGGGGTTGGAGCTAGCTTCCAGAAGGAGCTGGAGAACGAGTGAAGGTTGTAGCCTTCTGCGGGTGGGTGCTTGCGTGATGGTATGAGTGTGTGCTAGTACAATATTATAACCAATTTTCTATATAATACATATTGAAAAATAGATGACAACAACAATGGTTTTATCCCACATTGGTTTTCCACCTTAAATCCTAGTGGTCATGTGTGTTGCTTATGTGTGATGATTTATTTTGTTCCTACTACACATGTTTATTGATTATTTAATATCTGATGAATCACTGATAAACCGGTTTAAGATAAATTGTTGAAGACTTAATTGATATTTAAGTCTACTAGATATATGGTAGTTTCCAGAATAACAATCATGTACATACACTAGTTTTCTTCAATAAATTCATGTACATAAATCAGAGTAAGAAAAGTAAAATTTTATGTATGTTTAAAATACTGATTCACTCCCCCCCCCCCCCCCCCTCTCAGTATTTTTTCCAACACGATATCCTCCCCAAATTATACTGAGGTACATTGGTTTGTTTATGATTCGGTTTGGCTGACATAGTATGCCTTGTGGGAAAGAGATCAAGATGAATATCAAGATGGTAGACTACAATTCCTGAGATTATCCTTATGGATCAGATGAGAAACATGGTGTTGGAAACATACTATGCCTTCTGGGAAAGAGATCAAAATGAATAGAAAGATGGTATAATATAGTTCCCAAGATTCTCCTTATGAATGAGATGAGCATCGTGGTTTTGGAACCTTTTATGATTAGCAAACACATTGTGAATCGTGAAGGAAAAAAATGAGTTGTAAAGAAGGTAATGGTAGAATCATGCAGGCACAATATAAATAAGTAGAAGTCAATGTGGTAATCCTTCATAGATTTTTTGTAATTGTAGAGATAGGGGCCACTTAGTATTAGCCATGGATAGGACGAAAAAACTCATGGGGTATATGGCAATAGGTTTCATGGTGGTCACAAGTCAGATAGAGATGACATGATCAGAGATGGTAGATTCTTGGATAATCCGAATAGGAGAGGTGATGGACACAAGTACTATTCTAGTTTAGGTTCTGACAGGCACTATGATCGTCACCATTATCACCCTTATAGGAGGAGTGACAAGGCATAATTTCTGGATGAGTTTAAGAAACTGGAGAAACCTAATTTTGATGGAAATTTGAAGAAACCTGAGGATCTAGAGGGTTGGTTACTTGCCATGAAGAATTTCTTTGAACTTCATGAGTGCATAGATAACATGAAGGCCATAATAACTATCCTCAGACTGAAAGGTAAAGCGTATATCTGGTGGGAATATGTAAGACAGGTGAGAGACATCAAGACAAAAGACTTCAGTTGGCAGACATTTAAAATATGTTTTATAAATAAATACTTCTCAGAAAGGTACTGTGATAGCAAAGGAAAGGAATTATATGAGATTATAATGGTATTTATGACAGATGAGGAATATAGAACCAAATTCCTGGAATTATTGTGGTATGTACCATATATTAAATATGAAAAAGGATAAATTTTAGAGATTTGTCACTATATTTCCATTAATATTTAGGGAAAAGATTGAGTATGATGAGCCTTGGTCACTTGAGGAAGTTATTGGGAAACTAAATCATTGTTATGAGCATTCAATTAGTAAGAATGAATCTCAACAAGGATGGAAAGGGAAAGATAAAGGTAAAGGTAAGTGGAAATCAGAAAGAACAAGATCTTAGAATACATACGAGAAAGAGAATGTTGCACTGCATAAGAAGTTCAATGTGGTTATACAGGGACCTAGGTCACAACAGCAGAATAGAGGTGTTTATACATGACAATTGGAGTTTTTGACATGTGTTAAGGAGCATATTAAGAGGGATTGTCAGCAAAATCAGGATGGCAGGCCTCAGATCTATAGTGCATACGAGGCACAAACTATTGGGGATGTTGGGTAGAGAATTCCTCGTATATATGCAACACTCAATAATATGTATGCATATCATTAGGAATCTATCATTGAGATGGATGGTAAGGTTTGTTATCAATTTTTTTATATTTTGATTGACCCTCGATCTAAATATTATTATGTTAACATTGACTTGGTGGATAAGTGTGGTTTGAATAAATCAGTGCATGAAAAATCTTAGTTAGTGTAGTTGGCTACATGTATCAAGAAGAGAGTTCATCATTGGGTAAGAGCTTGAAAATTTGAGTTGAATGGTATGCCTGCTTCAGCACATTTGAATGTATTGTCGTTGGGATCATATAATATGACTTTGGGTATGGACTAGCTATATCTTCATAGGAACAAGGCAGATTGTCATGAAAAAGCCATTGAATTATTCAACGATAATGGGGAGGAGGGAATCTTACAGGGTAATAATATATAAACATCATTTAGGATGGTGACATCTATGCAGGAAAAGTGTAGTTGAAAAAAAGGTTGTGTGTTATTTGTAGTACATATCTCTAGCAATAAAGGTAAGGAGGATGAGGATGCAGATATATTGAGCAAGTACCCAACCTTACAACAGCTTCAAGATATGTTTCCAATAGAGATCTCAGATTTTCTTCCTCATAGACAAGTGGAATTTTCTCTGGTTGGTACCAGGGACAACACCAACATAAAATTCATTGTACATAATGAGCACAGTAGAGTTATTAGAGCTCAAGTTGAATTTGAAATAAATTCTTGACAAGTGATACATTAGGCCAAGTGTATCACCGTGGGGTGCACCATTACTTTTTGCGAAGAAGAAGGATGGTACTCGGAAGTTATGCATTGACTATAGGCATTTGAACAAGGTCACTATCAAGAACAAGTATATGTTGTCGAGGATTGATGACTTATTCGATCAGCTAAGGGGAGCAACCTTGTTCTCGAATATTAATTTGAGATCTGGATATCATCATGTACACATCAAGGAAGAGGATATTTACAAGATAGCTTTACAGACCATGTAAGGGAATTATGAGTTTTTTGTAGTTAAATTTGGTTTGACTAATGCTACATTTATGGAATTTCTTAAAAGTGTGTTGAATTTGTATCCAGACAAGTTTTTTATTGTATTCATTGATGAGATCTTGATATATTCTAAAAATGAGTAAGAAAATGATCACCATTTAGCAACAATGTTCATATTGTTGAGAGAGAATCATTTTTATGCTCATTTTAGTAAATGTAGTTTATTTCATAGAAAGGTACATTACTTGGGGCATGTGGTCTCCAAGGAAGGCGTAGTAGTGGATCTAGAGAAGATAAGAGCTATCATGCAATTGAAAGCTCCTAGAAATGTGGATGAGGTAAGATCATTTATGGGGCTAGTAGGCTATTATAGGAGGTTCATTAGGATTTTCTCTCACACTACATATATTGTTACATCATTACATAGGAAAGGCAATAAATTTGAATGGATACAGGAATGTGCAACAAATTTTGAACATTTGAATTGATTGTTGACAAATGCTCTGGTATTAAAGATTGAATATCTAAACAAAGAATTTGTAGTGCGTAAATATGATTGTAAGGGAGTGAATGGTTGAGTCCTTATGGAGTATGAACATGTAGTATGCTACGAGTCACAGAAACTAAATGAGAACAACCAAAACTATCTACCACATGACCTTGAGTTAGAAATTATCATTCATGCATTGAAGATGTGGAGGCACTATCTTCTTGGCATAAGATTTGTATCGATGATTGATCACATTGGGTTGACATAATTGTGTGACCAACCGAATATGAATTTTAGGGAATCTATATGGCTGGCCATCATCAGTGAGTTTGAATTTGAGATGAGGTACATCAAGGGAAAAGAGAATCGGGTTGCAGATGCTATTAGCAATAAAATATAGGTGAATCATATATCATCTATGAGTTCTTATGGGATAGAATTATTTGATAGGATCTTATAGGAAGGTCACTAGTATGGAAGGTATAGAGCAGCTAGTCATATGTTAAAAGAGATTATGGATATAGTTACAGGTAAAGGTAGTGGTATAGGTGCAGGTACAGGTGCACACGACGTGGACTATCATCTCTCATCAAATCTCTTCTTAAAATTTAGGGACAAGATATATGTTCCATAGAGTAGTGAGCTCAAGAAGATTATATTGAAAGAGATTCATGTGGAACCATATTCAGGCCATCCATTATATCAAAAGACATTGACAATAGTGAAGAAGTTCTACTATTTTCTGAATTTCAAAAAGGATGTGGCAGTGTTTGTGGCTAGATGTTTGGACTTTCAACAGTTAAAGGAAGAGTGTAAGCATCGAGGTGGAATACTAAAACAAATTCTGACTCCAAAATGGAAATGGGAGGTCATTTCCATGGATTTCGTTACAATTTTTTCGAAGACATATAGAGAAAAAGATTTTATCACGGTTGTGGTGGACAAGTTGATTAAGGTAGCACACTTTATTCCAATGAAGACTACATATTCATCTAGTGATGTGGCACAATTTTTCTTCAGAGATGTGGTTATATTGCATGGTGTTCTAAGGAATATTGTGTGAGACAAGGATGAAAAGTTCACTTCCAAGTTTTGGAAGGATTTGTTTGTAGGTTTAGGTATAGAGTAGGCCTTCAGTAAAGCTTATCATCCGTAAATAGATGGATAAAATGACAGGGTCAACAAGATATTAGAGGACATGTTGAGGATGTATGTGATGCATCACTAGATGAGATGGCAAGAGTACCTTCTATTGGTTTAGTTTTATTACAAAAATGGTTACGGGGGATCACTGAATATGAATCTATTTGAGGCATTGTATGGGTAGAGTTGTAATACTACCATCAGTTGGAGTGATCTGTTGAACAAGGTATTGATTGGACCAGACATGCTAGAAAAAATGGAATATGAAATGTAGGCAATCAAGGATAATCTAAAGGCAACACATGACAGGCATAAAATCTATGAATATCGAAACATATTTTTTAAGGATTTTCAGGTTGGATAATAAGTGTACTTTCACGTCAATCCCAAGAAGAGATCCCTCTGGATTGGATCATGTACCAAGATGGTACTTCCATTTTTTGGACATTTTAATATTATTAAAAGGATTACGTTAGTATTCTATCGAATTGCATTGACTTTGACAATGAAATTCCATGACGTTTTCCAGATATTATTGCTTAAGAAGTATGCTAAATATGTTTATCATGTGATTGACTGGTTTGTATTACAGGTGGATCCAGATAGATAATTAGAGACAGAATATTAGTGTATATTTAAAACAGAAATGTGCTCACACTATGAAACGTAGCAATCAAGCAGGTTAAAGTGCAGTGGAAATAGTTTGGGGCTGATGAAGCTACATGGGAGATGGCAGATCAGATGTGTGCTATGTCTCCTTCTCTATTCGCTACTTGAGCGAATGTCCTTGATATATGTTTTGGTATATGTTTTGATATGATTTTTTGGTATATGTACATATGTATATGGATGTAAATACTACCATGATTTGTTTTATAAAGCTCCAATAAGTTGTATGGGTATCATGTCATTATGATTGTTATTTTTTTATGTTGTCATGTTGACTGCTTCTCAATAGGTTAATCATTGTAAATATTGCAACAAGCTAACTTATAAATCTCCATGGAAAATATTTTTTTCTTTCAGAAACATTGTTGGTTAAAGGCGTTATTGAACACCGAGGATGGTGTTCCCCCAAGGGGGAGGGTTCTGTAAAATACCTAGTGAAAATTCCATGTAATAAAAGTTAATAAAGGAAAAATAATAACCACGGTTGTGGGACACTTATCAAAAGTTGAATGTTGCAAAAAACCTCCTAGTGTGGGTGTTCATTTGGTTTATTATGGCTAAGGAAATTGGAAAGGGAAACTCGCATTAATTCACATTTTATTTATGAAAATAACGGAAATTAAGATAAAGGAAGGTGAAAATTCATAGGTTGCATGTGAAGAGGAAAATGAAGCAGAAATAATGGAAAATGAAGAAAATAGAGGCCAAATTAATAAAAAGTATTTTGAGGATCAGTTGGTACCATTTGTCTATTGTTTAGCTCTCTCTCTATTATATATCTCTATCTCACTCTTGGAAACTTAGATTTTTCTTGGATCACTTTAGCATTGAATCAAAGAAGGAAAAGAAGGCATAGAGGAAACAAAGATCAAGCATGGATGAGAAGAATCAAGCTGCTACAATGGGCTTAATTGAAGGTATCAATTTGAATGTTTGATTTCCTTGCTATATTTGGCATGCATGGTTATTCATGTATGTTCCTAGCTCTCTTGTTATCAAGGCATGGGTTTTTCCAAGTGTGACATTGTTCTTCATCCTTTCCTTTCCATTTTTGGATAGCCAAAGTGTGATGGGGTACTCATGTTTTGGATGAGATGGATTCCTAGATGGATTCAAAACTGAGTGAGGTGGATTCAAAATTGATATCTTTTTTATCTTGATTAAGGTTTCAACTGTGAGTATTTATCGGTGCCAATTCTTTGACAATAAAATAGAATCTTGGGATTTAGGGTGACACCTAGCAATCTGCATGTTGGTGTTGCAGTTTATTCTAGTAGCTATGATGATGACAATAACTTTGTGTTTGACACAACCCTAAATGCTGCGTAAATTTTTAGGTCATCCTATTCTCTTTTTTTAATTATTTAATTTACAAGAAGAAAAATTAGGGTTCAACGATTATTTTCAATTCTGCTTTTAATGGGTCTATTTTCCATAAATTATATATGATATTTTTAATGTGTCTATGACAAAACCTCCTTCTATATATAGGAGTCCACAGGGTCCCAATATAATCCTAGCCGACCTAACAATAATAATGTAAGGGCACAATAATAACAATATTAGGGTTACAGGGATACAACAATAACAATAAGGGACTATACTAGTAATATAGGGACCTAACATGCCCCTCTCCTTCAAAAAGTTTTTTCCTCAACACTTGAGTAGCTACGGATGCTTCCGTGTAAAATTCTCATCTTCCCATGTAGAATCTTTAGTGGGTAAGTTCTTCCACTTGATGAGATACTCTGAAATTGATCGATTTCGTGGCTTTCAAGTTCTTGCTTCCGTGACTGCTTCAGGTTCCAATATGATTTTTCCTTCCTCGTCAAATTCTGGCAATATTGTTTGAACTGGAATTTTGTCACCTATAACCTTCTTTAAGCATGAAACATGGAAAACTGGATGCACTCGCAAAGAAGCAATAAGCTCCAATTTGTATTCCATAGGACCATTCTTTGGCAACACCTTGTAAGGACCATAGTACTTTGGCAATAATTTATTATCCTTCATAGCTTTCTTGAGGGAAATTTGTTTGTATGGTTATATCCGTGAAAATACCCAGTCTCCTATATCAAAAATTATCTCGCTGCAATGTTGATTTTCATGTTGTTTCATTCAATTTTGTGCCAAATTTAGGTTATGCTTTAAGAGTTGGGGAACTTATTGTTGATGCTTGATGCAATCTTCCACTGCTTGAACCTTAGAATTTTCTCTTAAGGAAGATGTGATAGACGGTGGATGATATCCATAAAGTTCCATAAATGCGTCATTTTTTCTGGAGTATGGAAGGAAGTATTATACCACCATTCAGCGAGAGGTAACCACTTGACCCATTTTGTTTGCTTATCAGATACAAAACAATGAAGCTATCCTTCCAAACATTTATTCACTATCTCAGTTTGACCATTAGATTGAGGATTATAATATGATCTATGAGCTATTTGAGTAACCAAACAAGAAAATAATTTCGTCCTAAAATTTCCAGTAAAAATGGGATCTCTGTCACTTACAATAATCGTTGGGCTTCTATGTAGATTTTGAATTATTTCCATAAATGTAGTAGAAATTGTACTTTCTTTAAATGGATGAGATAATGCACAAAATTGTGCATACTTGGTAAGTCTATCAACTACCACCATGATGACACTCTTTCCTTCGGACTTAGGTAAACCTATGATAAAATCCATTGAAATCTCCTCCCAACGTTGACTTGGAATGGATAAAGGTTGTAGAAGACCCGGGGTCTTAATTGTCTCAACTTTATTTTGCTGGCAAACCAAACATTCCACCACAAACTTTTGAATATCAGATTTAAGGCCATCCCAAAAAAAATCTTTCTTCACCTTCTGGTAAGTTATTAAAAATCTTCAGTGTCCTCCTAAAGGAGAAGTGTGCAATTCCAAAATAATATTTTGTTTTAGTTTGGAATTATTACAAATTCATAAGCAATATTTGTACCATAAGGAATCATTTTTCCAAATAAATGTATCATATATACTAGGATCTTGCTGCAACTTTTGAATGAGTGTCCACACTTCTTCATCCTTCTTCCATTCATCCCCTGCTTCGGCTATCCAATCTGGTGGGATAATAGAAAAGGCACAAACCAATGCTTCCACCTCCTCATCCTTTCTTGTGAGTGCATCTGAAACAACATTTAGCTTCCCTTTTTTGTAGATGATTTCAAAGTCATAACCCAACATCTTTGTGACCCATTTCTACTGCTCTTCTGAAGATAGTATTTGTTCCAAAAAGTGTTTAAGGCTATCATGATCAGTTTTTTACCTGGAAGTGTCTTCCCATTAGGTGAGGCTGGTTGCCATTTCTTTAGTGCATGTAGTATTTCCAACATTTCCTTCTTATAAATAGCTTTTTTTAAATACTTTCCTTTGATTGGACGACATTCAAAAGTAATGGGTTTTCCTCCTTGCATTAAAACAACACAAATTCCATTTCCTGAGGCATCACATTCCACAACAAAAGTTTATTTGAATTCTGGCATAGCTAATACCGGTGCTAGGCACATTGCATCTTTAATATGTTCAAAGGCCTTAGTTTCTTCAGGAGTCCATGAAAATTTATATTTCTTCAATAATTTTGTTAGAGGTGTTGCTATTCTCCCATAATTCTTAACAAACTTGTGATAATACCCTGTTAACCTGAGAAATCCTCACAACTGTTTTATGGTTGTGGGGACTTTCCATCCTTAATGGATTAAATTTTGTTAGGGTCTACCTTAACACTCTCATGAGATACAATATGACCCATATATTCCACCTCTTGTACTCTAAAGAAACATTTGGATGTTTTTGCATATGATTGTTTCTCCTCCAATAGTTTGAGCACCTTGTCAACAAGTTGAACATGATCCTTACAAGACCTGTTGTAGATTATTATATCATCAAAAAATACTAGCACAAATTTTCTAAGGAAGGGTTTGAAAATGGAATTCATCAACCCTTTAAATGTAGAAGGTGCATTGGTAAGGCCAAAAGGCATGACAAAAAATTCATAATGACCCTCATGAGTTCGAAATGTTGTTTTCGGAATATCTTCATTCTTCATTCTAATTTGATGATATCTTCAACGAAGATCGAACTTGGTAAAATAAATTGCTCAATGTAATTCATCCAATAATTCATCAATCACAAGTATGGGACATTTATCTTTAATAGTGATATTATTGAGCTCCCTATAATCCAAGCACATGCACAATGATCCACTCTTCTTGTGCACCAATACTACTAGACCAAAGAAAGAACTTTGACTAGGTTGAATTATACAAGCTTCTAACATTTATGCAATCATATGTTCAATTTTTCTCTTTCAGACATAATGATATATGTAAGGCCCGATGTTTGGAGGAACACTTCCTGGAATCAAATGAATAGCATGATTATGATCCCAAATAGGTGGGAGTCCTTTGGTAGTTTCAAACACCTTGGAATGATTTTCCAAGACTTTTTGGATATCTGGAGAAATAGATGATTTTGATGTTGGAACTTCTAGTGAGCATAATTATGCAATTATGCCTCATTGTTTTTTATTCAGAAGCTTTGTCATGATATTAGAGCTTATTATATTTAGTAGCTTCCCTGTGATACCCATTAATTCAACTTCCTTTCCTTCTGGAAAAACTTTCGAGAAAAGTTCTTGAAAATTAAAACCTACCGTCCCCAAAGATTGTAACCATTGTAATCCTAGTACAACATTAGCACCTCCCATAGGAATGGAAAGCATTGGACTATTCAATACATATTCCCCCATGGTTAGCTTGATATTATGGCATTTTCCAGAGCAACCTATAGTTCCTCCATTTGCAACCATCACTTGACATTGTGGTGTTGGGTATAAGAAACAATTCAATTCCTTGGCTACCTTACAATGAATAAAATTATGGGTACGACCCGAATCAATCAACACTATTACCTTTTTCTTCTTGATATGTCCTTCTATCTTGAGAGTTTGAGGAGTGGTAATTCCATCCAATGATTTACAAGATATGGTCGGACTCATTTCTTCTTCTTCTAGGGTTGGTTCTTGGTGTATATCCTCTTCTTTTGAAGTTTCTTGTTCATTTTCTTCCTTCTCTTCACAATCTATGCAAAATAATTTCTTCTCAGCACACTTATGACCATTAGTGTATTTTTTATCACAACTGTAGCAAAGCCCTTTTCCTTTTTTTCTTCCAATTGTTGTGGTGTCAACCTTGTAGGTTGTGGAAGTCTAGGAGTAGAAACACTTCCATCTTTATAGATGTGAGTGGCAAGCTTCCTTGTCGCCATAATTTTACATTCATTTTTACTTGCCAATATAAATGCCTTCTCCAATGAATCAGGTTCCCAAATGCGAAATTCATGTTGGATATTATCCTTTAAATTCCCTATGAAGACATCAATCATGTGTTCCTGTGGAATATCAGTTACACTTATATTCAATTTTTAGAATTCCTCAATGTGCTCCACCACTAAAGCCTTTTCTTTGAGATTTATCAATTGGCTAAAGAAGGTGTTTCTTTTTGTATCCTCATAATGTGCTATCATTTCTTCCATAAAAATTGACCAAGCGACAATTTTTTTACACGAGAAAAGCCATCGTTACCATACAAATGTATTTTGTTATATATTTAAAGTTGCAATGCGTACCTTTTCTGTGTTTTTGACATTATTGAGATCAAAATATTGCTCCATCTATAGTATCCATGTTACAGGATCCTTGCCATCAAACTTCCTCATATCCATCTTTGGATATGGTGGTTGTTCCATCCAACATTAGAGTTTATGAAATCATGATTAACATTTATTTTATTCTCCCCATGAGTTTCCTCTACTATCTTTTCGCCATTAGGAAACATTTCTTGTATCAACCTTTTCAAACCTTCCATGTCTTCTTTTAGATCATTTTCATGTTCTCCATGTTGTCTTTAATTTTTTCTTCCATGTCATCCATCTTAGCTTCTAATATGCCTTTCCTCAAAACTTCCATTTCATTTTTTGTTTCTCTTTGCGAGAGTGAAATTTGGTGCACTTGCTCTTGTAATTTTGATATGTCATGTTTCCATTCTTCATTTTCATGAATCATAGTAGAGCCTTCTGAAGGCTTAATGGGTGTTGAATAATTTTTAGGGGGCATTTTAGAACCCAATACCAACAACTATTCTACAATATGCCCTTGGAATCAATTCAAACTGATTTCTCACACAAGACTTATGCAATTTGAAAAAAAATACACACTTTTTTCTTGCTTTTGGAATTTGGCCCTGTCGTAGTCCTCTGCAGATTCTTTCCAATGTGACAGGTCTGACCTGATTTGGATTCTTCAAGCCAAAGTTATACCCAATCTCCCACAATGACCTAATTATGGACTAGTTCAGTAGAGTGAATTTGTACGGTGTGCCACGTGTCACTGTTTCCTCATTTGACTCTGAAAGTGATACAAAGGAAACTACAGTCTATGTACTTGACACAAATTTTTAAATAATTCCAATCCAATGCTATGAGAGAGATTTATGACGATTTTCCCATGGTCACCTCTTTGAGATGAAATTTGGGAGACTAAAAAAACCCTAACTTCCACAGATCATATCTCCGAAAATATTGCGAACCAAGATCTGAAATTTTTACATGAATTTCCTGAGGATTTCAGCTTCACTCTGTAAACATTTTATCTTCTGAACCTACATAAAAAAATAAAAAAAAAATTATAGTGAAAATTCCATGCTGACCTATTTAGGTTAAATTCGGGAGCCTAAAAAAAAACCCTAACTTGCACAGATCATATCTCCAAAAATATTGTGAACGAAGATTTTAAATATTTACACGATGTTCCTCAAGATTACAGCTTTGCTTTATAAAAATTTCAACTTCTGAACCTTTGTACAAAACAAGTTATAGCGAAAATTCCTCGATGACTTGCTTGGAGTAGCGAAATCCCTAGAATCCAAAGCTCTGATACCAAATGTTATGAAACCAACTCCAAACATCTAAGAAAAGAGAGATCAACGCCTTATAAATCAGTCACTTCCTAGGGGAAACCTCCAATACATTACATAAATGAACAATTCTTGGATGATACAAATGAAAAAACCTCCTTCTATATATAGGAGACCACGGGGTCACAACATAATCCTAGCCGACCTAACAATAATAATGTAAGGGCACAATAATAACAATATTGGGGTTACAGGGGTACAACATAACAATAAGGGGGTTAAACTAACAATAATAAGGGACATGGGTTTTTTGCAAAAGAGACCAATTTTGTTTCTCTTTGAGAATTTGTTCCAAATTCGGTGTGGATTGTTATGTCCCTATGTTACTAGTATAGTCCCTTATTGTTGCTAGTGTAACCCCCTTATTGTTATTGTTGTACCCCTGTAACCCCCATATTGTTATTATTGTGCCCTTACATTATTATTGTTAGGTCAACTAGGATTACATTGTGGCCCCATGGACTCTTATATATAGAAAGGAGGTTTTGGTCATTTGAATCATCCAAGAATTGTTCATTTATGTAATGTATTGGAGGTTTCCCCCTCAAAGTGGCTTATTTCTAAGGTGTTGATCTTTCTTTTATTCTAGCTTTGGAGTTGGTTTCATAACATTTGGTATTAGAGCTTTCGATTCTAGGGTTTCACTGCTCTAAACAGGTCATCGTGGAATTTTTGCTATAACATTGTTTCTATGAAGGTTCAGAAGCTGAAATTTTTACAGAGTGAAGCTGAAATCCTGAGGAATTTTGTGGAACAATTTCAGATATTGGTTCGCATTATTTTCAGAGATATGATCTCTGCAAGTTAGGGATTTTTGCAAGCTCCTGAATTTAACCTAAACAGGTCACCGTGGTATTTTCTCTAGAACTTTTTTTCTACGAGGGTTAAGAAGCTTAAATTTTCCTAGGGCAAAGCTGCAATCCTAAGGAACTTCGTGGAAAATTTTCAAAGATTGATTCACAAAATTTTAGGAGATAGGTTCTGTGGAGGTTAGGGATTTTTCAGGCTCCCAAATTTCATCTCAAAGAGGTGACCATGGAAAAATCATCATAACTCTCTCTCTGAGCATTGGATTAGAATTCTGTAAAAATTGGCCACAAGTACACACACTGTAGTTTCTTTTGTATCAATTTAGAGTGAGGGATCACATGAATATAAGGAAGGGGATGGAAGCCATACAAAGACTAGAGTGTGAGGGTTCACAATCATATAAGGAAGGGGATGGCAGCCATAGCAAGAATTCTCGATTATTATTATTTTCTTGTCATTCATGACTTGAGAACGCTTGAGTTGTTTAGTCGAGTCTACAGTGTTGTTTAGCACGAGGGTGTCTCTAAGTGTAGATCCCAACCTCATCCTTGGGGGACTTCGAGTGCCTACTTAGGAGAGGATTCTTGTTGTTCATGTGAGTTGATCTCATCATCCAACATTTAGAACACTTCCAGACCCTCTAGTGTTGCATAGTCACTCAGTGACTTACACTTTCCAGTAGCAGATTTCATCAGAAGAGGGGGAAATTCCATAGCATTTCCTCTTGGAATCCATTGAAGGGATCAAACCTTCAATAGTTAGGCTGGGGAGTACTTGCAACTATTCTATATTTCAGTTCAGCCCATAGTCTGGCATACCCAGTTATGCATTGCACACCCTAGGAGGGTGATTTTCTGAGGTCATCCAATCCGGAAATCCTTTTTGGGTTATTTTGGGTTTTTGCCATAGAGTCCGAATTCTAAATCCTGGGTTTTTCTAAGCGCTAGAGCACCCTCATCTATGCAGTCCTATTCACCTAGCAACAACATTTCCAGTAGGGCAGTGCAAAGGGAGAACTCCAGAAGTGCAGCAGAGAGTAGGGTTTTTTTAGTGGGAGAGTTTGACGCCATTCCAGCCCACTTTTGCCAGCTTGAGTGATATCTATTTTGAAGCACTGTTGTATTGTTTTCACATTCATATTAATAAAATGGCTCAGTTGCTTTGTTTATTTTTATGGTGTTTTTATTTTATTTCCATATTTTTATATTTTCCAGTTTATTGTGTTTTGTATTACTGTCTTTTCCTATTTGGAATATTACATTCACAATGTTTCAAACTAGACCCATGCACCCAAAAACAATAATTTATTCTCTATTGAACTCAAGAATACCAAAATACCAATCAATCAAACAACCTCAAATATATAAATAAAATGATTTAAACTCATCTCAATTCACTAAAACATCCACACACAATCTCATCACACAATAAATAAAACTTCTCATATTTATCACTCACATCCACACACCAAACTCAACACACATGGCCACAATACATTAGCTGGAAATAATATAAAATAAACAACATAAATATGAACCATTGCTATAGCTATATAAATCAACTCTCATCCCCTGCATACATAAATAAATCATTTTTTATCTAGGATAAATGCTCTCCTCATCTCCTCCTCCATCAGAATCTCAAAATCTGCAATACAAACATGCTTTGAACTGAAACATTAGCCTCTAAAATTATTCTACAATATGAACTTGACCTACAGGCTTCAGCTTTGCAATATGCGCTCCTCTATTTAACAAAAGTATCCATATTCTGCACTACTTACTTTATTAATGTGTTCACACCTCAAACACTTGATTCTCTAGTTGATTTAGCTAATAGAAGCTTCTCCACGAAATTACAATTAATTTCCTTATAATAAAATCCCAAAATAGATGAGGAACACGAGGAATCTAAAAAAAAAATTTCACTTATAGACCCAATCACCCCCTTAACATTGTCTGGCATGTGACTAGAGCTATAACCACTCCCTTGGGCTTTCTTTGTCAGTGATTGGAGCCTAAAACCATTCCCTTCACCCATAAAGCATGCGATTATGGCAAAGGATGGTCAAATTCAAATTTATTTAGCTCAAAACATGGCCAAAATTGTTCCACTTATTTTCAACCTTCTATAGGACCTTCAGGACTCATTGTATCCAATGTAACATTCCAACAAACCACTGATCCATCTCCATCAACAACACAAGTAAAACTGTGCTTACTTGAATGTCATCATTCAGTTGCACTAGCATATAGGCCATAAAACTGCTTCACAACTTTCCAACACCTACACTAACATCATCTACACCTACTTATGTAAGTTCTACAACATATACACAATCCAACTGTGAAACCAATGCACAATAAAGTTTCTATGCCTCACATGCTGTCAACAACCATAAACCACTATAACCATGCAACATAAGCAACAATATAAACCAATGCATATCATCTCCAGCATAAGTCAAGGTTGATATCAATGCTAACCATTAGTCACTGCAACACTCATCAACTTTAATTCATCCTCCAACACCATGCTACTAGGTTGACAAAATTTCAACCAAACAACTCATCAAAAATTCAATGCCAACAATTCATTGTGATGATCTAGGTACATATAATAGGGTGGTCATATACTGGACAAGTGGGGAGGTAGATAACATACTTAATGTTCAAGTAATAACCTTTTGTTCCAAAAGTCTCTTGGCAGGGATGAATTATTCACGAGGATATAGAAAAGCCTAAAAATTAAAAATTCCCAAAACCTAATGGAAATAGTGCCATGGAGAATAGCTTAGCAAGACGATTATAACGCAACTTCAAACACATCAAAGGGAGATCATATGAAAAATTTATGGTAGTCTAAAGTTTGTAACAAACAACAAAAGAGGGTATGGAGGGATACCATGTGGCAGCACCAGGAAGTGCCACATTGCAATATGTGGATTTTGATGTGGTAGTCCACACTAATGACATAGAAAGTTATAAAATTGACATGTCGTGTTGATTTGGAAGTGATATGGTAGGTTGAGGTGGAAACACATGGCAAGGTCTCAAGCTAACATGTGGTAGGAAGAGGTTGACATGATACTGAGTTGAGTGTTGACTAGGTACATAGTTGGACCAATTGGAGCATGCCACATGGCCCAGTCATAGGGTTCCATGTGGCACCTCGGGGGAACAAAAAGTGATCATAATACATGTCGAGGATGTTGGATCCTATGGGGTTTGCCCTCATGACCTTCCTATCGATGTGTCAATGCCCAACCAATGGGCCACACATAGTTGTTGTGATAGGAATGGAAATATTGTAACCGCCATTCCAAATAGTGAATGTTGTGTCTTTGAACCTGTTATCACCCAAAAAATTTCAAAATATCATTTTTACAAGGTTAAAAAATTTCGTGGATCAAAATTGGGTTTTAGGAGTCAATTTAGGTTTGATCAAGGGTAGGTTTTAGATTTTTTATAGTTTAAAGCTCATCTTAAGGTTCAAATAAAGCCTTCTTTAAAGTTCTTTCATGTCAAATATTCATCATTTTCCATTTGTATGTCATTTCCCAAAGTTTTGTGTCAAAATTATTCAATTAGTTGAAAAACCGCAGTTTCATAGTACCACCCATTGAAAAAAGTCGTTTTGCGTTACGAAAGTGCTGATAGTTTCGTAGTGCAAACATGAAAAATTACACTGCAGGCGCTACAAAAGCACAATTGTGTAACTGTCTTGTCAGTTGAGTTGGGAGATGTCAAAAACCATTGGGAAAGGGTAGGATAGTGGCATGTTGAGTCATGTAATGATGAAATTCTGTGTACACACCCACATTTGCAGTCATCATTGTTATTATAGGTTATGAATGAGGCATCATTTTAGTTATGAGAAGACATTTAAAATTTCAAAATCTTTCCTAATTAGTCATTCTCATTCCCTTTTGCCTCCATTCAAAATTTCTGAGCTCTGAGTGTCAAGCCAAACCTGTGGCTAGTTCATACAAAGGTTTTACTCCACCCATATCAAGCAAGGTTGATACATTTATCAAGTGAGGCAGCTGTTACATTATTTTCAAGCGAGGCTGAAAATATTTGTTCAAGCGAGGCTGAAATATTTGTTCAATAACATGGCAGAGGAAAAGAAAATTCATAGAGGATATTCTTCATGCCATTGACATAGAAGAAAAACCCATTGTCCAAGCTGAGTTCATTGGGGAAGAGAAGCATAAGCTGAAAAAGGCCAAGTCTGCAAAGAGGTTAGAGTTTGAGGGGGAAGATGCAGGTTTCATTTTTCAAGCAAGAAAGCCTATGAAAAGGCATGCTAGGAACTTTATAAAGAGCAACAAGGAAGTTCAAATACCCACTGAGACAGTTGAATCTCATAAAGAAATTGTTGATCTTTCATCACCCACAATGAAGCATACAATCAGCAGAACAAAAAGGTGAAAAGAGAAAATGACAGAGAAAACAGAGTTTCAGTGCCTTGAGGTGAAATTAAGGTTGCCAAACTAGGAAATTGTTGTCATGAAAAAAAGAGCTATAAAGCACAGTGTCGATAAAGTACAGTTTAAAAGAATGAAGGCAATGTGGGAAGGACAAGTTGATTCTACTTCTAAAAACTTAAGTAATACAACACAATTTTTCAAATGGACAGTTCCAACAATAAAAGAAGCTAAGTTTGTCAGAATAATGAACACTCATCTAAGAGCTAATAACAGAAGAATTAAAGACCAGGTGAAGGATTTATAGCAACAGCTAGAGTTAATTCATGGTGAGTTAAAAAGCAGAGGCATTAAAATGATAGTCATAATAGAAACAATAGCTCAACCAAGTGTAAATGAAGAAGGGACCTCAAGAAAGATGGAATGACTGTGTTTTTACAGTTGGTATGGTTTTTAAATGATGAAGACAAGTATATTTTGATTTTTTGGCATAAATACAGTTTTCACCTAGAAAATTTATGACAAAACTGCATACTCAGCAGTTTCGTAGCGCATTCAGTGTAAAAAAGCAGAAAAGCGCTACGAAACTGTTGTAGCTGCTTTTATTTCTTATTTTGATTGGCTTTTTAAGGGTTGAAGAATGATTCAAGAATTGAATTTTCTATGGAAGATGTATTAAAGGGTAATTAAAAAAATGTTGGAGGAAAAAGTCAAAGATTTGAAGAATAAAGGTTGAAATGGCAGCGTTACAAAAAGCACTACGAAACTGTTGTGTTTTCTTAGAATAGGACATTACATCATTTTGAGTAGTGTTTAAAGGGGTTTTAGACTAGGGAGGAGTTATGGGACGTGTTAAGCCAACTTCGAACAGCCAAGGACCACGAAATTAAGCGCACATGATGGTCAGAATTTTCAAATAATGCAAAGATATTATGCCTAAAAAACAGGGTTCTGTTTCCTATTTTGGTGAAGGTCAGCAAAATGGTCATGAAGAAATGAAGCCCATCATCCAGATTCGACTATGTGATGATACATTTGGCAATGATGTAAATTTAAATAGATCATTTTGTTATAGATAGAGATAAAGAGTTTGAGCCCTTTTTGGAATAGGAATGTTAAGTAGATTCGGTGTCTTTTTGTAATAAATTCCATGTCTTATGATTATGCAAGGTGTCAGTAGTTAGAAATTTGATGTATCTAGTCTAGATGTAGATCATCCCATGTTGTAAGATATCTATTAAAGACCAAGAGGTTGAATTTGTAAAGGGTTGGACATTTTTGTCAAAATTGTGCTTGTTGTGAATTCACTGGTTTTTAGCTAATACAGAGATCTTCTACTTGACCAACTTGAGATTTAGAAGGAGTTTTAGTGTTTTCCTATTCTATTTGCATCTCTTATATGTCTCATTTCAGTGGTGTTCATCTATATTACTCATAATTCATATACTAGATGCTTTGACTTCCTATATAGGTGAAGTCACTATGTTTTTACAGTTTCATGTGTGTGTACCTTATAACTAAAACTATGATATGCCTCAACCTCCATGTTAAGTAGATTCACTATATTACTGAATTTCTTTGACTCCATAAGCCCAATGTATACATGCTGATGTGATTCTCAACCTGCATCTACCATCTATCTGTTTATTACCTAAATAGAGTTACCCATCTATATTTTTATCTAAATCATTAACCCTTGAGAGAGCCCTCTTAGGTTGAGGAGGCTAAGCCTCAGTCAAAAGATTAGGTTTGAAATAGTTACACGAAGTTGACTAATCAAGCAGCCTATCAGATCCAATTTTGTGATAACAAAACCCATGACCTCACCTAGGGTTATCAACAATTTACCACAATGAGCCACCAATAAGGGTGCCATGATATTAGGTTTATTAGGCCACCATATTTCAAATGCTAACATGAATTTGACATTTGGAAACCAGAGTTCAAAAACATATCTTAATCCAAATAGTTGACAATAAGTGCACCACAGTTTTGATTTTGTAACGCCATGGTTTTAAAAAGGTAGGTTTGCGGGTTAATTGTATGACTTGTCATGCATTTGTTATAATTAATAACTCAATTTACAAAGGCTGAGCCAATTTCACCACAACGCCAATACATAAGGGGGCCATGTGTTAATTTTTTATTATTATTGTATGTGATGTGATCTAGATTGTAACCCTTGTCAACTCAATCTTGGGGTAGCGGATCCACCAAGTTTTAAATATCAAAAAGTTTTCCAACGCATAAGACCTTGTGTTCTAAATATTTATAAGGTTGAAACCTTTTAATTTGTTTTTTAAGCCTAAAAACTATTGTAAATAAAATTATGGATCCCGTTTTTTTGTAGCAATTCAAGGAATTTTTAAGCGGTTTTCAATACCACTTTTTAGTAGAAAAAAACTTTGTTTTATGTAATTTTTGAAGGCATATTACTATTTTCATAATTGATTTTTTCAGATTAATAAGAGAAGGAAACTCCCTTTGAGGTAGGACCCAAAGACATAGTCCACACTAGATGAATTCATTTATCAACTCGTTTTTGTGCTTCTTTTATTCCCTTCTCAATTTATCATTTTTGTGCAGCTTCATTTAAGTCCTTTAAAGCTTTTTTTATATTGAATTTAAGTTGGTTAAAAGTAATTTATTCACACTTGAACATTTTAGTGAACCAAGTCACTTTAAATATACAAATCAAAGATCTTTGCTCATCCATCCTTCTGCGCAACTACATCTTTGCACAACATGCCATAAATTACCTCTCCACTTTCATTCCATGGTTAGTGAAAATATCAATTGTTTTATCCTTTCGTAGCTAATTGAAAGCTCCTTTAAGGAATTTTGATCATCGCAGTAAAAAATGGTTCTTAATATTATACTATATCAACCCTATATGCCTCCACCTCGATATAGTATTATATGAATTAACCAGATGTCATGTCTTTTCCTTGCATTGTGGTTATTATATAACTCACTACCTTTGACATTGTATTATGTGAATTACTTTCTATAAAAACTCTTTAATATTTCCCACACACTATTAAATGGATACCTTTTTTTGTAGCAATTCGAGGAATTTTTAAGTGGTTTTCAATGCCACTTTTTAGTGGAAGAAAACTTTGTTTTATGTAATTTTTGGAGGCATATTACTATTTTCATGATTGATTTTTTCAGCTTAATAAGAGAAGGACACTCCTTTGGATGTAGGACCCAAAGACGTAGTCCACACTAGATGAACTCATCTATCAAATGGCTTTTGTGCTTCTTTTATTCTCTTCTCAAATTCTCATTTTTGTGCAGCTTCATTTAAGTTATTTAAAGATTTTTCTATATTGAATTTAAGTTGGTTAAAAGTAACTTATTCACACTTGAACATTTTAGTGAACCAAGTCACTTTAAATATACAAATCAAAGATCTCTGCTCATCCATCCTTCTGCACAACTACATCTTCGCACAACATGCCATAAATTACCTCTCCACTTTCATTCCAGAAAATATCAATTTTTTTCTCCCTTCATAGCTAATTGAAATATCATTTAAGGAATTCTGATCATCGCAGTAAAAAAGGTTCTTAATATTATACTATATCAACCCTATATGCCTCCACCTTGATATAGTATTATATGAATTAACCAGATGACATGTCTTATCCTTTCATTGTGGTTATTATATAACTCACTACCTTTGACATTGTATTATGTGAATTAATTTTTATAACAACTCCTTAAGCTTTCCCATAAGATATTAAATTCCACTATCATTATGTCATTTTTCAATGAAGGTGGTACATGAAAAGGTGATATTCTATTAAATATTTACATAACTCAAGTATTTAACAACTGATGCTTCCACTATGGCATTATTGATATGCCACACATCTCTAGAATATATTAAGAAAATGAGCAATATTGAAACTAAGGGAAGAAATGAGGCAATTTGTGGAGACACAACCAACTCGTTGGTAATTCAAGGCAAGAGTTTTTACTATTCTTCTACATATAAATGGTACTTAAATTCTACATGCATTCTTTAAGTCTTTAAATTTAAGGAGATCATAGTGCATCAGTGTGCAAGGAAGTTTGATTCAAGTTCTTGAACTATGCAGCTCAATTTAGAAAGGAATAAAATCCTTTCCACTACCAAGGACTTTAGAAGAATTTTTAGGTTTATCGAGCCAAATAGGAGCCTCAAGCTTAATGAAGCCAACCCTTTCCTATACTCACAAAGTGATGCGATGAATATTTTACAAAAAAATATATGTCCTTATACACACATCAAATGTAATCGTGCTTCACTAGATATATCTATTTTTTCCAAGCCATCTATAGATCTCTCCTTATTATTTTCCAAAGTCATCAAGAAATAATTAACTTTAATTGTTTATATATTAATATTATATACTCTATATTTTTATTTCAAGAGATACTCTATTTTTTGGGTGAAGTAATATATAAGGATATTTCATATCAGTTGGTCAACTTCCCTATGACCCATAAATTCTATATGATGGCCTACCTAGTAATGGAAATGGTTTTGTGTAATGCCTTCTACTAGCTTCCTTGTAAAAACAATATGAACCCAGATACATAACCAAATCAATTATGGTATTTTATTCTATGGAAGCAATACAATATCCCATTTCATTTTTATCACGTCCGGTATCATTTTGTTTGTCAATTTAAACATACATTGACAGGGAAAGTGCTCAAGCAGATTTCTAGTGAATTAGTAGAGTTTATTATAAGAAGAGTGATATGTGAGGATAAAGACGAAAACACCCTCATTAATATACATTTATTTCAATAAAAACCCTTATTTCTCCTAAATTGTTTCCTACATAGATACTTTTTTTTCAAATTATGTATACAGTACCACCTATGGATGATTTTATTTGAGACGAAAATGTAAAGGAAATCCATTTCCCTCCTTTTTATTATGGGAGAAATCACTATGGGGAATTTATTCTCAATTCATCAAATTGGTTGGATTATTAAAACCTTTTAATTTGATTGAAGTTGTATCTATCCAAGGTTTCAACACTAATAGTATGTTTTCTAATAATTTGGAATCTATGAGGTATTCCAATTTGTTTATAAGGATACTAAAGAAAATAGATAAACCAATTCTCTAGAATACCTACTATTACCTATCATGTTACTATTAAAAAAAAAAAAATCATTGAAGGAAAAACAAATCAAACAAGGAAGAGGCTCACCAATTCTCATCATACTCAATTGTCCAAATTGGTCGAAGCTCCAATTCCAGACAAAATAAAATGAAATAAATTGTGATAAGAGGGGTGTTTTAGTGAAAAAATGGTCGCAAAGCACATAATGACCAATGGATATGGAGGTAGATAGCACTATAGTCCCATAATGACTGATGAATAGAATGGATGAAGCTCAAATGCTTGTTGAAGAGTTGGTTGCTAAAGTTCGTACCTAATTTGAATAGAAATCCTTGACCATGTAAGACACCCATTATGGTAGGTCTACCAAGAATATGCAATTTAAGAAGGTTCAAATAACAAAGAAAAAAGTAGTGAGTCAATTAAAAAGTGAAATCGATGTTTTAAGAGTCAGACCTTCTAGAATTATTCCACTGATCAAACCATAGGGGATGTTGTTGCTCATTGTACAAAAGAGGAAGAAGCTAAACTTTTTAGATTCAAGAGAAGAATATTGTAACTTGAAGAATCTCTTAATTTGACACCCCTATTCATGACTCCATTATCCATTCATGCACGAGAAGTGACAAAAAAACCCATCACACCCCAGAGGCTATAAAAATAAATAAAATTTGTTAATCAAAATAAGGTCATATGTCTCTACAAATATAAATAAGTTACAAATTGAAATCATAGAGAAAGTGTGGGAATTTTCACCACAATTGAGAATATTATCCCAAATACTAAAATCTCGTTCTAATCATATATGAAGGGACCTATAATATGATCAATAGTTTCGTAAAAATGATTTAATTATATTTGTGAATAAAATTTACTCTGTAACTGAACTTTAGAGACATCAACAAGGTATACCTATCCCAACAAGTATTAAACAAATGAAAGTTGGATGGTATACCAGGGTTTAAATTCTTGAAGAAGCCTTGGTTGAATGTACGAGAATTGATGACTATAGAAGAAATAGATTATTTAAAGTAATTGAAGTTGTTGAATACCTTAAAATCCAATGAATGATTAGGAAATCTATGATGATTCCTAAGGATTTTTTAAAGGAAGAAATAAACACTAATAGAATTCCATTCAAGGCAAATTTTACAATATAGCCTAATTTCTCAAAGATCAAATAAAGAAATGGCTAGTTACATTTTTTAATGATAATAATGATCAAATGGCTAACATCACACAATTGAATTAAAATTCCAAAGGAATAGAGGATGAAATATTCACTTTGAGAGTGATACGATATATAATAGTCCCACCCATAAAGGAATGCATTAAAGAAGTGCTCAAGAAATTCCTAAATGAAGTCATTGAGCCAAAATAATTTTCTTAGCATTTAGGATAACGAACAATTGAGGAGTGCATTCTATTTAACTTATTCTACATCAAATACATCAAGAGAGATATTTCATTCCACCTATAATCCCTCTTCACTTTTGTGATTGTTTATTTTCTTTTGAAGCAATTCCCTTCTTGCATCTTAGTCTTCGATTAATTTGACATTATTGAAATATTGCATGTTTTCTAAAGCCAATCCCTAACTTTGTTTCTCTCTTTCTTCCAAATACCTCTATCATTACTATTTGTCCGTAAGAGTTGAATCCCAGTACCTTAGAGATGAATGCATTTTAATTTACAATTAAATAACATGATTTTGTGACTTTTATTTATAAACTTAACTTTAATTCCATAAAAAAATTTACTCTCACAGAGAGATTATTTCAGGAAATCATTTCATATTTTATTTTGAAACTTTAATTTTGAAATAAGAAGTAAGATTCTTGTGAACATTTTCCTATTCCCTTATGATTCTAAATATATCGAATCATTTTATAGTTCTATGAATGCATGGACCAATGCTTTCTATTTTTGAATTTTTGAATTTTCTTTAAATATGTTTCTTCACATACATTCGCTAGTTACAATGTGGAATGAATTTGTGATAATATAGTTTATATGTTGTTATTTTATTCATTAATTTGAATAACACCTAGTTCACTCACAAGTTCATGTGTTGAATGCTTCGTTTTTAATATTCCCTTTATATGCATATTAGTGTTTGATTAATAGAGGAGTACTACATCTATGAAATTGTAGAGGAAATATTGAAAGAAAGCATAGGAAGTTTAATTTTCTACTTGGAAGGAAAAGATATCAACATGTTTCGATCTCCCTCCCTCTCTCACTCATTATTTATCACCTATTTCTCTCCATGTTCCCCATCTCCCTCTCCCTCTCTCTCTCTATCTTCTTCCCTATATAACCCCATCTATCTCTCTATTTCTCCCTCCCTCCATCTATCTCCCACATGTTTTCCCCTCACTGCCTTGTCTCTCTCTCTCCTTCTTTCCTCTCCTTCACTCTATTTTTCCCTCCCCTCCCCCCTGTCTCTCTATATATATCTATCTCCATGAATCTCCATATTATTCCATCTCTATCTCTCTTTATTTTCTTCTTTACACCTTTTATATCCCTCCTCTAGCTCCATCTCAGCCTCACTCCCTCTCTCCTTCTCTGTTCCCTTCACCCTGACTATCTATCTCTTCTTCCCACTATCTCTCCATTTATCCCGCCACTCTCTACCCCTCTATCCCCCCACCCTCTAACTTTCTCTCTATCTCCATCCCCTCATCCTATATTTCTCTCTCCCTAACCCTCCTCTCTCTCTCTTTTTGTATCTCTATTATTCTCTCTCCTCCCCATATCTCTCTCTCTCTCTCTCTCTCTCTCTCTCTCTCTCTCTCTCTCTGTGTATATATATATATATCCTCTCTATATTCTCTACAAATCTATCTCTTTCTCCCTCTCTCTGTCTCTCTTTTCCCTACTATCTATTTCCCTCTCTTCCCCATATTTCTCTCTCTCTCTCTCTCTCTCTAATTTCAAAGATATAATCTCTCTCTCTCTCTCTCTCTCTCTCTCTCTCTCTCTCTCTCTAATTTCAAGGATATAATATCTCTCTCTCTCTCTCTCTCTCTCTCTCTCTCTCTCTCTCTCTCTATACTAATTTTAAAGGACACAAAATTAAGATCATAAATTTTGGAAAAGTAGGTGTGCACAAGAACACTTTCTTCTCGAAAAGTCTACAAACTTTTGTAGCAAGATTCCATCATTCAGGTATTGAAAGGTTGCACTAAAAAAACATACACATTATATTTTTCATGAAAATAAGATACCAATGATAGGAAAAATAAAATTTCACATAGCTATACACAATGTTTAAAATTAAAAATTATATATTCAAAGATCTAAGTGCCTTTAATAATTTCAAATTTATTGCATAAGTAATCTTAATCAGTCCTCCAAGTTAACATATTTTTTATTTTCCATGTTTGCATTGCTACTAATGCATCATGAGACGACATAATTAGCTTGTACCCACCCTAGGTCAAACATATTGTGATGTTCTGTGACCTTTTTATGAATTCCACCAATGACTATCAAGAAAGGAGATGAAATAATATATTGAAGAGGAGAGTTTGAAGTGTACTCAATAAAAGTATAATTGTGTATAGAGAAATAATTCATATGTAAAATGAAGAGGAATGTATTTTATATCATCACATTTTCTAGCATTAAATGTTAGAAAATTCTTTATGAAACTTGAGTTAATTACATGTGAATGGGTATATGTCTATAAGATTTTGTTTAGGAATGTGTACACATGGTTTTATTGTTCATTAATGTAAGGTATATACATATGTCTATATTACATAACTAATGGGGGCATGTTTTGATTCATAAACACCAATTTCATAAGGATTGAGTGGGGTGGGTGTTTATCCAAAGTCAAGTTTAATAGGGGGAATTTTAGGTTAATATTGACTTGATAAAAACTACCTTAACCTTTATTTTATAAAAGGTGTGTCAACAATAGATGGTTTATGGTGACACAAGTTTAGGTCTCAAAATTGGTGCGATGAAGTGTATTTAAAGGATTGACACACATTGTTATGAAATTCTATGCTTGCTTGGTGTGACCACAATAGCCAAGATAATAAAAAATGCCAAGTTTGGTGTTACTCTTCCCAATAGCTAAACAATATTTGGCTACTTGAAAAGTGACTTTTCATGATAACTACGAAAAATCCTTGGTAATCACTAGTACAAAATAGCTAATTAGTTACTAAAAAATGATTAAAATTTCCATATACATGACCATTTTTCAGTGAGTGACCAATAGTGGCTAATTTACAGTATCTTATAACACGACCAACTTTTAGTCGTTTTTAGGTTAGTCATTAATTAGTTGTCTCAATTTTATTTTTTAGTAGTATATTTAGTCATAAATTTGGTCATTAATTTATTCATTGATTTAGTCCTTAATTTCCACAATTAATGACTAAATACACAATAAAATATACTACTATATGATCACCTCAGAAAACCAATTAATGACAAAAGAAATATGACCAAAATGTTGATCGTTTTATAAGCTACTAATAGTCATATATATGCAAATTTTAGTCATCATTTCAAATCAATTAATGACCAAAGAAATATGAGTAAATTTTGGTCATGTTAAAAGATACTGTAAATTAGATATTAATAGTCATATATATGCAAAATTTAGTCGTCATTTATAATCACAAATGTATCATTTACAATAGTCATTTATCTTTTTTGGTAGTTCCATAATGATTATATAAATGATTAATTTAGTAGTTTATATTCATTTCATTTACTTTCATTAATAATTGTTAGAAACGACTAATTTAGTTGTATATTCATTTTACATGTGTTTAGTATTAATCAATATAAACTACTAATTTAGTAGTTTTAGATTGATTTTTTGTTCACTATTAATCAACATAAATTAATTAGTATGATTTTAAAAATAAATTAAAAAAATGTCATACAACATGCATGTTCATCTAATATGAAAACACAAATTTACATATGTTAATTACAATAATAAATAATATTAAGTACAACTATAAATAATTTTAACCACATAAATTATATTATATGAAATGTCAAATATTACAATATAAGTTTCCAACTTAATATAGGAAACTACAATTTATACATAAAATATTGTTCCATCACTTCAAAACATTATCATTGTGTTTCCAAGGAATTGTAGGTGAATTCACCAACTCTAATGACTTGACCATTAGTCTTTATGTATCTCATGTGGGATATTGGATTTAAGGGCATCACTAGATTAGTTCTCTTCTCTCTCTCTTTCTACATTTTTTGCTCTAGTGTTATTGTTCTCCTCTTTCTTCAATTCCTGCTTCTTACCATTGATAGTGAGTTCTTCTTCTGAAATGGAAAGAACATATAATGCATAGTATAATACATGAAAGACTATGAACACTACAATATAAACTAAATTAGACTATAAAGGATTTATACGACATATACCTCGACATCAACAGAGTCAATGTCATTTTTCCCCATAAAAGCAAGAAAATCGAACAATTTTTCTTCAGTTGGGTGATAGTGGCTACCATGTGGCAAAACAACTTGTATAAACAAAGAAAATAAAACATGACGATACAATACCTTCAAATAGATACTTAGAATATAGAATTTATAGAGAAATATTATGGCTGTAATTACACATGAACAAAAAGGAGATGATGACATCAACCTTAGAAGAGGGGTTTAAAATGAAAATAATGCAATATTTTTGTTTTATATTATTATTAAATGCACTTCCTGCTTTATGGCCAGTATTACACCAAAAATAAATTACTTTTTAGCACTATTTCACATAAAAAACTAGCCCTAACGTTTGGTAATATAGGAAAAAAAGAGAAGGAGAAATTTAATAATAAGGATGGTTTATCAACACCACTATGACTAGTTCCTTGTTCTAAATGGGCTTGATGGACCCTTTCAGAGAAAATATCAACAGGAACACCCTTTCTAGAGTATGTGGGGATGACTAGGGCATCCACTTTTAAAACACAAGTGATTTTCCTTGTGAGGGGAGATTTTAAATTTAAGAGATGCACACTCTAAGTTCCCTTACAGGTTTCCAAGAAAAAAGCATTGCATGTAATAAAGGTGCAATATTTCAAGATAAATTTAGAAATTATATGGCATAAAACAGAAAACCCTACTACACAAACACAATATGAAAAATATAGAAATATGCATTAAACTTACAAAATTATAGAGAGATAGAGTGCATCATGAAAATATCATTTTATGGCCCAAAATAAATACAAGAGGCTAATTCAAACTCTTTTGAAAGAGGAGTGATGACTTCCTGACGACGAAAAATGAAATAAGACTACATTTATATATATGATGTCTAACAAGCCTTATTTTCATAATTTTACAAACAAATCCTTTAAAAAAATTTCTTTAGTGTTCAAGAAGATTGAGGTCACAAGTTGGCCTTAATATAGCATGAATTACAATTATAATGCATGTCCACACATGTTCACTGGACTAAATCTCATCATTCGACTTGCCTTGTAATGTATACTTAATGCATCATTAATATGAAACTGTCTATTCTCTCCACTTCAATGGGTTTATATTCTCTATGCTTTTTTGAGATCTACTGAACTACCATGGATGGAATCAATTGAATTAGACAAGAAAACTGATAGGAGGAACAATTACAAAGTAAATAACACCGGTAGTAAAGGAGGATAATGGACTATAAAAATTGTTCAAAGAACATAAAATAAATATCATAAAATGTCTAGCATAAAAATAAATTTAGAACTAACAAAAAAGTCGAAACCAAGAAATGGAATAGTCACGTAACAACCTCAAAGTCCTTACTCTATATGTTTCATGGAGTGACAATGTTATGGCATGTTCTTTTTGTAACATGTATTGAAAATATTGAAGGAATTGTTTTTTAGAAAAGAATGGTATCATATCAAAGTCCATTAATGACTAAAACCGATCACAATGTAATACTTAAGAAAATACATATGATTTCAGAGTGATAGGGTCATCTTCAATAATGTAATCTAAAACTAAAAAAATGACTAACCGAAGCCATCATTATAATTCAGTAAGGCATGGTATAATGAAAATTTTCATAATTAATAGGAAACCAATATGGAAGCAAATGAGAAAGTGATCACAAAATTTTGTAAAGTTATCGTAATTAACAAAATAGTTTCATTTTTCCCAATCGACTGAAATTCACTTCTAAAATTGTAAGCATACATGGCACCTGTAATTATTTAGTGTTATCTGCAGCGGATTTCCTACTTATGTAATAGAACTGGCATATTCCACCTAACCAAAAATGTCGATGTGTTATCCCATAGAATTCCAAAACTTCTGTAGCTAATTAGACATTAACCCACTCATAATCAAAGAAATTAAAATGTGCACCTTGAAGACAGCAGAAATAGGATCCAAGTGTGTATCCACATTTGATGTTCCAATGCACAATAATCCTTCACAAAATTATTTTCCAATCAGAGGATAGCTACATGTTCTGGAAAGGGTTTCCAACAATTAATGACACCATGTTTGAAGCAAGGATGTGAAGAGAAAATAGGGATCTTCCTGATTCACTGAAAGCAACACAAATTCCAGAATGTTTTTCACTTATATAATCCGTTAATCTTAAAATACTATTGTAAATCGCTAATCTTTTCAGCAGATGGTTCAAATTACCAAGTGCATAGTTATGCATACAAGTACAAATGTGCAAAAACTTCCATTAAAATTGTAAAATTTTGAAAATCACTATGGTATGTTCTTCAACCAATTTAAAATAGTGAATTTCATGAATGAATATAGTGGATTCCTTATCGAAAGACATCATAATAAAGGAAAACATACATGCCAAATGAAGAATCTATGTGAGTTGACAATAATTCACTACTAAACATTTCCATGACACTGGATCTAAAATATAAACATGTGAATGAATATCTCTTATACGAAAGTGGCAGGAAACGTGTAGGCTAGGGCCATACCATGTGCATCTCAATATAGAAACACATGTAGTAAATCCTTAAAACATGTTTCTTGATGTACCAATGCACCCATGTGTGGGAGGTACATTTCGTACAAGGAGAAAATTTTCCAAGACATTCCATCATACAATGTATTTCTAATTAGTTTAGCTAAATTTTTTACTCATTTTTTAATTGGATTTGACCAAAAATGTGGGCATTTAATGCTACTTTTGAAATAAAAGTTGATATTTGTTTTAACTTTCAACCTAACATTTCTTTTATCAAGTACATGTAATGTCATCATGAAAGATAAAGGAAATGTTAATATTTACCTAGATTTTTAACATTAAAATTAATTTTTTCAGGATGTTTGAGAGTGATTCCAACCTCATAGGACATCATATGGATAAAGTAGAATTTCATATCCCATTCAAAATTCGAAAAAATTGACAGTTTTCATGATTTCAAGATTAGCTAGAATGCAACATTTTCATTGGATTATATCATGTATGAGGGTATGTCATTGGCATTTAATTTAGAGCACCAAGTCCTTTATGTACCCTGATGTTGATGGGGCAGATTGTTGAACTCATTTGTCACGGTCTTAGCAAAATGTACTCTTCACTTAAGCCAAAATCATTGATTAGGTATGTTAAAATTTGTCCTGTCATATTTTAAGAATTGGATTAGGTATTTCCATCAAAATTGGATGGCGTTGAATGATGTCCCTAGAGTATTGAGGTAGAGGAAAATCCTAGATGAAGAAGTAAAGTTGATACCAATGATGAGGATTCCCATATAAGTGATGGTGGAACATTGTTTATCATTTATTATTGTCATTTAAATATTCTTACTCATTCATTCATAATGCTTTCTTTTGAAGGTTCAATATATATATTGTAAAATCAAGTTTCCCCATTTTCAAAATTTGGAGGGATCACATTTCCATTGCATACCCATTTTAGAAACTTGTAATTATTTCCCTATATCATGCAAGTCAGTTCATATATAATACAACAACTTTAGTTCACATATAAAATGATATGGATATATGTTTCATTTATGTCTAAATTGGAATATGTATATTGCATTTATGGATATATGTTAGTGTCCAATCCTATATTAGGAAAAAATAGAACCCTTGCTGAAACATTACACCTTTAAAATGAAAAAATTCAGTCGTGAAAAATACTATTGTTAGATGGAAAAAGAAACAGATGGACATGGCATGCATAAATAGTTCATCCTTACATTCTAGCTATATTGTCATCCATGTTAACTTGAACATGCTAGCATGACTCACTAGAGTCCAGAAGATAAGTTTCAGACAAAGATCCAATTGTGTAAAACAACTCAGCCAACTCATTCATTGTAATAGTTTATGCTTTTAATACTAAATTTGTATAAGAAAGCAAGAATCCCTCAAAAACTTCAAACCTTGTAGTTCACAAATGTTTATTTTAGTTGCAATGAAAAAACTATGCCCAGCAAAAAAAATTACTTTGAGATAAAATATGGAAATGCAGCTTAAATTGCATAAAATATTACCCCAAGCATGTATCGGTGTTTGAATTTTACTAGTTTCATGGAATAAATGTTAGAAGTTATTCCATCACATGAACACTTGCACATAAACCTAGTTTTGACCTTATGAACAAAAATACTGATAGTAATATTTTATTGTCATTGATATTTTTTGGTTAAAGGGAATGATTTATTTTTATTCCTGATATTCTGGGTGAACCCTTCACACATCAAAGAAAAATAAAGATAGAGAGGAAAAGCAACACATAAATAAGACTCGGAGAGAAGAGAAAAAATAAATGTTTGAAACTACATAAAAAAATAATGAGTAATTTCGAAAATAAAAACAAAAACAAAAACATTTACTCAAATAAATGAAAATGTAATATCTTAAATACTCCACCAACATAAAATATTCACATGATAAACTTGAAATCTCAGTGACTGACCCATCATCAAACATTGCAAATCCAATTATGGGAAATTTTAAAGCTCACCACTATTAGTTTATTCTAAATTCATTTATGCATATTTATGACCCCTTTGGTAGATGATTTATGCCCCTTTTATCTTCAATCAGAAACCTTGAAGCATCTTTTAAGGGATTGTAGCTTTTCTAGATCATGTTGGAGAGTGGTGTAGGACCATCACTCTATTCTTCTTCACTAATAGCTTCATTGGCATGCAACTCTTCTTCAGACTTTGGTTCTCTATTTTTGTCCCACCTCTTGGGAGTTTGGGACTGTATTTAGATTTTATCTCTGTTTACAATTTGGAAGTTGCATTACAATTATATTTTTTTTGACGAGGTCAATTCTGTTAATTTTCTTTAGTCACTACTAGTGAAGAGAGGTATGTGTACAACTGTAATTCAAAGGTTACCTCTTTATTAAATGCCAAAGAATTCAGTTCTCTAGTTTATTATGAGTTTATTTCTGCCCTAGTTTCTTAGGAAGATGATATTCTTCCACATTCTAAATATTCTTCCGTTTTTCCTTTCAGTTTCCTGTGTTTAGTTGCTATGTAATTTTTTATCCATTTTTTCACAAAATAAATTACATTTATTTGGGGACTTATGAGAACGACAACAATTATTATAAAAGTTTATAAATAAATGAGATTAAATTTAAATACCTATGATATAAATAAAATAAAGAAACTAGATCTTGCATATAAGGACATTTTGTGGTAGTCTTCATGTGTAATTCACTTAAATTCTAGCCATATTTAAGATTATGATTTCTACCATTGATATCCACATTACAAACACAACCAAGTTGCAACACTATATAATAATGTAAAGGAATATTTGTCTCATACACTCCCTAATCAAAATCAGAAAAGACAGCATTAGAAGCCAACAAAAATAAACTATGTAAATATCTTACTCACAGTTATGCTATTTATTCCAAACTAAGTCAATTTGTGGCATTTCTCAACAAATATTTGATATAAATGTCTACAATTTCAATGAATACTTTTAATGTTACAACGCACTATTGAAAAAAAAGAAAAAAATAAGACAACAACAATAATTATACCGTGTTAAAAATGTTATTTATTAATATCATGTTGCATGCATTATTTCATATCTAAAATTTCAATCATTCTCTAATTTAAAATAGAACTTTATATCACAATATAAGTATGTGTAAAAGGCTCATAAATGACAATCCACTTTGCAAAATAAGGATGAACAATTTCATGATGTGAAGCATTTGTATAACCCTTAAGGAACTCATACTAAAGAGAATTAAAGAATGGAATAAGGCTAGCTTGGAAGTTGGAATCTTTTATGGAAATGTAAAGAGTGAGATCAAAAAAATTAAAAAGTTCCAGAAATAGTAACACAATGAAACAAACTAAAATGGTACAAGATTACAATGGAAGGAAGTGTAAAGTCTAGTAAAGAGTCAAATAAAGTATATTGCAATCATATGGTAAAAGTGTTATAATAGGTACCTTGTACTAAGGTACAACATAAAAGATGCAAACAATATTCCACAACTATTTCACATATATACTATTACTCTTTGATATTTCAATTGAGCCATCTGAAGAACTAGCATAGTAGTGAGGATAATACCTTATTTGGTAGATAACTGGCATCTGCCATCCTTTGAGTGATGTGTCAGATGCTACTATGTTTCAGCTAAACTGTTATTAAAAGTTTGATGAATCTTTTTTTTTTCTCAAACATGGTTGAACAAGTTCCATTCATTTATGTTTTGAAATCTATCTCATGTCTTTAGATACTGCACAAAAATTCCTTGGCCTGAAATTATGGGTCAGGCCGACATTACTTAGGTAAATGTATCTAACCCCTTATCTAAAATTCCATATAGGGATGTCATATTGTGGATTACATGTACATCCGATGCATACCCAATGATTTCGCTAGTTCAAGGTACACAAATTAGGGTGACCATTATTTCTCAGGATATAGGTTATTAAATGTTGGGCCCACCGTTAAATTTAAACAAATTTAAATCTAACCATGGGAATATTCTACCCACTAGCATTTAATAACATATAGCCTGGAAAATATTTGTTTCCCACAAGTTAGTATGCCAAAGTATGGCAGCAAACAACTATAGCACCCAATTTTATGGTGACATACACAGTATAGCACCTACTTTTATAAGAATCCAAATGGGAAAAGGGGTGAAACACACAACCGTTAGGGTTTTTCCAATGGAAGAAAAAACATGATCCAAACTCAAAAAATAATTGAGCTTTACGCACATATTTTCCTTCTTTTGTAAATATTAAAATTGGAAAATTTGGTCAAAATCTACAATAAGTAGGAGAGATCCACTGATAAATCAAATCCAATTTAGTGGAAAATGATTGATATATTACTTTGTGTGGGGTTATGACTGTTCTAATAGATTCACCATAAAACTAAAATCGAGATTTGAGGGCGTAACTATAGCTAACACTGCTTTGAATGATCTAATACCTTCACCATAAAACTAAAATTGAGATTTGAGGTGTACCTGTAGCTAACACTGGTTTTTGACAGTGCAACAATCATGATTCCATGAACTTGATAACTGCTATTTTATGGAATGAGATCCACCACAAACGACTCTATTTCTATCCAAACGACTACTCAGTCAAAAAATTTTGACAAGTTAAAAAAAACGCACAACCGTTAGGGTTTTTTTCATTTGAAGGAAAAACATGATTCAAACTCATAGAAAAAATGAGCTTTACAAACATATTTTCTTTCGTAAGTATTGGAATTGGAAATTTTGATTAGAATCTGCAATAGGTAGTAAAGATCCACCAATAAATCAAATCCCATTCAATGGAAAATGTATGCATTACTTTGTGTGGGGTTATGATTGATCTAATACTTTCACCATAAAATTGAAATCGAGATTTGATGGTGCACATGTAGCTAACACTGGTTTTTTACAGTGTAACAATCATGACTCTATGAACTTGATAACTGCTATTTTATGGAATGAGATCAACCACAACCGAGTCTATTTCTATCCAATAAACTACTGAGTCAAGAATGTTTGACATGTTTTCTTTAAAAAAAAAATTGTCTCCAAATTTAAAAACAAATAAGTTGGTCCACAAAAAAAAAATTCCCAAGTGTGTGCGCCAAGTTTTTCTAAATTAAATTTATCCCCCAAATTCAAAAAAAAAAAAGTTTGTCCGCCATTTTTTTTTCAAGTTTTTCCGCCAAGTTTGTCTGCCATTGTGTGTTGTTTATATAGTTACTTTTTTTTTTTGTTGCATGGGACATTTAAATTTTATTTTTATTTTTCTGAGTGGCATAATATTATTGTGGTTTAGTATGTAGAGAGAATTTGGTTGAAAAACAAAGGACAAAGTGGAATTAAGGATATTACTTATTAGGCTAATTACTTATATCTTTAATTAGAATATAGGCATGGATATAAAATGAAAGAGATTAAAGTAATGGAATTCTAATTGTAGATATGAAACTAGGAGAGTTCATTGGAATGGGGAATATGATTAGCATTACAATTACATTATGAAGATATATGTTAATATGAAGAGGAATTGTTGTTAAACTGCATTATGTCAACTGGGAATTTTTTTTAGTGGAAAAATGAGGTACATTATACAACACTTCTCATTGCAGGCATTCTTCATAATGTATTCGACGAAGTTGTAAGCCCATTCTCATTTTGGATAATTTGTCACAATTTGAATTTAATTCCTTATTAATGTGATAAAAAAATAAAACAATAAATATTCTAATCAACTCCATAACTGTAATAATTCACTAATCCAATAAAGAAGTGTTTAAGCAAGTATAACCTTTTTGCTAATCTATAACAACTTTTGAATCCCCTATCACTTGTAACAAATTTTCCATTTATGAAGTGACACAATTAAAAATTACTGACATCAATGACTAATTAATATACTTGTTGTACTTGTTATTTGCTCATATTTGTATTCCTGGACTATAATAGTCATTTACATTAATCATTATTAATTTTTTCACTTATTATCTAGTCATATATTTTAATCCTAGACTAAAAAATTCATTTAATTTAGTTGCTTTTAGTTTAGTTGCTTTTAGTTTAGTCACTTATTATCTAGTCATATATTTTATCCCTAAACTAAATCAGTTATTAAAGTTAGTCTCTTTTAGTTTAGTCACTTATTATCTAGTCGTATATTTTATTTCTAGACTAAATTAGTCATTTAAGTTCATCATTTTTAGTTAGGTCACTCAAAATTGCTCAAATTTAGTAGTAATTCACTTGAAATAATTGCGGTGACTAACGTTTTTAGTCACCTAGTCTTTAATTTCATCATTTTTTACTAGCGAATAGAGATACATTGACAACATCCATATATTAAAATTTTGAATTCAACAATATATTTCAAGGTATTCCTGAGGTTGAAAATTTTCCATAAGCTTATTTCAATAATTCATAAAAGTTGAATAAAAAATAAAGTTTTGAAGATTAGAGTAGAGATTAATGTTTCCAAGTAAAATTATCCGTATTCACATTTAAATCCGTTTTCATGATGTTTTTTATCTTATTTTGTAGTTCTTGGTTTTTAATAGAAATACATATGATACTCTAATAGAGAGTGATTTCATCCTCCACATTCATATTTTATGAATTTTCCAATAGCTTGTTTCACAATGGAGCTTGTGAGAGTTCATTATTATTTTAGTAATTTTTATTTTTTTCTTTATGCTAGTTATAATAGAAAGATACCTTTGACCTTTCATACTAGGATTAATGAATTCTTTATAGTATCTCAATTTTTTCATATCCTCTAATTATTAATTGCGCCACGATTTCTCCTTAAATTTAGATATAATATTTTTTAAAATTCTATCAATGTTAGGAAGAGTAGCCATATCTATTTCGCAATGATTTCGCCAACATTTGGGACCTTTACGCCAACCCATCTAAAGACATAGGGTGCATTCATTGAAATTTGATGCAATATTAGGAAGCATATTTCCATTCAAGTTAATTATGTTGTTTTTTTACATTAAGTACCTAGCCATAACCATATTCCTAATCAAGGAAATACCTATTTTTATGAGGATGATAGGATAGGGATTTTTTTTTAATATTTAGAATGATAAGTTAAAACACTTATGGATTTTCTCAATCTCTCTCCAAGATTCCTTAGTGAGTGTTGAGAGTCTCAATGAGGTGTTTCTATTGTTTCAAACAACTATATATACAATGCCTTATAAGTGTTTCCAAGATCAAAATAGGTTTTGCACTCTCCATCAATCTTTTTCTTGATGCTACATTTCTTGTTAAGATTGCAATGAAGGTCTATTCTAAAATATTTGTATGGACATCCTCTAAGTTGTTATTTTCATACAAAAAAATGGTATAAGTGATATTTTGTATTTTATTATCATGACCTATGCCTTGTTAATGTTAATAGTGATATTTGCATTAAAACATAAATATTTGAGAATTATTAACTGATTATTGAGACCATAGAGACATTTCACCATAAGAATAATATCATTAGCACAAAAAAAAAGAAATATAACTGTTCTAGTTAAAATAGTGCAAACACAACTTACTTATTCCAAATAAATCTTTAGCTTGTCAATAAAATGCCAAAAAAAAAATTTAGAAAAAAACTTTTTTAACTCCTATATTACAATTATTTTGTGTTGATCATCCCTAAATTTGAATTTCTTAATACCATTCTCATTTAACCTTATTAGAAAAAAACAACTCAATTAAAATGGAATTTTAATCCCTTATTATCTATTCCAAAAATTAGTTCGTGCCAATTGCTTCCCTAAAGTGAATGAACTAACTTCCTTTACAGTAACACTAAGCGTAAATATGAAGTTCTTGATTAAATAACAACTCCTGAAATTGGCTCGACCTTAAAAATCCTTTGTTGTGAATTTCTAGCCATATACCATAATAATGCCATATGTTTATTCTAAAATATAGTTAATTATCCAAGAATTCTATCTTTTCTAAATGGTAATAATAAAGCTAAGTTTGAGTCCATGGTTTATCCAAAACGTTACTTCATTGTTAGATCAAAGAGATCGTGAATACTACGACAAATCTTCTCATTATTAGGATTTTTACTTGAAATTCTTAGATGTTCTTAGATTTTTTTTGCTAATTGTTTAATCCCAAACTCTATGTTTTGATAAATAAAATGTTAAAAAAAATTATTCCACGACAAGAACTTCAATCATATCTAAAATATTAAAAAATTTATAAAGCTTTTTAAAATACAAATTTCAATATTACATAATAATATTTTTTTTTTTACTTTACTAATTATAAATGGTTTACCAAATATTTTAGGATCTCATTTAGGAAAACTTATATATTATTTTTTTATAATATATTATATATTATATATTAGCCTATTTATTATATTAATAAAATGATATTTTTTTTCTTTAAACTCTTTTAATTTTTTTTATTATATTATAATAATAAAAATTTAATTCATTTTATTAAATTATTTGTTAAACCACTTTTATATTATTATTTATTAACTTATTTATTAAAACTTTCTTAACATTTACAAATTTTTAATATTATAACTAATTAACTAATTCAAATTTTTAATTTTATAACTAATTAACTAATTTAGTAACGGCTAGTTTTTAAAACTCTAGTTTTGAACTACTAATTCTGGTGAATGATGCATCCATATCATTTATTCAATAATATCGATTGGCTTGTTCACCTTGTCCCAAAAATAAATTAGTGTTAGTTGGTTTCAAATGTCTACCAAATTCTAATAATATGATTAATCAGAAAGACATTTATCTACTTGATGGATCACAAAAGTCTTAGATCTAACAATATAACATGCATTACAAATTTTTTTCATACATATTCACATCTATTTTACATTTATTTTATATAACAATATTCATTTTAGTGTGTTAATTATAAAGTAAATTTATTTATTTTTAAATAAAACATTTTTGCACCCTTCTACCTCTCTATAAGATTTGAACTTCATCTATAACTTAAAGCAAATTAAGCCCACACAAATCAATTAATCTACTTCTTATTAATAAAATATTTTAAAACTAATTTTCTTATTAAATTTCATCAATACACACCAACCTAACTTAGGTTTATATATAGATAAACAAATCCTTTTGAATATATATATATATATTCAAAAGAATCTGGACGGCTGATTTTCATGCTATCATGACATATATATTAAAAAATAGATATCTATACAGAAGAATCCACCAGTGATAACGGGACTCCCATTATACAGATCATTCATGATATTTGATATTTCATATCTACGGAACGTGGACAGCTCAGGACGGCACTGACACACTTCCACCGTAGAGAACAGTGCAGTGATCGGTTTCAGCATTAACATGGAGACAAACTCTAACATCCAGAGTATAAGGATTTGCTTACATTGAATATAAAGTACAGAGTTCGAAAATTGACACACACTCTAACATAACATACCGACCATACAGATTTGTTTGTACAGAATATTGATAGCACTATAACAGAACTGATAATAAAATGTTATATTTTACATGTTTTCTAAAAAAAACTTACAGAATAATTCAGAAATTTTGGTAAGATTATGAAAAATTTTGGTAAAGATTTTGTTTACAATTGTTAAACTTCAGTGTTTTAGGTGTCTTTAAGGTTTTTGATGATACTGAATCCATTTCCATTATCATAAATGCAATTCAAACATTCCAACTAACTATCTAATTTTTTAAATTTCTTTTTACCAGATTCCACCCAAAAAAAAAACTCTTATCCTAAAGACAACTCCCTTTCAAAATTGATGTGAAAAATCCAAATCAATTTGACATGCTACTTAATAACAACTCAAGCCTATCCTGGTTTCTAAAAGAAGACCCACCCTCTGCTATCGCCCTTTCTGCACCTTCTTTCAGTTGCAATGCCCTCCTCCTCATCTCTTGCCCCTTTTCTCCTCTGATTATCAGCCTGGCCGCTCTTTCCACCTCTTCTCTCTTCACCATAAACACCCCATTCTCATTCTCCTCTCGCTGAATCTCCTCCGCCACTCCCAATTCATCCACCAGGAGCTTTGCCACGAAGGGATGATCGTGCTGAAAGGGCCACGCTAAAATGGGGACTCCTTGCCCGATGCTCTCCAGTGTCGAGTTCCAACCGCAATGGCTCACATGTCCACCCGTAGCAGGATGCCTTAATATTTGCGATTGAGGAACCCAACCCAAAACGACCAAACCCCTACACTCATCGCATGGACTATTGTACCTTTGGATGAAGGCCTGCAAATCCAATGGAAGGGAGGAAATGAAAGAAGCTTCGTTTCTTTCAGGGTCTGTCGGTTTCTTCACCGCCCACAGGAAAGCCTGCCCACTCGCTTCCAATCCTGCCGCTACCTTCTGCATTTGATGCACCGAAAGAGCGATCTGGCTGCCGAAATTGATATAGATTACGGATTCAGGCTCCCGAGAATCCAGCCATTTCAAGCACTCTGAATCTGAGAAACTGGAACTCCCAGTGGAAGAAGAAGTAGTATTTTTAGGAAGAAGAGGGCCGATACTCCAAACAGGCTTCCCAAATGTGCTTCCTAGGTGATCCAACATCTCCCCTTCCATCTCGTAAAACGTATTAACCACCACTATGCTGCACTGATCAACGTGTTCAAGAACGATGGTGAATATATTTTTAACGGAATCCGTGTTGCCCTTGACGATATGACAAAAGGAAGGGAGCAAATCACGGTCACGCATTGAGATCGCCTTGGGGAGGCCTGGCAGATTTACCAAGGGTGGAAGATGGCCATCATGATGTAACAGGGGCAGGCTGATAAAGAAGGAATGCATGAGAGACAGGGTGTAAGCTCCAAATACGGGGAAGAATATGGTATATATGTTTAATTCTCTTGCAAGATCCAGGATAGAGACGGGCCATATATCGACAATGATAGAGGTGGGTCGAAGGCGTACGAGTACTTCTCTCAATGACGGCTGCATTTTCTCCGTGGCCCGAAACAACTCTCCATGGGCGTCATTAGGGAGGCGGTCGGTGTTTTCGACGCCGTTGGGCAGCCCTGGGACAGTAGGCATGGGGATCTCTACCAACCTAACGCCCGAATCATCAGCTTGCTCGCTGCGAAGACGCTTGGCATTCAGAGGACTCGTGACGAAGACGACACTGAGATTTCTAGAGGAGAGAAGTTGGCAGAATCGCATGAAGGGTATGATATGGCCCTGTGCAAGGAACGGGAACGCCACAACGTCAACCTTTCTTTCCGCCATTGTATCAATCTGTCAGCCGCCACACTGAAAGCACTCAGTTCTCAATCTTTCTTCACACACTGCAAGCACCCCATTATCAATCGTTCTAGGATGCGATTTCGGATTTCGTCCACATTAATACTAATCGGAATTAAAAGCCTCACTGAAAAGTACGTTGAATAGTAGTTGATTGAGCAAACTATTTTTTGAGGGAATGGAGGGTGGAATAGTGGCTGACTAGTCGTTAAAAGCCTCACTGAAATGTAGGTTGACTAGTAGTTGATTGAGCAAACTATTTTTTGAGGGAATGGAGGGTGGAATAGTGGCTGACTAGTAGTTAAAAGCCTCGCTGAAAACTAGGTTGACTGGTACTTGATTGAGCAAACTATTTTTGAGGAAATTGAGGGTGGAATAGTGGCTGACTAGTAGTTTTTTAAAGTTTAATAGTACTATATCTTCATTAGCATGTTTAGATATGTTACTTGGAAGGGGAAATGAACTTGTGGTGATGAGTGCAGCTAGTCTCATCCAATGAATAATTGACTTGACCAATTTGTTTTAGGGAATAGAAGATTGACTTGTAGTTAATTGATCAATATATTTTTTGAGAGGATTGATGGTGAAATAATGGTCGACTAGTCGTTGATTTACTAATGGTTTTTAGGGAATCGAAGGTTGACTAGTAGCTTTCTGAAGTTAATGGTGTATTAGTGGTGGACCCGCACAGTTTTTCAAATATATATAAGTTGAGTGAGATGGTGATAAAGGGAGTGTGGAGTTATGCTTTTCATTTTCAAGTCACTAACTATGTTACTGTTAAAAGTTGCGTTGACACATTTAACATCAATGAGAGTTGTGATTTTGATTTACAAAGAATTTGAAATTCGTAATATAAATTTTATTAAAAAAAAAAAATTGTTCTAAAATATTAAAAAATTCAGAAATAAATTTTTTGAACTATTATTTAGAATGACTAAAGTAAAGTTGATGGTTGCTTATGGTTGATTATTGTCAACGATAGCCAATTATAGTTGACTATGTTGTCCATAATTTTCCACAAGGCAAATATACTAACTATGATTAACCATAATAAAACATGATGACCATAATTATCTTTTATTGTCACCCTTAATATTATTAATGTTATTATTATTAATGAACTTTATTCAAACTTATTCATAAACTCTATTATTATTACTAAATATTAAACCTTATTGGCAAGACTTGATATTAATATTTGATAAACTTCATTAATATTAATATTATTAATATATTAAATATATTAATAATATATCAATAATAATAATAATAATTTATTATAGTTGCTGCTAGTTTTGTTACCAACTATTAATTTTTTTTACCAATTTTTTTTTTATAATTTTTCTATAATTTAATTATAAAAAAATAAATTTTATTATTTTTTTGTAATATTTACGTTAATTTTTTTTGAAGTTGTCTATCTAGGCAATGGAATAGCCCATAAGACAGTGTTTTTCCAAAACTCAGTCAACTAAAATTCAAAAAATCAGGTAGTTGGAGTGTTTGGAATTCATTTTTGATAATGGAAATGGATTCAGCACTATCAAAAAACCCTTAGGGCACTCAAAATACTAAAGTTTAACCACTATAAACAAGATTCTGATAAAATTTTTGCTAGATTTTTTCAAAATCTCTGCCAAATTTTAGGCCAAAATACTGCTTTTTTAGAGTAAGTAGTTTTTTTTATGAGATTGGGTGAGCAAACATTGTTCACTTCACCCAATCATAAAGCTTTCTTATCACCCTTATAACTAATCATATTTTTACATGTGTAAAGTTTTAACTTTAGCTACTAGTATTTGGACTTTGGACTTTGGACTGGGCTGCCTAGGAACTTCCGCAAACGTGCCCCTGCAAGTCAGCGAGAAAATGGGGAATGATAGGGCCCTTCTAGTTCTGGTAGCTGTCACCTCAACCTGCGCTCGCAATTAACAAGGAGATAACACCCTTGGTTGGACCGACTTCGACCCAGTATGATCTAGGAATGTGAGCGCTTTGTGTTTTAATTTTGATCTCGGGGTCTGAGCTCTGGCTGTGTAATAATTAGATTTCATTTTGAATCTTGTAAATATTTTCATTTGTCTATCTGCCAAATTCGACTATTTGTTTTTAAAAAATTTCAATTAAAAAACATTTTTTATAACATGTAAAGGTATTTAACACCGTATTAAATACTAAAATTATTCAACACCCTGAACGTCCTGTCTAAATATTCAAATACTAAAATAATTATTTAACACCATGTATTCCAAATTGATTCATTTGCATATCTAGCCATAAAATCTAAAAAGATTTGAATATTTAGAAAAGGGTGCAATCAATATACAAAAGTTTCGTAATTATAAGCTACATGATAGAAAATTGTGTTTGACATATTATTAAAATCTAGCGTGGGACACGATAATCGTTAGAGGTTACGATCTCAACACATTTCCATCACTTCACCGGTTTGAAGGACATCGACTCTGAGATACGGCAGCGGCGTCAAAGGCACGCCTCAAGTTTTCAGGCAGACCTTACTAAAGTAAGTTTATTTATTTATTTATTTTTATTTTTATTTATTTATTTTTACTTTTATTTATTTTTATTTTTATTTATTTTTATTTTTTATTTTTTTTATTATGTTTTTTATTTTTATTTATTTATTTATTTTTATTTTTTATTATTTATTTATTTTATTTTATTTTATTTTTATTTATTATATTTTTGTTTTACTTCTGATTTACTTATTTATTATTTTTATTTATTTAAAAAATAATAATCATAATAATAATAAATTAATTAATTAAATTAAAATAAAATATTTTATTTTTATTTTTATTTATTTATTTATTTATTTTTATTTTTATTATTATTATTATTATTTTTGACTCTATGTTTGACTATTTGATAGATGGTTTGTTATAATTAAATTATTTGAATAAAAATTAATTATATTTATTAATTATTAATAATAATTGATTATTGTAGAATTTAATCAATTAAATTGATAAGAAAAATGTACATATATATATCACGATTTGTTAAATTACGTACCATTATACTAATTAATTGGTTAATTAGTTGTATAAATATATTATAGGGTTTATAAATAAATAAAATAATAATAATAAATAAATAAATAAAAATTAATTAAATAAATAAATAATGGATTATTTACTTTTTCAAAGTCAAACTAGTTGTTATCCTAATGGCTAGTTGAGCCTTTTCTACATCTATTTATACTTAATGTGTGGATCTGATCTCTCACATTGTCTTGATGATGAACCACACTTGTTGGTTCGAAACGCGTCGACCACATTCCATTGCATGTGATTATTACCGGAAGAATTGTAAGTTTATCATAATTTTAAAATTATAATACAAAACATAAAATTTTAAATTATTATTTGGTTGTATGTGTAAAATTATAAAAAATATATGAACTTATTGAAAATAATCATTTTTTGAAATAGTTAAATTTAATTTTAATTGGATACATTTTTTTTCAAAATAATTACATTAATCTATGATCTTTGACTTAATCTTTCTGCTTCTAAGAATTATCTTCTTTTTATTTTTCTCATCTAATTCTTATGTGAAGATAAAGATTAATCACATTAACTAGTTTAAGATGCATTAGCAATTTAAAAAAATCATATGATAAATATTTCTCCTCACAAAAACCTATATTCAATTAAATAAAAACTTACTAAATTATTTAGTTTAAATAATGTACTTTTTTTAATAATGATACATTAACTTATAATTACATATGATAACAATTCATAAGATAAATATTCTTAGATAACAACAACTCAGTACTTGTTAACAATTAAATTTTTATAAAAAATCTATATAACACTAAAATTTCATCATCTCTCCATATTCATTGATCAATATTTTTCCATATTTATTTATCAATATTTTTCTATGTGAGTGGTAATTTATTGTATTACGTATTCTCAAGGATTTTTATGCCATAGGCATTTTCTTTATGAGATTGGGTGGACACACATTGTTCACCCCACCAAATCATAAAGCTTCATTATCGCCCTTCTAGCCAATATGTGCTTGTTATTGCCCGTGCAGCCATTAACGGCCTCTGTCACTTCCTTCTAGTGTTTCTGCTTCGGATTCCCGCGGTTTAGCTCTAGATAATGCTCACCCCAACCATCGATCAGAGTCAGGGTAGCGGTCTGGCTCCAAATATCGTATTCCAGCGTTTATACTTTTTGTACATGGCTTGATACACACATGAGTTAGTCGCTGCAGCTCAAGTGGTTGGAAAATGCTTATCAGACCCTGCAAAAAGTAGCGTGCCTTTGGATGCAATCATGATCCTCAAAAACTCAATATGTAATACGCCAGAGGCATTTTCTTTATGAGATTGGGTGGGCAAATACTGTTCACCCCACCCAATCATAAAGCTTCCTTATCGCCCTTCTAGCCAATTATATGTTGACATGTGAAAAAAGTAGCGTGCCTTTGGATGTAGTCATGATCCCGAGAAACATAATATGTAATACGTTAGAGGCGTTTTCTTTATGAGATTGGGTGGGAAAACACGGCTCACCCCACCCAATCATAAAGCTTCCTTATCACCCTTCCAGCCAATTATGTGTTGCATGGGTAGAAAGAATATTGGGTGAGTTTAAGTCGTCTTGGTCGTCCTTGATTTCCCCATTGTCCTGGCGATTCTTGCACTAGACATCTGTCTTAACTTTCTTGTTATTTCCCAAGCGGCCATTGATGGCTTCCACCACTTACTTGCAGTGCTTCTGCTTCAGATTCCTATGATTCAGCTCTACATAACGCTCACCTCAAGCATCGATCATAGTTAGGGTGGTAGTCTGGGTCCAAATATCGTATTCCAACGTTTATAATTTTTTTACATGGCTCGATACAAGAATGAGTTAGTCGCTGCAGCTCAAATGGCTAGAAAACGCTTAACAGACCCTGCAAAAAACTAGTGTGCCTTTGGATGAAGTCATGATCCTGGGAAAGTCAGTATCTAATGAATGCTCAAAATATGGAGATTTTGAGAAGGGAAGCTTCTATCAGAGCATGCAGGACCTTCTAGCAAAATCAAGAATGTCGAAGGATCACTATGACAGAGAGTCAATTATCCATGATATTTATTATGCAGTATTGATTGGAGCTGAGAAATTTGGAACAAAGGGGCAGGCATTAGAGGAAACATTCAAGGATGTTGCCTCTCGTACAATTGGAAGTGCAATACATATAACCGATGCCAAAATTGACCCCAGGACCAAAGCAGCAAAATTCATCTATCAATTTGCTACAGAAATTATTGTTTGTGCACATGACATTGAATTGAAAAGGTAGAAATCACTGGAGGATGCAACAAATTTGTTAAGAAAAGAACAAGAAAGACAACGAAAATTTGGGTGGAGTGCAAGCGAATTGCACTAGTGTTTTGGTCATCATTCTTCATAAATTAGGGAAAGCTAGAAGGAAATGAGAATATTTGATTACATTAACAAATAAAGGTGTCTACAAAAGAAAAATAATCTCGCATGGAATGTGTATCTCCATTCTCAACTTAACTGTTGTATATAAATATTTTTATAATTCTTTTAGTAGTTTGCTATTCACTGTCCCATATGCTATTTTTAGCCTCGTGGGTGTTAAAAATACTTTCTTTCTTTCTTTCTTTCGTCCATCCCCTGCCTGCTGCCACACGATCTCCCCCTGTGGGCTCTCCAGCAAGCTGAGGCGAAGGGGGAGAAGGAGGAGGAGGTGGTGACGTGGTAGGCTTGATAGAGGAGGAACTGGGTAGAGGCATCAAAAAAGAAAGACTCAGTCCATTTGATGCACCACCACCACCACCAGTATTGTTGTCGGCGACAACTTGAACCGTGCCTCCTCCGTTGTGGTGGTGGTGCTGACGAGCGTTATTACTCTCGTCCATCGCGATTTTAACGTAGAGGGAAAAACAAAATGGTGATTGAGAAGCCAAAGTTGATTGAAACCAAAAAATCCAAAATTGACAGGGCATGCTGGAAACCTGCGAGGGTGCTCAAGCCGCAAAGCCGAGAGAAGAATATATATATACCCATGAATTTTATCTCTTTTCATTTACCTCGACACTACATTATAATGCTTTTTACGTTTTCATCTATCCAATGATATACTTAGCAGGAAACCAAGTTAATGTATTGGTTCTCACACAATCATGGAACCAAATGTTGCATGTACTTTGAGAATCAAGTGAGGTTTGTGGATTAATATGAAGTGAACTTTCCCATTACACTAGTCTACGTCTAAAATAATTTGAATTTATTGATTCATTATTTTCCCTTGGATTTCATTCTCGCCCTCGCTAACATTTATCTACCATGTCTACTCCTTATGGAACGACATGAGTGCACTGATAGTGTTTAAATCCAACAATTAACTTTCTATCTCAATAAATAGATGTGCAAATTAGATGGATCATCTTGCTCCAACCGGATGGGAGGTTCGATTGCTCTCCAGATCCGTTGATCAACCTTTTTGCTATATTAGTCGATGACGAACTTGGCAAAGATGGTAGCGAATGACCTTTCTTATCCTAACAGATGACCAAAAGACTCTTGAACACAACCCTTTTAACTCAATGATATAAATACCATATTCCATTGCCGAAGTGGATCATATGATGAAGCTAGTTCAACTCTTTAATTAGGGTTTCAGTCTATATTCAGAAATCCTCTCCAGAGTTGTTGGAAATAGGGTTTACAAATTAATAAAAAAAAACTTGAGATCCCTCTTGTCTATGACCCGGTGCAGCCCACCTGAACTATTCATCCAACACTCAGGAGAGTTGCTACTCTTCCTCATTCTCCCGCCAATGCCCTCTCTCTAGCACAACTAGCTTGCTTCAGAAATAGAGGTGTTAACTAGCAGAAACTTGCTTGATAAATAGAGGTGTTAACCATTGCTTGATAAATTATCTTTACACAATGAAAAAATATACTTTAATTTCAATGGAATTTCAGATAGAGTAGCCAAATTTGGCAACAGATGCTTCTGAGCCTGGTGGCAAAATTTCACAAGATATGCTTCTTAGCTTACTGTTATATTCAAATGAGCATCTCTTTCTCAATTATTTTCTTTTTTTTCCAAATTTATTTTCTTTCTCATTATTGGCAAGGAGCTCCATGATTTTTTTATTTGATCCAATGTGTGAGGGAGTTCATGAATCCATTTTGTATGCTTCTTGAGTGCAAAGGGTTTCTTTTCCTTCATCTTCTCTCTTCATATTTGTCATTTGTTGATTCTCATCCCACCTTGGTACTTTCTCCACTTCTCAAATGTCATATAGTGAAGCATAGGATGAGAAAGGAGCACGAAGAGGAAGGATTTCATCATTACTATGCTATTATTCTGGGACAATTATGTTAGTGTAAATTTCTTTTTAAATTTAACCTCCTATTACATTCTTTAAAAGATATATAGAAACTAAAATTTCCATATATTTCACTTAATTATTTTTTTCCACATTCCCCACTCCCTGGTGTTACTTTACATCTCTAGGTGCAATTGCTAGTTAAATATATTTATTTAAAATTAGATTAGTTTACCCCTTATTTTGCAATGATTACATATAGATAGTTGATTGTAATATCAAATCTCGAATGGTACATGTACTGTACCGTGACTGACTTAATAATAATAATAACACCACCCGATAACAAAGCCAGAAACATTGATTAAACATTTTTTATAATTGATTAAACTTTTTAAAAAAGGTTTTGCAAAACACCAAATTCTGATGTATAATTTTATGTGCATTGATGTGTCCTTTAAGGTAGAGAGATTATCAGTGTCCAATGATAAATTCAACGCTTTTGTATGGCGCGTCTCCTTTATACTCACACACATTCATCGTACTATTGACATAATTGATGACGTGTGAAAGTACATCTCCCACATGTTTAATAGTTGTGATGTATTTCTCCCCGCAATTTCCAGGTGACGTGTATGATAAAATATAAAAAGTTCTGAGATGACTGTTACAACTAGAAATTGCACCATCATCAGATGTTGCAAAGGAAACACCGTAAGATTCCAATAGTTGCTAAGAAAGATATTCGTAGTGATTTTGGCCAATTTTAGTAAAGGAACGAAAAAAGACTGTGTCCTGTCTCAATTTGTATTTGTAATTAAAAGCAAATTTATAGAAAAAATTATTTTCAATCTACAATAATTTTCTCTCCAAATGCAAGATACATAAAACAATTATTTGAAACAACTATTGACAACTAAATCACTTGGTAAACCAGGATTTAGAAGCATTATAAAAGGAAATGTTGTAAGATTCTTAAAGAGATCCAATAGTTTCTAAGCAAGATATCTGTAGTGATTTTGGCCAAATTTAGTAAAGGCAGGAGAAAAGATTGTGTCCTGTCTCAATTTGTATTTGTAATTAAAAGCAAAGTTATAGAAAAAAGTATGTTCAATCTGCAATAATTCGCTCTCCAAATGCAAGATACATAAAACAATTATTTGAAACAACTATTGACAACTGAATCACTCGGAAAACCAGGATTTAGAAGCACTATAACCATGCTAATGACACCAAATTAATGCTATGTATACATTTTAATATGACTAAGAAATTTTTATTTTTTTCAAAATTTTAAAAAATTGAATTGGAATGATACTTTTATTAAAAATTTAAAAAATATATCATTAAATATTTTTCTTATACTTGTTTCATGAGGGACACAATGTATCAAATGTATTACTATTGCAAAATGAGAAAAGATGTAAGTAAAATATAATAACATAAATAATAGACCTGAAATATGAAGTTCAAGAAAATAACACTTTGGATATTAAAATTAGGTTTAAAGTGATCTCTAAGTAACAAAAAAATTATGCCTTAATCACTATTCCTATGGGATCTAAATTTATTTAAATTTTTTATTTTTTTTAAATATAAAAACTTATCCTTCCCTATAATATTTTAGTAAAAAAAAATTTCATTTTTTAATAAGTAACTTCCCATTAATTAACTGCAATTTCTTAATATATAATTTCTATAAAATTTTTTATATAAAAAATATTGCTTTTCATTTTTCTCTAAACATAAAAAAAAACTACTAATTTCCAATTTTTTCAGAAATAATTACTACTTTCCCTGGGGATCTTCACGACAGCGTGCACAAAAAATTCGAATTCATCGTTCAGGTCACGAACGATCGCGACAACCCTCAATAGCCCCCATGCCCATCCACCACAGCTCTCCATCCAATCCAGGAACTTAGAAAAAAACTTGATCATAGGGTTTTTAGTCTCCACAGGAGCAGTAGCAATGGTCCAACACCACCATCTAGACCTGAAGTCTTATAGCTGGGATAGATGGATGGGTAGTTTGTTCTTTTCATTCCATTTTCTACTAAGAAAAGATAAATTTTTATTAGTCTTCATTCATTTTAATATAAAATGCATCCACATCCAAAGAGAAATTTGTATGGTATGGAATCAAGATTAGAATTTTTAAAAAGCTATTACACATCGTTCATTTCAATAAAAAACTCCTCCTCAACCAAAAATTCCATAGCGTATCAATATCAATTGTATTTATCGATGAATCAAATCGTACCGGTGAATTATTGAATTTTTTTCCCAATACACGCGAACTTGGTAACTATGGTTTATCTCGAGATTCACGATAATTCCTCTACCATATAAAGGTGAAGGTGGATTTTGCAAGAAGTGTATATATATATATATATATATAACCAACAAATATCAGACCACAAACACTTCTCAGATATAAAAACACTACTTATTCTAATCTTATTGTAGAAATAACTTCTTAATTTCACCTCTGTGGTGGCAAAATGATCATATTGAATGTCGCCATCTGAAAGAAATACAAATAAACATTAAATAAAAGGTCAAATAAAATAATAAATATCAAACACCAAAAAGTTGCATATTCCATACTGGTGGCAGAATTAGCTCCGATTTGGCGCAACACAAGAATTACCAAACTCGCCACCAGTGATTTCAGATAGCTGCTATCCATAACCAAATAACAAATATCAGAAACGATAATATCATTGCAAATGTAATGCAAATATATACAATTTTACTATCAAGGATTGATAAACGGCAAGTAAGTGTTATGTCAACTAGAAACATTGATAAAAAGGAACGTGTCCAATATAGGCCCCTTCAAATCAAGGTTTAAAAGCTAAAGGATAAGGCTTGAGGATTTCAAGAGAATGAACCCCTTCTGATCTCCAAAGTTTCAAACTTCAAAAACTATAGTGCAACATTTCAAACCTTGAGAAACTACCTCAAACAACAAGAAAAATCGATAGGAATTTGTATAGAATATGTGTGACAATAGTATAATACAGAAACTAAAGTGCAACATTTCAAACCCTGAGAAACTACCTTAACCAACAAGAAAAATCGATAGGAATTTGTATAGAATATGTGCGGAAATAGTATAATAGAGAAGTATTATGTTATAAGCCTATGAAAGGTGTTATAAGCCTCTGTAAACTATTATCCCAACCCAACCTATTTACACATTTCATTGCTTATTCTCCTCTAGGTCAATGTACCCTGAAATATGAAACACAGAACATGTGCAAGATCCAACAACCATTCATACCTACACGTCCCAGATCTTGCTCAGAGGAATAATATGACTAAAGGAATCGAAAACTCAGGGAGGAGGATAATTATTTTATTAGCATTTGACAGAATTCCGCCCAACAATACAGTAGCAATTGGATATTGTGATTACCTTAATGAACAATAAATATTAATTATAGTTGAAACCTTAGCTTATCGGCTTTTCCAAACCCCAAACAGAAACTAGGGCCGTGTGATATTGGTGTCGGTCTTAGCAATGCAGAGCAGCATATCGATGAAGTCTTCAATGGGAGGAAGTTGATCTACGTCTTCATCTTTTTGACTGATCTACATCTACATCATAGATCATTCAAATTACAGGATGTATAGTATTTCATAGCAAGGTAGAAGACATTAGTAATGTTCAGTGAGTTAGTTAATTAGTTAGGTTGAAAGAGGCATTAGATCTAATGGTCTAAAACATTTCAATCGTCTAACATTTCATCCAATGGACCAAATAAGGACAGAGTCGCAGCTAGAAAATTTGTTTTCAATTAACAACGCCTTACGACGTAATTATTAATTTGATGACTGTTACAATTAATTTTACAGGACAAAGTTTTAAGGATATAATTCCTCCACACTTCAAAATTTTAAAGATAAAGGGAAATATCGAAACTATGGAAAATCCTAAAGCTAAATTCTTTCTCTCGATTTATAAAACAAAGTAAAAGTTTAATCTATTTTGAGTAAATGAACAAAAACTCAGAGGTTCAATTTTTAAGGGAAATAAATTTTATTGTGAAATTGTCGAGTGATATGGAATTTGTGGAATTTGATTGTGAAATGTTTGTTGAAATATAGTTGGTTAAATAAGGAAATAGATTTTTATATTTTATTATTATTATTTTTTAAAACATTTTTTAAAATATAGTGGATTATAATATATTATTATTACTAAATTTAAATAAGTGTTACAAAGTAGCTACTACCTGTTGTTTAATGTATTTTCTTTGTAATAAAGTTTCCCCTTAGTTTAAATGTAACTAATTTACGTAATACTCATCGAGGCATTAATGCTCATCATGTGATTAGTGAAAATTTGTAATTGTTCAATCTAACTATTTAACATAACTCCAATTATTCAAATTATTAAGAAAAAAATCATAATATTAAATATTATTATTTTTATTAGATTTTTTTAAAATTTCAACAAATTCTAATCTTAATAATTTTTTAAAATTAAATTTATTAAAAAATAATTTATTTTAAATTTTTATAATTAAAATAATTAATAAAAAATATGAATTATATGATCACACTTAATTTAATCATACAATATGTTATCTGTATTTTTTATTTTCTAATACAATGAAAAATGATTAAATTTATTTAAAAAATAAGTTAATTTAATTTTAAAAAATTAATAATTAAAATAATTAATAAATACAAATATAAATTATATCATCTTACTTAATTTTATCATTTAATACTATTGAAATTAATAATTATATAATATGAGCATAAAAACATTGAAATTTATTTTATTGTGCATTATTTTATTCCAACTTCCTTTTATTTTTTCTAATTTGATCCGTTGTCTTTTAAGTAAGAATATAACTGATAAATAAATCGTTTTAAATTTACTTTTCATATAAACTAATAAAACAGAAAATAAGTTAAAAAAAAATATTTTTTTTTCAATATAGAAAGTTTGTTTGTTTTTAGAAAGTAAAACATGTGTTTTATTTTCTTATATGGCCTAGAATGTCGTGGGAAAAGGTTATTTTTTTTAAGAAAGTAAAACATGCGTTTTAGTTTCTTATCTTGAGTGAAATGTCATGGTAAAAGGTTGGTGCATTAATATATAAAGAGCACAACATTATCGTGAAAATTAGATTCAATAATTAAATGTGTAATAGGGAGTAGAGTTAATTGAGTGAAGATGGAAGCGTGGTAAACACGTAATCAAATTTAGAAGACCAAGATAGGAACGTGTCCAATATAGGCTCCTTCAAATCAAGGGTTAAAAGCTAAAAGATAAGGCTTGAGGATTTGAAGAGAATGAACCCCTTCTGATCTCCAAAATTTCAAACTTCAGAAACTACAGTGCAACATTTCAAACCTTGAGAAACTACCTAAACCAACAAGAACAATCGATAGGAGTTTATATAGAATATGTGTGTCAACAGTATAATACAGAAACTAAAGTGCAACATTTCAAACCTTGAGAAACTACCTCAACCAACAAGAACAATCAATAGGAATTTGTACAGAATATGTGCGGCAATAGTATAATAGAGAAGTATTATGTTATAAGCCTATGTAAGTTGTTATAAGCCTTTGTAAACTGTTATCCCAACCCAACCTATTTACACATTTCATTGCTTATTCTCCTCTACGTCAGTGTACCCTGAAAGATGAAACACAGTACCAGTGCAAGATCTAGCAGCTCTTCATGCCTCCATGCCCCAGATCTTGCTCACAAGAATAATATGACTAAAGCAATCGAAAACTCAGGGAGAAGGATAATTATTTTATTAGCATTTGACAGAGTTCCACCCAACAATACAGTAACAACTGGATATTTCGATTACCTTAATGAACAATAAATATCAATTATAGTTGAAACCTTAGCTTATCGGATTTTCCAAACCCCAAACAGAAACTAGGGTCGTGTGATATTGGTGTCGGTCTTAGCAATGCAGAGCAGCATATCGATGAAGTCTTCAATGGGAGGAAGTTGATCTACGTCTTCATCTTTTTGACTGATCTACATCTACATCATAGATCATTCAAATTACAGGATGTATAGTATTTCATAGCAAGGTAGAAGACATTAGTAATGTTCAGTGAGTTAGTTAATTAGTTATGTTGAAAGAGGCATTAGATCTAATGGTCTAAAACATTTGAATCGTCTAACATTTCATCCAATGGCCCAAACAAGGATAGAGTGGTAGCTAGAAAAGTTGTTTTCAAATAATAACGCCTTACGACGTAATTATTAATTTGATGACTGTTACAATTAATTTTATAGGACAAAGTTTTAAGGATATAATTCCTCCACAATTCAAAATTTTAAAGATAAAGGGAAATATCAAAATTATGGAAAATCCTAAAGCTAAATTCTTTCTCTCGATTTGAATAAATGAAAAAAAAATCAGAGTTTTAATTTTTAAGGGAAATAAATTTTATTGTGAAATTGTCGAGTGATATGGAATTTGTGGAATTTGATTGTGAAATGTTTTTTGAAAGATAGTTGGTTAAATAAAGAAATACATTTTTTATATTTTATTATTATTATTTTTTAAAACATTTTTTAAAATATAGTGGATTATAATATATTATTATTACTAAATTTAAATAAGTGTTACATAGTAGTTACTACCTGTTGTTTAATATAAATATAGAAATGTTGTAATTTAAGTTTGAGCATGTTTATGAGGATTTTCTTTGTAATAAAGTTGCCCCTTAGTTTAAATATAACTAATTTACGTAATACTCATCAAGGCATTAATGCTCATCATGTGATTAGTGAAAATTTGTAATTGTTCAATCTAACTATTTAACATAACTCCAATTATTCAAATTATTAAAAAAAAATCATAATATTAAATATTATTATTTTTATTTGATTTTTTAAAAATTTCAACAAATTCTAATCTTAATAAATTTTTAAAAATAAATTTATTAAAAAATAATTTATTTTAAATTTTTATAATTAAAATAATTAATAAAAAATATGAATTATATGATCACACTAAATTTAATCATACAATATGTTATCTGTATTTTTTATTTTCTAAGACAATGAAAAATGATTAAATTTATTTAAAAAATAAGTTAACTTAATTTTAAAAAATTAATAATAAAATAATTAATAAATACAAATATAAATTATATCATCTTACTTAATTTTATCATGTAATACTATTGAAATTAATAATTATATACTATGAGCATAAAAACATTGAAATTTATTTTATTATACATTATTTTATTCCAGCTTCCTTTTATTTTTTCTATTTCGATCTATTGTCTTTTAAGTAAGAATATATCTGATAAATAAATTGTTTTAAATTTACTTTTCATATAAACTAATAAAACAGAAAATAAGTTAAAAAAATATATATATTTTTTCAATATAGAAAGTTTGTTTGTTTTTAGAAAGTAAAACATGTGTTTTATTTTCTTATGTGGACTAGAATGTCGTGGGAAAAAGGTTATTTGTTTTAAGAAAGTAAAACATCCGTTTTAGTTTCTTATCTTGAGTGAAATGTTTTAGTTTCTTATCTTGAGTGAAATGTCGTGGTAAAAAGGTGGTGTATTAATATATAAAGAGCACAACATTATCATGAAAGTTAGATTCAATAATTAAATTTGTAAGAGGGAGTAGAGTTAATTTAGTGAAGATGGAAGCGTGGTAAACAATAAACACATAATCAAATTTAGAAGAAGGTTATTGGCATGGCCAAGTAGAGATGGATACATTTGACTTTCACCAAGATTGACCATGGATACATTTAATTTTGGGAGAGATCTGAATTATGACGAAAAATCCCACACATGTATCCTAGTTCCCTCAGATACAACGCAATTTAATATGAACGAATATGGTTGATGCATAGTTCTCTCAGATACACGACAATTTAATATGAATTAATACGGTTGATGCCCCTGCGTCCTTTCTAGATATGAATCACGATGCATTTTTCAATAAGAGTAAATAATATAATAGACATGAGTCATGATGCGAGTAAATAATATAAACCAATAAAAACAGAAAAAATAAATTTTAATAATAAAAATAAATAAATAATAAAAAGACTAAAGTTAAACTATATTAAAAATATAAAAAAATTTAAATCATACTTCAATTAATGTCACATCAATAAGAAATATACCTGTGCGGCAGGTATGATAATGCATTGAAACCATAAGAAGAGGGTGAGACAATTACAATAAGGATATATGTGTGTTATACAAGTGGAAGAATATATGCATTATATACATCAAACGCATTGTACAGAATCATACATATGCAGGCGAAGGATCACCAAGTTGAAGGGACGGTTGAGAAACCCATTAAATTCTTCATCTAAAAGCAATAAAAAGATGTGTTGAAACCATTTTCAAGCATATAACACAAAGGATATGTGGTGCCAGAATCATGTGTGCATGGTGACAAGTGCGTTGGCAGGTGCGATGGTATACACCACAATTTAATATGGATAAATATGATTGATGCCCCTGCGTCCTTTCTAGACGTCAATCACGATGCATCTTACATTAAGAGCATTTTTAAATAAGAAGTGAATTATAAGGAGTGAATAATATGTACCAATTGGAAGCCAGAAAAACAAATTTTAATAATAAAAATAAATAAATAATAAAATGACTAAAGTTAAACTATATTAAAAATATAAAAAAAATTAAATCATAGTTGAATTAATGTCACATTAATAAGCAATCTAATGCAATATACTTTCTTGGCAAGTATAATAATATAGTGAACAATAATATATTAAACATGTTAGATAATTATACTATTAAAAAAAGGTCGATGAATATCTTAATCTTGAATGATGCTCTCTCATCTTCTTCTATGCTTCTTGTGAGTCTATGTGTACACATAAACACATAAACCCAATATATTAAAGAAATTAACTATTCAAATCCACACATTTTATTGAATAAAATCAGTTAATGTGTTTCTAACGTATAAATGTGATTCTTTTCATTTGGATCTTAATCATTATTTTATTCGATACAAATTTTTGTAACCTGCAAACCTGAAGGTATAATGTTACAAAATAATGAATAGAAAATATCTTCAAATCTACTCTCCATACAGATTTCAAAATCTTATTTCTATGCCAGAATCATTCACATGTATATATAAGTGATATTTCATATTTTATTAATAATTACGTCGTAAGGCGTCTTTCTTTGAAAACAACTTCTATGAGTGCCTTCTTGTCATAATCTATGCCATTTGGTCTTTTGTTAGACGATTGGGTTATCATTACACATTGATTTGAATTGTGACAATTGCCATGTTTTCTGTAACCATCCTTCATTACTCTCTAAGTGTCGAGTAGATTTTCTTCTTTACGTAGAGGAGGGTTTTATGGTTTCTTCTCATTTTTATTAAAGTCTAAGGCACTTATTTCTTGCGTATTGCTTTGGCACGAGTAGGGATATGACTTGTTTTAAGGCCTCTGGTGCCTATGCAACCCACTTCAAATGTGACTTCTTCAATGGAATAGGGGCACAATTCCACAGGTGCAATTGATCCCCTTTCAAGGCTTCTTGTTTTGCCGTCATAGGATAACCTAGGGTTTCTTTAGTTCATACAAACATGATTGTATGAAAATTTTTGTTGGGTATTTATTCTGACAGTCTCATCTCCGTCATTCGATTATTTCACACTCTCATTCTATTCGCAAGGGAGGAAATTCCTCACATGGTTATTTGCATACAGTAATGTGTTTTAAACAAATATCGTTATATATATATATATGCTACAAGATTATTTATATTTTCCTCTGTTTTTCCCTTGTCTGGAAATTTTTATGCGTTAACGTTAAAGTTGTACTAAAACCGATTCTTCGTCATTTCGTTCGATGGGTTATTATCAATTTTCTGAATTTTAATGTTTAGAGGTCCATTCTCTTTGAATGGTTAAATTTTCTTGCAAATATAAGCATGTAGTTTCTTCTATACAGTTATCATGAATTTTTATTCTTAATGAAAAAGAATATGTGCCTTTTTTTTGTTCATAAGTTTTCTCTAATTCTTTTCCATGTTCGATGTGTTTTCTTTTGAGGAACTCACTGAGCAGGAAGGCTATTGTACTAGGCCTTAGCATCATCTTCAATGCTTTTAACAAACAATTTAACAGAAATTGCCTCATGTTTATCAGCCCTGTTATTGTTATGATTTTAACAAACAATTTGACATAAATTGCTTGATGTTCGCCAACCTTGTTATTGTTATTATTGAGAGCACCTTTGAAGGCCTCATTATGCTTCTTTGTAGATATGGCAGTGTTTCCATGGAGTGAAGGCAACCAAACCATGAACTTTTGGGGAAGAGCTTCATCATTTCCTTGTGCTCAAGTAAGCTCAAGGGGCTCATGCTAGTTTTGGGACATTTCCAAATAAAATTAATACACATCTTCCAAGGTTTCGTTGCTGTTAGTTTGTATGCATCTATGCATTAATGTAACATGATATTATGGTTTAATTAATTGATAGACGTAACATTTAGCTATGGTATGGACTTTGTATTATGAAGGAGTGAAATAAATCAAAATTTTTTTTTTTTATGAGATAGGAGAGACATTACATTTGTATTGCTGGAATCACAGGAGTTGCTTTAGTTTATCTTCTCGACATAGCACAAATATGTCAATTAGTTAGACAGAAAATTTCCATTTAGTTGTCCAATTGTAACTAATGACACTGACAGAAAGGGAACATAGAAGAAAATGCAATAAAATTTCATTTATGTCCATCTAAACCAACAAGCTTAAGGGAAAAATGAACAATCATAATTTATACCTATTAGCAAGTTTTTTGTGGACTTACATAATAATTTTCTCTTCCATATCCCTGATAAGGAGATAATTCACCCCTGTAGGGCTGTAACTCTCACTGCATCCACATCTCAATTTTCAAAAGACTTGATCTTCAAATTCCTAAATGAAATTATTTTTTTCAAATACTCGTAAGACTAGGAACGTGGCTTCCACTTCCTTCCAATGAATCCATAATGCAAAACTTAAGGTATAACGTGTAGGTTAAATCCATAACACAAAATATTACGTTACATGTAATGTGGCTAAATACATAACGCAAAAAAGAATTGTAACATGGCGACCCCAAGTGATGGAGGAGGCGAGCTGATGGATATGTAGCAGTTGAGTTTTGTAAGGGAGAATTATTTAAAATTTTAATTTATTATTACTGGAGTAATGTAAAAAGTGAAGAGAGAGGAGTAGTGTTATAAGACTAGCAATTGCCTTGAAAGGTGCAAAGGGACACCGATAGGTTTGTTTAATTGGAAAAGTTATTTGAGGAATGGATTTGTAGACACATATTGTATTGTTTTTCATTTTAAAGCGCACACTGAAAACAAAAATAGTACATAGTATTTTAAAACAATTTGAAGAGACTTAGTCTTTAGTAGATATGGTCTAGGGCTATGCAATATATGACGTGTAACATGTAAAATGTATGCATGATTGTATTAAATTATTCTGACTATTTTTTTGTGGTCACATTCCTCAATAATCCCATCATTTAATAATGCTATCGGATTTTTGTTCTCATATTCCTCGATTCCTATCATTTTAACACTATCATTTATAATATTATCGGACAACTTTTTATGAACATACTTCCACAATTAAAATGCATAAAACTTCTCTACTCCACATGACAAAAACAAATTCAAAGCTTAAATATTTCTTTTTCCTTTTGCTAAAAAATAAGAGGCTTTCCCTTCATAAGGGTGGGGAAAGGGTCATTATCCTCTTTTTGTGAATAAATATTTTTCAAATAACCCTTCCTAAAGGGTTACTATATTCCATTTTTTTTCATAGTGTTTCTTTTGAAAAGAAACAATTTTTTTGCAAATTAAAGGTTCTCAAACATTTAAACCAGTTTTGTTTTAAAGAAAAAAGGAATTGAAAAAACTAGTTCTCAAATTATTATGAAATATGTAATTCATTCAAATATTTAAAAGTTATATTCTTCTAATTCATGTAATTTAGTTAATGAAATAAAAATCAATTTAAATTCAGTTCTCTTAATTCAATTCCTCTAATTCTTGTAATTCATTTTTGTGATTTGGTTAGTGAAATAAAAAGAAATTTAAATTCAATTCTTCTAATTCAGTTAGAGTAAGATGTTATATTTTCTTTGTGAGCAAAGAATAATTTGTCCAAAATTTAGATGATATATATATATATATATATATATATATATATATATATATATATATATATATATATATATATATATATATGTATGTATATATATATATATGTATATATGTATACATATACATATACATATACATATATATATATATATACATATACATATATATATATATACATATATATATACATATATATATATATATATATATATATATATATATATATATACATACATACATACATACATACATACATACATACATACATACATATATATATATATATATATATTAAAGTGCAAACACATTCTCTATGCACATGTTTATGTAAACAAAAACCAAAATCACATAACTTGTTTAAACAAAAGCCAAAACTTCTAAAATAAATAAAAATCTCGAAAAACAATTTTTTAATATTTAATGAATCTTTTAATATTTGATTGGAGCTTTAAAATAAATAAAACAAACATGTGTTAAAAAACTTGATACAAGCTCTATAGCCCAAAAAAATATTAAGTAACCAAAAATCACCAAAAGCTAATTTTTAATATTTAATGGATTTTTTAATTGAAACTTAAAAATAAATAAAACAACTAGATACAAGTTCCACAGTCCAATAATAATAATAAAACAATATTTGAAAAAAATCCTTAAAATAAAAAATAATAATAAAGAAATATTTTAAAAGAATCCTTAAAAGCAAGATACCCATATATTTTTTGGTGGATACTGGGCAAAAGAATTTAATTTTAAGAATGATAAAAGAAAATTTTAATATCTATATGATCATAAATTTTATATAATTTTTAAATTCTTCTTTTAACTCAAAAATGGATGAAACTTAATGAAGGCACGTATTGAAGCCATAATACACTTTTCGTAGTTTTTTCAAAAAAAGTCCTCAAAAATGATAAAAAAATTAATATCTATATGATCATAATTTTTACTTATATATTAAAAAAATTGCTCGAAATGGATGAAACATATACATAGTGGAAGCAAGTTATTAACATGCTCAATAACTTAAGAGCTAATAGTTAGAAAACAACCATTGCTTTTTTTTTTATGAATTATGGAAGTCTCAATACTTTTTTTCTTAGCTTCTAGCTTTTTTGGAAATCATGCTTTTTCGTCTTTAAAAACATATTGTTTTTTTTTTTAAATTTATTGAAGTCACAATGCTTTTTTGGGGAAGCCACTGAAGCTATAATATTGAAAAAAAAAATGATAAGTGTTGTGGGTGGTGTTATGAGACTTGAACTGAAATGCCGTATTTTTTGTGATAAAATTTTTATTTTATTTCTCATTATTATCAATTTTAAGGAATTTAAAATTTTGCCCATCATTTCAAGGCAAACTAAATCTAGAACTTCAGGAAACTAAATCTAGAACTCCAGGTCAAGATTGAACCTTATGCTAAGCTGGTTAAACTGATATTTGCAATCAATTAGGCCAACCAAGCCACCTTCTATGCATATAAGATGGGAGAATAGATTCAGCTATTGATTTTATCTTACACCATAGAATATGGACAGCGGAGGAGTACGTGAAAGTTTGAAGATGTGTATAAAGGACCATGGGAGAAAAAATATTGGAGCAGTTCTCGGGGAAAGGCAGATATCCATATCCCATTGGATATCAATCTGTGTGCAATTATGCTGAACACATCTATGAAATGTAGATTCCGGAAGGTGCCAAAGTGCCTGTGCTTGTGATTGTTTCTGACAAAGGGATTTTGTGCCAGCGGGAAACTCCTACCATTGCCTGGGAAAAAATTGAGAAGAAAAATAACATGCAAGCTCAAAAGTTCCATAGTTATCAGTTGTCAATAATTTATGGTGCTGAGATTTTTGGATTTACAAATCCATTGGTTCAATGATTATTCTATGAACTTGTTACAAATGAAAATGGGTCAGCAAATCAAAACATTGAAGATATTCATCTGAATGGAGACACTCTACAGTCAGGTATTGGGAAACTTCCAACTGCAACAATACAAGGATTAATAAGAAGGAAGCACTTGAGTCTTGATAAAAATAAGGTTGTTAGTGTAGCATGTCTAGACTCTCCTAAAATTAAAATGGATTGTGGTATTTCTGCAATGGTGATTGAGAATGACAATAAAAAAAATCAACCTTCTGAACGCTTCGATATTGTAGGGAAAACTGGATTGTTTGTGCCAGATTCCCTTGACATTGAAGAAAATAAAATATCATTAAATTCTGATTGTGTGTCTAAGGATGCAAATACTTGTAATATTATTCTAATAAATAACAAAGGAACTGCCAGTAGGCCGTTCATTTTAGATTAACCTTCTCATCTAAAGAGAATGGAAATTTCACATATTGGGCATGGGGGGATTGTAGCTAAAATCATAAAGGAAGAGCCAAGGACGGAAAAACATTCAGAAATCTGTAACGTTGACAAGGGAATACTTTTAGATTATCAATTAGAGTCATATTTCCCGCATCAATGCACACTACTGGATAAATTGCATGATGGTTCCATGCTTGAGTCCAATATTAGAGATTGTGAAGAAGTATTACAAGACGGAAAGGATGATGAGGGAAAACTGAAAGTTGAGAAATCTCTTTAGTTTATTCCTCGAACTAGTGTTATTCCTTTGCAGTCTATCTATGAACTATCTGGGAAAGGTCAGATACTTTCTATTGAGTGTAGTTTGAGTTCCTCAGAACATAATAGACAATGTAATGCCACCCAATCACTAAATTAAAATTTAGACAAGGTAGATTCAAATTACATGGGACAGGAATTTCCAAAGTCAACAAGAATGGTGTTGCTCCCACAGGCATTTCCCTTCCTTAAAAAAGTTGCCAGAAAGAGAAGAAATAATATATCATAAGGGAATTTACACGCTTCTTCCATTGCTGAATATGATCCTAATAATGAATCTTTTGATCAACTCCATGCAGTTAGAAAGAAAATTGGGAAGTATTCATGGGAAATCTGCATGGTCTTTCATGTTGATGCTTCTGAATTTATAGCCATAACTAGTAGTTTTCTAGTTGGGAGACTCGTTCCAAATTGCAATATAGCTATGGAAGCTAAGGTTTTATGTGAAGAGACTTCAACTGAAGTGAAGACTCTTGAAAACTCTTGTGTACCAGAGAAAATTAAAAATATAGTGCCAATTTTCTCTTCTATAGATATAAAATAGGGAAATTTTGTGTGTGAAATAAGTAAAATGGAAACTACTCTAGGATACCCACCATTAATAAAATTATGTCATGATAAGAAAATGTATCTTATGGAAGAAAAAAATATACCAGAAATTTCCAAGCTAGGTGATGTTATTTTGGGGGATATTGGCATTGCACAGAAGCTTTACAAATCATTCTTTGGTGATATGAAAGATGATGTGAATGAAACTAATGGAGAGTTTCTCATGGTTATTTCAAGTGATAAAGAAAAGAATGAAGGGAGAGATCGATATATTATATCTCCTTCCTTTGATCTAATTGTAAAGTAAAAAGAGAAATGCTTTTCAAAAACAATAGAGAATGTAGCTGAGGGTTTGGAGGTGGATGTGCCTTTGGAATCCAGATGTCATGTTAACTCAAGTACTGACGTGGAAAAATTTCCTCTTTTGATAAAGGATGATAAAAGGGACTATGTAGATAATTCTAGGCAAGATTCTATGGTCATAGACTATGTTGTCATAGATAGTTTTGAGGATGACCAATGTTCCAATGATGTTTTTTAGATGAATTCATCTCATCTCAATGCATTAGAGAGCTGCACAATGGCCATCTATGAAGTACGACCTTTGTATGAGACAGATCCTCCATGTGCTACAAATGATGAGAAAAAATATTTGAGAAGAAATAAAATTTTAGGTGCAGAGATATATGATGTCAAAATAAATCCCACATTGGTGCATCTTTTGGACTACAATAGCTTTGGAGAGGTCAATGAGGATAATGGTGTTGATAACAAACTTAAAACAAAAATTTCTTTGACTGAATTTAACTTTGAGAGGCATCTAAAATATGTATCTACTGCCTTTGATCCATATTTTGTAGTTCTCATTTCAAATTGGGGAAATGTTAAACAAATTCAATTTGAAGATGCCCCACATTCTCCCACTATCTCCAAGAGAGAATACATGGCCAAATATGAATTTCCTAGACAATACCTTGATAACCCTGTCTATCAAATATGCCAGCATAAAAAATCTTAGAGTGTAGATACTGGATATAAAATGGTGCAGTCTAGTGCCCTACAAATCCAATATTGCCTTGTTGATGCAGAGCTTGGCATCTTTGAAGTGTGTAGTATAGGAAAACTTCATGAGGAACATAATGGTGCTTATTCAATTGAACAATTTTTGGATAGAAATTTTTCAAATGAGTTACTAGTAACAAGATCTGAGATTTATGTATTTGTATCTTGTTTCCAGCTCATTAATGATAATGGATTGCTTCGTAGATCTGTGGAAGGTTGTATTTTAATTGATAAAAAAATAGATATTGAGTCAGAAGCAAAGTATTGTGGGTTGCCAACTAACAAAATATGTTCTTATGGGATATCTTCTTCTTGGGTTGAAGCTAAGCTGCTTGTTTCCCACATATTGTGTAAACAAGGGTGTTATCACGGGTTATTTGAACAAGCTTTAGATGTCTCCGTAGGATCTTTTTAACATAAGCAAGTCCAAAATTTAGACATAACTTATAGAATGTACCATATGATATTACCTACCTTTAGTGATTTAGAATTAACTTCACGTATAGTTATTGGAATAAGTAATCATCATGGAATCTATGATATCCCCAATGCAATTACAAGAAAGGAAAACCTGAAGCAGGATGAAATTGTTAATGTTGGATCATATTGTCAGAGTGCATTGATATAGACATTGAACAAAGAACCAAAGGGTATTTCCCCAGTTTTGAATTTTTTCAGATGCAGCTCCTTCTACCCTATAGGCTAAAGTTGTTGAAAACAATGATTTGAGTGCTGCTTCTTTGTTGAAGAAATTAAAGCCAAAGTGAGCTATTCGGGATGATATTATAATAAATATAAATTATTATACTAATGGAAATTAAAGAGCAATGGAGTTTACGAAATTTGTAGGTTTCTATGAGCATCCTATTCTAGTTCTTTCCGTGTTGTCTGAGTGTTCAGGGTAAAAATGTTCATCTCTGTGTTGTTTGTGGTCTTCTACAAAAAAGGGAAAGATTATTTTCATTTACAAGTTGGTGATTGTATAGGACTCATCCAATTATTCATGTCTGCTTGGTTACAAAAGTGTTATTCTACCGGATGGAGAATATTTCTTTGAGATAAAGTCCGCATTTGATAAATATGGAATACATTTCACACCAGATGGGCATAATCTTGCTCTAATTGAATGCATTAGAATTCAAGGTCTGAGAGAATCAAGAGTAAATTTTCCATGCTCAATTTTTTTTCATTAGGTCAATGTGAAGGGCATGGTGTTAAATTAATTTTAGTGAAAAATGGGCATATTTCACTGTTAGCACAATTGTCTTCTATGGAGAGTATGTACTGTATATTGGTTTTTGCACCACACTATATCATTGCAGCTGGAGAAAATGGACAAATATGTGGGTGGAGGATGGACTCGAGATGGATCATGTGTGTGGAGGAATTCATTTTACCGACTGATGGTTGTCCAAAAACACACATATGGGAATTTTTTGATGTTCCTCATCTTTCAAATATTGTTTATTGGACATAATTGCAATGGATACTATGCTATCTAGGATATTTCTAGGTGCGTTATGCTTTCAACATTTTGTAGCGTGCATTACAACATCTTCCAATCTATTGTTTTGGGAGTTTTCATTCAATGTGTGTGTGGCAAGATCAGTAGGAATTTCACAGGTTGCAAACTTCCAGATGAATTTTACAATAGACATGACTTTAAAGATAATAATTTTAACAACATTGTGCCAAGAGAAAATCAAGAGTCAAGGTTGAGTATTAATCATGCATGTTCACATTTGGATTTCAATGAAGAATATATAGTTTTTTGTCTTCTGGTACCTGTTGCACCACCCAATATGAATAAAATTCAAGTAAATCAATATCAAACTTGTGATGAGCTAAATAGAAAAGGATCATGGAGGCCTGCATTTCTAGAAAATAAAGTTCTTCGGCTGTAATATTCCCAATTATCTTTTAGCTAGTTGGAATATTATATGTTGCTTCTATTCACAACTTAGATGAATAAGTGGAGTAAAGAGACCCATAAATCTGTAGAAATTTCTAAATCTTAATTCTTATGCAGAAATTATTACTATTAATCTAGTTGAGCTCCTCCTACTTATACAAGTTATCAAATGAATAAATTCAAGTTAACATCGAAGAAAAACACATAACAAATCTCTACCAATTCAGATCTAGAATAACCACATGCACACATAGACAAAGTGACATAGTTATTTTTGGACAATGTGTCCCTAGAAAAACCCAATGTGGGAAAATTGGTCTTTGGCTGCTGGAGGGTCTTATTATTAAGAATATTTCTGAATAGACAACTCTGGGTTTCAAATATGGAAACCCCTACAGAGAAAACTCTAGATCTATAGCTCTTGGCTACTCTAAGACAAAAAATACAGATTTATCCACACCCTCAAATGAGATTTACAGAAATCAGCCAGATCTAGGACTAGAAACCACAGCGCTGCCCCTGAAAGGCTCTGCGTTAGCCTCTGAACCCCTAACAGGCTCAGCGTCAACCTTGGATGGCCTCCAAACCATGAGCGCTGCCTCTGGAAGGGACTATGTTACCCCAGAATGGGTGACACAGTCAGTGCACTACCCCTAAGGGTCTCTGTGCAACCCCTGAAGGGTTTCCTGAAAATGGCAATGTGCCCGCTATTGCTGCCTTCCTCTACGTTGTTCCTAAGATGATCTCTTCTCTGCCTCTTTTTTATTCTAGACCCTGGGATTATATCATCCCCTTGGTCTAAATTCCCCTCTCTGTAGTTGAAGCACTCTTGAGTATTCTTAGCAACCCCACCCTAGAATCTCAGCTTAGCTTCAGTGCTCTACGTCTGTGTGTCTTTAGAAATGACCCCAAGCCTTTCCTTTATACTTTTCTCGTTGAAAAATCAATGACCAAGATTAAATATTTAATCAATGTCTAAGATTAAAAGAAAGCTTCATCTGTGTGACTTAAGGAAATTTCATCACATGTTTAATTAAATTCACTTTAATTATTTTATTTTCCTAAGTTTTACCTTACGAAATACATTAAAATAATTAATTAATTAATATCTCCTAAACCAAATGAAATTTCCCAAATTCATTTCTGGGTCTTGTAGATAAGGTGAAGTCTAGTCCTTCCTCAAAATTTGGTACCTAGAGCACAACTGATGCTACCCCAAATACACAAAATCTCAACACTCCCTCTTAGCATCAAGGGTGTGCTCTAGAAATGCATCACACTATGCATTACATGAATTTGAGTACAGTTCTCTGTTATTGAAGTTTGGTCTGCTGCCACTCAACTCTGCACTATTGTTGCCATTCTGTACTGCTATCCATGACTCTGCTACTACCACTGCAACTTCTGTACTACAGCTCCCTCTCAATATGCTGCATTCGTGCTACTCATAGCACTTCCACTGCTGATTTGTTGCATTGCAACTTCAGTTCTTGAGAGAAACAACTAAATCTCTTGCCCAATCTTTGAAAGGAAAGTCAGATGGGCTGCATCCTCATCACTGAAGCTCCATAGGCTACAGATCTGTGTTGGCATCTAAATAATGATGCATAGCTACAACTCTACCTGCGTAATTAGACTCCCTCTGCACTATTGAAGTCACATCAGCTCCTTTTGCTGAAATCTATTATGCTGCTGCTGCACTGCACTATTCCTCTGAAGCTCTTTGCACTACTCTGCGCTGCTGAAGTCACATCAGCCTCTACACTGCTACTGCTTCTGCACTGCTGCTACTATGCTCTGCGCTGCTCTTCCCATCCTTCAGATCTGCTTCTGCTTCTGCCTCATCTATGATCTATGTACCCACTGATCCACTTGTCCCGCTATTGTCTTAAGGCTACCATAGCTTGTATGTGATCCAAGAGACGAGCTACTCAAGGATCTCGCCTCTCTTCCATGTAGCTCCTCTACATGTCCATGTCACCCCACCTCCGTGGTTCATGAGCACTCATGGCTACATCATCTCCTGACCCATCATCTGCCACAACTACCTTGGAAGAAGATGCTTCCTTGTCCTTCTTCTTTTCTAGACAAAGGCTAGCAAAATGTCCTATTTTTCCACACTGGAAGCATTTGATCTTTGAAAGATCCTTCTTCTTCTTCGGCCGCTTCTTTGATGCTAAGGCCACATCTTCCTCCTCTTCCTTCTTTGCTTTTCTCAACCCACGACTGTGTTGCTTCTTGGTGAATCTGCGTATTTCTTCTTGCTGTAGGATTGACCACAAAGTGTCCTAATTTGGGAGGTCCACTCTGCCCAAGATACTTTGGACAAAGGTTTCCCACTCATCCGTGAATGCATTGAGGGAAGTCCTGACTATCACCACATCATATATGGTTGCACCCACTGTAGTTAGCTGATCCCTGATTGACTGCAATCTAAAGAGGAAATAATCGATGTCTTCTCCCTTGGTCATCATGAATGACCTCATTCGAGCCTCCAGCAACATCTTTCTTTGGACTGATTTTCCCTCATATATGGAAGTCAAGGCCTTCCACATCTCATTAGCTGTCCTCTTTTTAGCTATGTGTGGCACAATATGATCCTTGATACTATCCATTATCAGCCGCTTGGCATGCCCAAGAGCTTCCCGATGCTTTTGTAGGAAATCCGCATTTGTCAGTGTGGCCATAGTCTACTCTGCATGGTCTCTTAGACCATATTCCTCAAGGAAAATCAATATCCTTTATTTCCACACTGAAAATTTTAAGAGGCCCTCTAGCCTATCCTGGTCATGCAGTCCATGAGGAGCCATCTGATGAGAATGTGTCGGAGCTCCTCCTCTCTATGCTAGAGATCTTGGATCTACGGTCCTTTACGAATTGGGCACCCTCTGCTCCCTCAGACAGTTGATTTCCCTCCTTGTAAATCTACCAAATCAGCTATGATTCATATTCTTCTTTGATCCTATAATCAATCCACAAGTTTCGTTTGGCAAGAAACTCTCTGAGAAGTTGATATCTTCCCAAAATTTGTCACTTGTGCTAAGGATAAAAATCTGAAAACTTCAGAAATTTAACCCCACCAGCTCTTATGAATTTATGCAGCTTTTTTGCAGTCTTTTCTGGCTCTGACAGATTTAGATCTGAATCACACTACTTAGCTTTAGACCCAACCAACATTGTTTCTGAGCTGCCTCTACGTAGTAATTGCATGGGCTTCCTAAGACACAACACTGGACAAAGCCAATCTTCCCTATACGTGAATATGCTCTTGAAAACTAGCTGTCCCTTTAGATCTTCCTCTCTGCTACTTTTCCAACTGCTTTCTGGAGCTAGATCTTTCAAATTCTTCAGCTGGTGACCCTTATAGATCTGAAATTGCTATAATACCATGTAGAAATTTCTGAATCTTAATTCTTATGTAGAAATTATTGCTCTTAATCCAGTTAATCTCCTCCTACTTATACAAGTTATCAACTGAATAAATTCAAGTTAACATCGAAGCAAAACACACAATAGATCTCTATCAATTTAGATCTAGAATAAGCACATGCACACATAGACAAAGTAACGAAGTTATTTCTGGACAAACTGTCCCCAGAAAAACCCAATGTGGGAAAACCGGTCTCTAGCTGCTAGAGGGTCTTCTTATTAATAATATTTCTGAATACACAACTCTGGGTTCCAGATCTGGAAAACCCTACAGAGAAAACTCAAGGTCTACAGCTCTTGGCTGCTCTAAGACCAAAAATACTGACAGATCCACACCCTCAAATGGGATATACATAACTCAGCCAGATCTAGGCCTAGAAACCCCAGCGCTACCTCTGAAAAGCTCTGCGTCAGCCTCTGAAGCCCCTAACATGCTCAATTTCAACCTTGGATGGCTTCCAAACCCTCAGTGTTGCCTTTGGAAGGGAATGCGTTACCCTAGAATGGGTGACACAGTCACTGCGATGCCCCTAAGTGTCTCTGCGCAACCCTTGAAGGGTTTCCTAAAAATGGCATTGTCCCTATTGTTGCCTTCCTTCTGTTGTTGCCTTCCTCTGCACTGTTCTTGAGCTGACCTCTTCTCTACCTATTTTTTATTCTAGGCCCTGGGATAAGATCATCCCCTTGGTCTAAATTCCCCTCTCTGCAGCTGAAGCACTCCTGAGTATTCTTAGAAACCCCACCCTAGAATCTCAGCTTAGCTTCAATGCTCTACCTCTACTTGTCTTTAAAAATAACCCCAAGCCTTTCCTTTATAATTTTCTCGTTGAGAAATCAATGACCAAGATTAAATCTTTAATCAGTGGCTAAGATTAAAAGAAATCTTGATCTGTGTGACTTAAGACAATTTCATCACATGTTTAATTAAATTCACTTTAATTATTTTATTTTCCTAAGTTTTAACTTAAGAAGTACACTAAAATAATTAATTAATTTAATATCTCCTAAACCAGATGAAATTTCCCAAATCCATTTCTGGCTCTTGTAGATCAGGTGAACTGTAGTCCTTCCTCAAAATTTGGTACCTAGAGCACAACTGATGCTACACCAAATACACAAAATCTCAACTCTCCCTCTTAATATCAAGGGTGTGCTCTAGCAATATATCACACTATGCATTACATGACTTTGAGTACTGGTTCTGTGTTATTGAAGTTTGGCCTACTACCACTAAACTCTGAATTGTTTTTTCCATTCTGTACTGCTACCCATGACTCTGTCACTACCACTGAAACTTCTGTACTGCAGATCCCTCTCAATATGCTGCATCTATGCTGCTCATATCACTTCCACTACTGATTTGCTGCACTGCAACTTAAGTTGTTTAGACAAACAACTGGATGTCCTACCCAATATTTGACAAAAAATTTAGATGGGTTGCATATTCATCACTAAAGCTCCATATCCTACAGATCTGTGCTGGCATCTAAATAATGATGCACAATTACAACTCTGCCTGCATAATCAGACTCCCTCTACACTACTGAAGTCACATCAGGTCCATGTGCTGAAATATATCATGTTGTTATTGCACTGCGTTGTTCCTCTGAAGCTCTCTACACTGCTACAACTCTGCAGTACGTAAGTAGCACTGCTCTGCGCTGCTGAAGTCACATCAGCCTCTACACTGCTACTGCTTCTATGTTGTTGCTGCTATGCTCTGTGCTGCTCCTCCCAGCCTTCAGATCTACTTCTACTTCTGCCTTATCTATGATCTATGCACCCGCTACTCCACTTGTCCCACTACTTTCTTAAGGCTACTGTAGCTCGCATTTGATCCAAGAGATGAGCTGCTCAAGGATCCCGCCTCTCTTCCATGTAGCTCCTCTACATTTCCATGACACCCCACCTCCGTGGTTCATGAGCACTCATGGCTACATCATCTCCTAACCCATCATCTGCCACAACTACCCTAGAAGAACATGCTTCCTTGTCCTTCTTATTTTCTCAACAATGGCTGGCAAAATGTCCCATTTCATCACACTAGAAGCACTTGACCTTTGAAAGACCCTTCTTCTTCGGTTGCTTCTTCGATGCCAAGACTGCATCTTCCTCCTCTTCCTTCTTTGCTCATCCCAGGGATATGTTGCTTCTTGGTCAATCTACGTAGTTCTTCTTACTGCAGGATTGACCACAAGTTGTCCCAATCTGGGAGGTCCGCTCTGCCCAAGATACTTTGGACAAAGGTTTGCCACTCATCCGTGGCTGCATTGGGGTAAGTCCTGACTATCACTGCATCATCTATGGTTGCAGTCAGCTAATCCATGATTGACTGCAATCTGAAGAGGAAATTCTTGATGTCTTCTCCCTTGGTCATCATGAATGACCTCATTTGGGCCTCGAGCAAAATCTTTCTTTGGACTGATTTTCCCTCTAATAGGGAAGTCAAAGCCTTCCACATCTCATTAGCTGTCCTCTTTTCAGCTATGTGTGGCACAAAATGATCCTTGACACTGTCCATTATCAGCTGCTTGGCATGCCCAGTAGCTTCCCGATGCTTTCAGAGGAGATCCGCATCTGTCGGTGTGGCCAGAGTCTGCTCTACATGGTCTCTTAGACTGTATGCCTCAAGGACAATCAAGATCCTTGCTTTCCACACCGAAAATTTTCAGAGGCCCTCTAGCCTATCCTAATCACGCAGTCCATGAGGAGCCATCTGCTCAAAATGTGTTGGAGCTCCTCCTCTCTATGCTAGAGATCTTGGATCTAGGGTCCTTTATGAATTGGACACCCTATGCTCCCTCTGACACTTGATTTTCCTACTTAGAAATCTACCAAATCAGCTATGATTTAGCTTCTTTTTTTATCCTTTGATCAATATGCAAGTTTTGTATGGCAAGAAACTCTTTGAGACATTGATCTCTTCCCAAAATTTGTCACTTGTGTTAAGGCTAAAAATATGAAAACTTCACAAATTTAACTCCACCACCTCTTTTGAATTTGCGCAGCTTTTCTGTAGTCTTTTCTGGCTCTAAAATATTTAGATCTGGATCACACTGGCTATATTTAGAGCCAACCATCGTTGTTTCTGAGCTGCCTCTGTGTAGTAATTGCGCGGGTTTCCTAGGACACCACGCTGGACATCGTCACTCTTCCCTCTGCGTGAATCTACTCCTGAAAATTGCATTGTCCCTTTAGATCTTACTCTTTGCTACTTTTCCAGTTTCTTTCTACAACTAGATCCTTCAGATTCTTCAGCTGGCGACCCTTCTAGATCTACAATTGCTCTGATACCATGTAGAAATTTCTAAATCTTAATTCTTATGTAGAAATTATTATTGTTAATTTGGTTAAGCTCCTCCTACTTATACAAGTTATAAACTAAATAAATTCAAGTTAACATCGAAGCAAAAAACATTACATATATGTACCAATTCATATCTAGAATAAGTACATGCACACATAGATAAAGTGACATAGTTATTTCTGGACAAATTGTCCTTGGAAAAACCGAATGTGGGAAAACTGCTCTCTGACTGCTAGAGGGTCTTATTATTAAGAATATTTCTGAATACACAACTATGGGTTCTAGATCTGGAAAACCCTACAGAAAAAACTGTAGATCTATAGATATTGGCTGCTCTAAGACCAAAAATACTGACTAATCCACACCCTCAAACGAGATTTACAGAACTTAGCTAGAACTAGGCCTAGAAACCCCAGCACTGCCCCTGAAAGGCTCTACCTCAGCCTCTGAAGCCCCTAACAGGCTTAGTGTTAGCCTTGGATGGCATCCAAACCCTTAGCGTTGCCTCTGGAAGGGACTGCGTTACCCCAGAATGGGTGACGCAGTCACTGCGCTGCCCCTAAGGGTCTCTGCGCAACCCCTGAAGGGTTTCCTGAAAATGGCGTTGTCCCTGCTGCTGCTACTGCTATTTCCTTCCTGCTATTGTTACCTTCCTTTGCGTTGTTCCTGAGCTGATCTCTTCTCTGCCTCTTGTGTATTCTATACCCTGGGATCAGGTCATCCCCTTGGTCTAAATTCCCCTCTCTAGCTGAAGCACTCCTGAGTATTCTTAGCAACCCCGCCCTAAAATCTCAGCTTAGCTTCAGTGCTCTGCCTCTGTGTGTCTTTACAAATGACCCCAAGCCTTTCCTTTATACTTTTCTCGTTGACAAATCAACGACCAAGATTAAATATTTAGTCAATGGCTAAGATTGAAAAAAATCTTGATATGTGTGACTTAAGACAATTTCATCACATGTTTTATTAAATTCACTTTAATTATTTTATTTTCCTAAGTTTTAACTTTGGAAATACATTAAAATAATTAACTCCTAAACTAGATGAAATTTCCCAAATCCATTTTTGGGTCTTGTAGATCAGGTGAACTCTAGTCCTTCCTCAATATTTGGTACCTAGAGCACAACTAATGCTACCCCAAACACACAAAATCTCAAAAAAATCTCTTTAGTAGGAATAAACCACTTCCAGTATGAATTCGGATCAGTTTAGCTAGCTAAAATAAAGCAAACCTTGGTGTGGAAAGGGGTAATTCATGTAGACTGGGATTGAACAAGTCAACAACGCTGCCATAGGAGAGTGGAGCTAGTGGGGACAACACAGTTTTGGAGGAGGACTCTTTGCATGGGAGTAGCATCATAAATGAGTAGGGCCAAGGGTCAGGAAGCTCACCAAGCATACAAGGGAAGGGATGGAAACCATGAGAGGCATTTAGAATATTGTTTATGTTTGGTTCTTATGACTTCTTGCATGCTTCAGCTGTTTAGCATAGTTTTTTGTACTGTTTAGTATAAGGGCATTTCCAGGCGGGAATCCCACAGTCTACCTCGGGGGAATTCGAGTGCCCACTCAGGAAAGCTATTATGAGCTTAATTTCCACCATCTGGCATTGGGCTAAGTAGCCACCTTCATCCACAGTGCAGTCTCCTTGAGGAACTATGTTATTTGCATGGTGTTGCAGTGGAGGGTTGAGGAACCCTGTTTATGAGCTAGTTTCCTAGTGAAGGGAGCAAATTTTCACCTGGAAATGTAGGGAGGAGGAGATATAACCATATCTTTGTCATTAGCGATATTTTAGTAGAGCTCCAGTGATACAATGTGATTCAGCCACAGAGTTGTAGTCTACACTTTTTGCATATTGTGTATTTCAAGAAACCTTTTCCAGGTTATCTTGGGATTGTGTTTGAGAGACTAGTTCTCCATTTTCAGCTCCTTTTGAGCATCATATCAGTATATCCAATTGTTCCCATTTTCTAGTTGTAGTAACCTCCACTGGGACTACACTGTCATGTACTCTGGCATTTCTTTATAGCAGCATCATTTGGGATTCTGGTGTATTTAGGCATTGGAGGCGTGTTTTCCTAGTTTGAGTGATTTGTTCCTTAATACATTGTATATTTTGTTGTTGTGATACATAATATAATGGATCTATGATTTTCTCTTGTGTTGCATTAATATTTGGTGTGCTTTCCAATTTTGTGTTCAATATTATTGTCTTTCCTAATTTGGAATATTACAATGGTATCAGAGAATAATCTTGGCTCAGCTTGTGGGGGAAATACACCTATAAAAATGGAGGAAAGAGAGATTCCAAAAATTCTTCTTTAGACCATACAGAACATTGCTAAATATACCAAGGAGATGATGTTATAAAGGTATAAGGAATCCCCTAGAGGGTCTCATCATGGAGAAATTTTCGGAACTTCACATTTATGGTGTGAGCAACTAGTAGTACAACCTTCACAATGCTCCACTATGCCCACATTACTATCATTGGGAAGTGACGTGGGAGGACCATTAAGAGAATAAACCCTTAGTGGTTATTTCTTAGAATATGAATCTCAATCTCAGAGGTTTAAGGAGAATTTGAACTTCCAGGAGTTCTGTCGGATCAATGATGCTAGAAGATCCCACAATCACCATAAAAGTGGAGGATACATGCAGAACCAATATCTACAGCGTACTATGGGCAGGTTCTTTTTACCCTCCTACAATGGATCACGCAAGTGCACAACTAAGGATTGGGTAGAGAAGTTGGATACCTATATACAAATAAATAGAGTTTCAGAAATGGAGGCCATCAAGATAGCAACACTACACCTAGAAGGTGAAGCACGTGAATGGTGGTTTCATGGCCTATCTACACTTGGGCATGCTAATATCACTTCTTATGTAGACTTCACCCTGAGGTTGGTGGAGAGATTTGATCCCAGGAATCCTGAAAAATTTTTTTGTTGAGCTAACCAAGCTCAAGAAAATAGGAGATCGAGAGACTTATATCTCTGAATTTCTAAAGCTTTCAGTCATGGTGTCTGACCTGACTGTGGCTAGGAGAGTGTGCATGTTCATTGATGGGTTGGCTAAACCATTGAATAGGCTGGTGAAATCCACTAGACCAACTACACTCCAAGAAGCTATGGAGAGGGCTAGAGACATACAACATGCTTTACCCAAAGAAAAAGCCCCTTTTTAGCAGAAGCTCTCCTATCAAGCAAAGGAGAATCATGAGAATAAATCTCTTAATGATGATGTCTGGGGAGATCTAAGGAGAAGGAAAATTTGTTTCACTTGTCGGGAGCCCTAGATACCAGGCCACCAATGTGTTGCAAGTAAGGCACACATTGTATTGAGGTATTCTCTGATGAGGAGAAGGATACCAGCACTGTAGCATCATGAGAGCGTGAACCACCAGCAAGAGGTGTGGTGGGAACATTTTCTCCATTGGGAGGGACTCTTGCAGCTTTGCGAGGAGTTCCCAAGTATCTAACATTGAGAGTTAGAGACACTATTCAGGGACACAAAGTATCAGTATTGATAGAAAATGGGGCCAACCATAACTTTATTGATACTTATTTGGTGCAGAGGAGGGGAATTCACATAGAAGACTTTGATGGCTTCTCAGTTTTGTTTCTAGGATCTAGAAGCATGAAGTGTGCCAAATATGTTCCAGCATTAACCATCACTATGGGAACCTACACATTAACAGACCCCTTCTTTGTGTTTGATATTCTAGACACCAATGTGATATTGGGTGTCCAGTGGTTAATCACCTTAGGTAAGGTTGCCACAGATTGGGAAACCTTAGAGATGGAATGGATAGAGAAGGGGAGTGGTGAACATTAGAAAATCAATGGCATACACACCTATCCACCCCAGATTGTCTCAGCACACAGGATGGAGGATGATTTGTGCAGAGGGGACATAGAAGGGGAAGTAGAACTGCGTATGTCAAAATTAGGGGGCAAGGATTCACCAGTACACCCAGATGTATAGTCTATTTTGGACTGTTATTCTACAGTATTTAGAGATATTCCACCAGGAAGACCCCCTAATGGAGGGTTTGAGCAGATTATTGAGTTGGATCAGGGGATCCGAGCATTGATCACCACACCCTATAGGCATCCCAAAGCCTACAGGGATGAGATTGAAAAAGCCATTCAGGAGCTCTTGGCTTTAGGACACATCCGACCTAGCACCAGTCCTTTTGCTTCTTTAGTGGTTTTGGGGAAGAAAAAGGATGGCACATTAAGGATGTGCATTGACTATAGGGCCTTGAATAAGAAGAAAATGAAGAACATGTATCCCATTCCTAGGATCGATGATTTAATGGATGAGCTAAGAGGATCCAAGTATTTTTCTAAGATTGATTTGAGATCGGGGTATCATCAAATCAGAGTGAGGGACCAAGATATCCCCAAGATAGCATTTAGATGCCACTATGGCCATTTTGAGATCTTGGTGATGCCTTTTGGGCTAACCAATTCTCTGGAAACATTCCAGTCTTGCATGAACCACATTTTTCATGGTCACTTGAGGAAGTTTTTACTGATCTTCTTTGATGAAATTCTTATTTAAACCACACAAGGGAGGAGCATCTATACCATATAGAGACAATATTACACATTCTTAAGGAGCAACAATTCTATGCTAAGATCTCCAAGTATGAGTTTGGACTCATAGAGATGCTCTATTTGGGCCACATCATTGGAGTGGATGGATTGAGAGTTCATGAAGAAAATATCTATGCTATTAGGGATTGGCCCAAGCAAAAGAATGTCATAGAAATTCGAGGGTTTGTAGGCATCTACACCTATACCAGAAGTTTGTTAAAGGGTTCTCTCAACTAACAGCACCCCTTACAGATTTGACTAAGAAGGGAGCTTTCAGTTGGACAGCCATAGCACAGAGAGACTTTGATAGGCTAAAGGAGGTGATGAGTAGCTACCCGGTGTTGGTTCTACCAGATTTCACCCAGCCCTTTGTGTTGAAATGTGATGGTTCAGGGGAGGGAATTGGAGTAGTGTTGATGCAAGGGGGAAACCCCATAGCTTTTGAGAGTCAGAAGTTGCTACCACCTGAGATATTGTATCTTATATATGATAAGGAGATGTTGGCTATCATGCATGCCTTAGCCAAGTTTCGGCAATATTTGGTGGGAAATAGATTCTGAGTGAACACTGATCACAATAGTCTTTGATTCTTTCTTGAGAAGAAGCATGTGCAGGAGAGGCATCAAAAATGGGTGAGAAAGATCCAAGCCTATGACTTTGACATTGAATATTTCAAGGCGAAGAGAAATGTACTGGCAGATGCTCTATCTCGGAGGACATCAACACTATCCTTGATGAGCATAGATATAGATTGGAAGGCCCAGATACTAGTGGAGTATTCCAAAGACCTCTCTGCATGTGAGATCCTAGATGGACAGGTGACTGATGAGAGGTATAGAGTGATGGATGAGGTCATCTATTACCGAGACCGGGTCATCTTGGGTAGATACTCTAGACTCAAGAAGAACATTTTATAGGCATCATATGATTCACCACTTTTTGGGCATCAAGGATTCACCAAGACATACCAGGCTATTCGGGAGAGATTCTCATGGAAGGGTCTCAAGGAGGATGTGCTCCAACACATAAAATGGTGTGTAGTTTGCCAGCAGAACAAATGGGAGCATAACCACCCCGCAGGATTTTTGCAGCTACTCCCTATTCTGGATGGAAAATGGGAGATTATTTATATGAACTTATCACTGGTCTACCTACGGTTCAGGATAAGGATGATATCTTTGTAGTTGTTGATTGAATAACAAATTATTCACATTTATTTTCTATTTCTGCATGATATACTACTTCACAGGTGGTTGAGCTCTTCTTTAGAGATTTCTTTAGACTCCATGGTCTCCCAAAGACCATAGTCAATGATCGAGATAGCCGCTTCATGGGTGGCTTTTGGTAGGAGATTTTTCGGTTGGTGGGTACGGAGTTAAAACTGAGTACTAGCTATCACCCACAAACCAATGGATAGACATAGATAGTTAACAAGTGGCTAGAAGGCTACTTTTGAAACTATGTTTCGGGGCAACAAAGGTAATGGCTGCACTGGCTCCATTTGGGGGAGTGTTTCTACAACACAACTTTCCACATGTCCATCAACATGCCCCCATTTTTAGCAGTTTATAGGTATGATGCTCTATCATTTGCTGATGTGATGTTTGGGGCAAGAAAGGCTCCTAGAGAAAAGGAGTGGATTTAGCAGAGTCAAGCATACTCCAGGCTGTCAAGGATAACATTGCTACAACACAAAACCAACAGAAGTTATATGCAGATCATGGTCAGATAGAGAGGCAGTTTGAGATTGATGATTTGGTCTATCTCCGTCCTCAGCCATATAGAAAGTTTACAATAAAGGAGAATGGGGTTGAGAAGTTTAAGCCTCGATTCTATGGGCCATACAGGGTGATCCGTCGTGTTAGGGAGGTAGCATGTGAGTTTGAGCTTCCCATTGGAAGTAAGATCCAGAACAATTTTAATTTCTCATGCCTCAAGAATTCCATTGGAAAACATGTGGTTGCCACCATGTATCTCCCACCTATTGATGATGAGGGTCATATGATTTTACAACTAGAGGCTATCTTAGACACTTGGGAGAGGCAACTAAGAAACATGGTGATTAGAGAATATCTAATTCGATGGAGGAATCTACTTGATGAGGATGCCACTTGGGAAGGAGAGAAGATTTTGCAACATCCTTCTTTACTGTTTCTTGAGGAAAAGCAACATTTGGGAGGGGAGGACTTTAATATTCCCAATTAGCTTTTAGCTAGTTGGAATATTATATGTTGCTTCTATCCACAGCTTAGTGGGGTAAAGAGACCCTTAAATCTCTTTAGTAGGAATAAACCACTTCGAGTATAAATATGGATCAGTTTAGCTAGCTAAAATAATGTAACCCTTGGTGTGGAATTGGGTAATGCATGTATACTGGGTCAAGATTGACCAAATCAACAACGCTACCATAGGAGAGAGTGGAGCTAGTGGGGAAAACACAGTTTTGGAGGAGGAGTCTTTGCATGGGAGTAGCATCATAAATGAGTAGGGCCAAGGGTGAGGAAGCTCACCAAGCATATAAGGGAAGTGATGGAAACCATGAGAGGCATTCAAAATATTTGTTATGTTTGGGTCTTATGACTTCTTTCATGCTTCAGCTATTTAGCGGAGTTTGTTGTACTGTTTAGTACAAGGGCATTTCCAGGTGGGAATCCCACACTCTACCTCGGAGAACTTTGAGTGCCCACCCAGGAGAGTTATTTTGAGATTCATTTCCACCATCTGGCACTGGTCCAAGAAGCCACCTTCAACCACAATGTAGTATCCTTGAGGAACTGCATTATTTTGTAGGGTGTTGTAGTGGAGGGTTGAGAAACATTGTTTATGAGCTAGTTTCCTAGTGAAGGGAGCAACCTTTCACCTGGAAAGCTAGGGAGGAGAAGATACAACTGTATATTTTTCATTTCAACCATATTTCAGTATATCTCTAGTGATACAGTGTGATTCAGCCACAGAGTTGCAGTCTGCACTTTTTGCAGATCTTGTGTATTTCAAGAAACCCTTTCCGGGTTATCTTGGGATTATGCTTGAGAGACTAGTTCTCCATTTTTAGCTCCTTTTGATCATTATATCAATACATCCACTTGTTTCCATTTTTGATTTGTAGTAACCCTCACTCGGAATGTGCTGTCATGTACTCCATAATTTCTGTATAGCAACATAATTTGGGATTCTAGTGTATTTGGGAATTGGAGGCTTGTTTTCCTAGTTTGAGTTATTTGTTCCTCAACATATTGTATATTTTTCTAATGTGCTACTTAATATAATGGATCTATTATTTTCTCATGTGTTGCATTAATATTTGTTGTACATTCCAGTTTTGTGTTCAATATCACTCTCTTTCCTAATTTGGAATATTACATCGGTTGGGAGATACTATAGATGCAAGGGCTTCTGTGGCATATGTGATGTCTTAGAATGGAGTTATAGGAACATCCCATGGTCACATTTATACTTGGGAAGTGTTGAATGGAAGAAAAAAAATTACATTGAAGAATTTTGAAGGTGTGAGCATCTCATGCATCTCTGCAGATCCAACATCAACTGTATTTGCTATTGTAGGAAGTGACAATCGAGTCCTCTTGTATGTCCAGATGACAACTTAATCTTAATTCAAATCCCTAAGTTTCACAACATATTATACCAAAACAAGAAAAAAAAACTTACACAAATGGGAAAAAAATGACAAGAATAAGTAAGAGGTAGAAAGTAGCATTTATAATCCAAAAAACTAAATAATTTATCATTTTGAAACCTTACACAAAACATAATCCAATGACTCATTCATTGAAGAATAAATAAGGTTTCAACATTAGGAAATCACTCTGATAGTTTAGGTTCAGACATATATTCAATCAATTCATTAGCTTCACTTGCCCTACCAAAAGAAGATATTTGAGATCCCCCTGACTTCAAGGCTTTCCTAAAATCAATGATTTTCCTACCCATAGAGGGCCATTCAGTGTAATCACTTTGAACTTGATATTGCAGCAATTAATCAAATCCTAAGCCATAAATTTTCTTGAGTTCTTTAGGTGCTAGGTACATAAAAAATATCAGTCAATAGATAGCCCTGATTTATTTTGAGAGAAGAAACAAGGGTCATTATTCAAGGTAAATGTTTGAAGAGCTCAGATATGGAGGAACCCTCATGGTAAAAGAACCTGTAGCCAAAGACAAAAAAATCCATGAATCCAGAACAAATATTCAATACAAAATGTATTTTAATGGAAAAAATAAAACTTTCTAATGGGAAAAATAAACCTTTCAATTTTGCATATTGGTAAGTGGTTGAGCCCGACAAATGTAGCATTTCCTAGATTTCACAAGATTTTCCAAGGCCTCAACTCATGGGCATTCATCATGGAGTTGAACCACCAGGAAAAAAACAATGAATGAAAGCCCAACCTAGATGACTATTGTTGATGAACATAGTTTGAATTTTCAACACAAATACACCAAGTTATCGAAAAATGAACATGAGGGTGATAATTAAACCACACAACGATCTAGTCTGTGATATTTTCATACCCAGAACCTCCTAGAACAAATATTACACCTTTTATAATGTCCCGAGAAGTTAGGGTATGGTTTAAATATTTCGCCAACGTCTCTTTCATTCCTAATGCTGCACACGATTTGGATGATTTCTTACCTTGTCTTCGGCTTCAGCCTTCTATTATGCATTATTCTGATTCCCATGAGTTGCTGTCTAATGCAACATGGAAAATCAATTCATTGGGCTTCACATTTGGTTTCTCTATGCGTTGGCTCAGGTTCCCTGCAAAACGACATTTAAAGGTGCACTATCAACAACTATTTTCTTTCATGACACTTTTATCGGTGCATGACCAACTAGCTATCACTCCCGCTTATTAGTTTCCTATGTTGCACATTTCCATCTTAGGTAACGACACAACATGCAATATTTGGCCTGCAAATGAGCAACAACAACTGGAGCTTATGGACTGTAATATTTTAATAAAAACTATTGACAAGTCTGGCAGGCTTACTACGAAGAATGTCGTGTTGGTACTTAGCATGACTTCTTACTTCATGTACCATGTCATTAAATAGCTCCTATGCAGCCTAGGCCTGCATCCTACAGTTTGTGAATTGGACAAGGAGGAATGAGGAGTGGAGATGGAAAGGATACTCTCGGAGTTTGTGGGAGGAGCACATAAATAATAAGTGCATTTTGTTCATCGGAGGGAATGTAAGTGTAGTTACATCTTGATGGTGGGGCAACCAAAGAATTAAAAGCACATGTCATAGTTGGACACATGGAACACAAGTTAATAATATCACAACATTTACATTCTCACAACGATAGCCTCACAATTTGAATGAGAATTTTCTTTTCAATTTGTTGGGATCATTTATCGCATTCAAGGAAAATGTCACTAGCACCCATTCAGAATAGATGTCACCCACAAAAAAAAAATGTAGATGGAGAGCTAAAGTGAGATGATTAAAAAGGAAGGCATATTGGACTAAACATGAATATTTCTTTGAAATAAAATAAAATCATACACTTTGGGACCACCACACATCCTTCGTCCTTCTCGGCACCGGTAAGCCTCAACGCTACTTTTCTTATGTTTCTAATTGTTTATGAGATAGGCACAACCTGTGGCCAATTATCTGGTAAAGAATTTAACCCTAACCTTATCTAGTAAAGAATTTAGCCCTTACCTTTTTTTTTCTACGCTTTAAGAAAAAATGCAGTGAAAGCCACTCTAGTGCCAAAGTCAAGAAAAAGATTTACATTGGTGACCTTCTCTCTCATAATTTAATATACGACTGTGAACAAAGTATCCATATTATTATAATATATAAAGATGGAAAAATTAATTTAATTCTATATTTTTTCCAAAATGTGCCACTACTTATATGACAATGGGAATTGAAAACGTCAAGATGCAAGTCACGGGGTGGAATATTACTATGTGGATTTTTTAATATTTACTTATTTAGCTACTAAAATATCATCATTTTTTACTAATTTACGCTAGTCAACATTTTTATTTTTCCCTTGAATTTCAAATGTAAATTTGAGTCAAGATAATAGCTAAATGGTTTTTTTTTTTTTTAATTAAAAGGACTTCACTAAGACATAAAATGTAGTAAATTACTTGAGTCAACATTACGGTTTGGTAAATAAATAAGGGGAAGTGGATGAATTAAATTTCCATGGTGTTTAAATTCCAGTGCACTTTAATGGATTGGTAGGGCCTCATAAAATAATATTTAGTATTATAAAGAGGGGTCCATGACGGAGTTTATTCCAGAATTTTCCTGAGGTGTGAGGGATTTGTTAGGACGATGTTGACGTATAGTGATTGAGATGATTATGCATTAATTTTTTTTTAACGTGGATGTATATTTTACATTACTTATCAAAATTTCTAGTTGAGATTGCAATATACTTAAATTGGGTGACCTTGACTTAAGAAATTGCAAAGTTTTGTTGTTTAGTACAAAAAGTAAAGATTCACAGATATCGAGTTGCTCCTGAGTTGTGCTAGTTTTAATTTCATGATAGTGTATCATATCTAGGAGAGGTTTATGCATTGTATTGTGTACCGTAGGCATTGTATTTTATTTAGTGGATGCATTGTGTACATTGTGAAGAGAAAGTAGGTTAGGGATTGATGCATATATTTGTTTATTTAAGGTCGGGATTCCTTTAATGTAGGAACATTGTTCTAAGATACATGGAAAAAATATCCAAAAATACATACCTGATAGCTATGGAATAATTACAAAATTTTCCAATGTAGTTGTGTTTCCAAAAATGTTATTGTTCATCCATTTTGTTTGATGATTTTGTTTATTCTGATATTCTTCCATTGGTTGATTGTCATAGGACTCAAGAAACACAACGATACATGTCTAATAGATAGAAATAAATACAGAAGATGAAGACAATCATTTGTGCATATTCCATTTGTACCTTTCAAGGTACACTAAGTATGGAATTTAGAAAGAAGAATAAGCATATCAAGCTATCAATTCTAGAGTTAGATGAGAAAACGAATGCTCCCCAAAAATGGGGATTTGAAATTAGTGGAGAAACATTTTTGGTTCATTAATCCCAAATGAAATGGAGGCATCATCATGTAAATTGTTTGATTGTCAAAAAACTTTTAGATTATGGTGCTACCGTAATATATAGAAACAATATAACACCAACTCTTGTTCACACAACTCTAGGTCATGGCCACTTTGAAGCACTCCTATTAATAATAAAAGAGCATTTTGTCTTCCATTAGGAAATCTTTAACAGGGTTCAAGTATTCATATTCCTAGAAATCATGTGACATTGATTCAATGCTTCCATGCAGTTTGTCTACTTGGTATGGTGAAAATTTGTATGGTTATGCTCCACAAAAAAATAGAATATGGTTCTCAAATTTCACGTGGTTCAAGTTTTTATTATATGTCTGAAAAGACACGAGCCAATAATTTCTGATGCTATTTTTGCGATAATGGTTTGTTACCCGACGCTTTTGGATGTGGTGAGGACTCTAAATTTCAGTTGAGTCACAAGGATCTCCAAGAGTCTCTCCATTGCTGAATGAATTATCACCTTAGATATATGCCACTGAAAATGGACACTTTCAAGGATTTAATAGCTCACATAAATGCTACTTATGATTTAAGACAACTGAATGAAATTTTGTTTACTAATTTTTATCTTCAACGATTTTTTATATGTCACGATGTTTCTAGAATTTATGCTCTCGTTTGCAACATTTGATGCAATTGCTAGTTAATTTGTATTTAGAATCATATATATATATATATATATATAATTAATTAATTAATTAATTAAATTGAGTTTAGATTATGTATATTTTAATATTGTATAGAAATTAAAATTGGATAAGGAAACAATTTATTCATCAATAAAATGTTATCACTAAAAGATAACTTAGTTATTCTTTAAAATAATCTAATTTTAAAAATAATAAAATTGAAAATAGATATTTATATTTGTCAAAGTGTTTTAGCTTGAGTCATTTCATAAACAATTGTTTCCCAATTGAATAGGTTTAATTGTGATTGGCCCATTTATAAAATGATTTGAAAAGCAATTTGTTTCGCGATTAGATTATTTTTATTGACCATAACTTAGAAAATAATATTCCTAAATATTTATTTTCGAATATGTATAATTAATTATAGTTGTTTTTTTTTTCGAATCTCTTGTTTTCCAATTTTTTTTTCTACTTATGGTTTGAAATTTTAATTTAGAAGACAAATTAATAAGCATCCTATATTTCTATTTATGAGAAAATAGAAATATTTCTTTTTAATAAATACATGCAAATTATATGGTTAAATGAAAAATTGAATTTGTTGGATAAGTAATTTGTAAAATTAAAAAATAACTAAATTTTAATTTAGTTAATTAATAAATAAATTTAATTTTAATTATTTTAATTAATATAAATTTTATGAAAATTTTATGTTTTTATTTAGTTAGTGAAAACAATAAATATGAAATTGTGTTTTTAGAGAGTCTAGTTGAACTAAAATCAATACCGACAATAAGAATTTTGTATACATATATATTTATATTCGAAATTAAGTTTTAAATAGTTATTTAATGAGTTTGGATTTAATGCTCAAATTTGAAGAGTTCTTTATCATTGATTTCCCGTTTCTGTATGAATATATATAAGCTTCCATTTTTCCAGATATTCATATTCTTCTACTTTAACTTACCTATATTTAAACTAGACTATAGTTATTAGCTACTATGTAGCCTGTTATTAATAGTAAACTTTATTAATATTATTATTATTATTATTATTAAATATTTTGAAACATTGACCATGACCAACCAAGGTTGAAATTAGTTGACTAAGGTTGGCCTTAGTCTACCATGGTTGACTATAATTAAATATGGTCAATCTACATTAACTAAGGATGACTATGAATGAACAAGATTGTTTATAGATTACTATGGTAAACATAGGGTTGATCAAGTTATATCATGATAGTAATAATAATATAGTCAACTTTAATATTAATGTTAATATTAATATTAACGTCGACATTATTAGTCCTCAACTATATTTTAATGTCTCCTCCCACATTTACCCATTTCTACAAGCTCGCGAGGGAAAACATGAGACATGTCACTATGATATGACATGACCTCCAAGTTTTAGTGATGGAAGTGGGGCCGAGAAACTAACAATAATTTTTCATCCCTCAGGGAACACATACCACTAAAAAGGTTGCAAACCACCCCTAGTGATCAATCCCTCAACTAGAACCCTTTTTCACTGAACTCGATCCATAACCACGCCCTTGACACTGCATCCATGCAGTTGGAAGCCTATAATTTCATTCAAGGAATTTATTCCATGAAATTATGACCCAAAAAATCTATTTACATTTCAATCGGTCTAGATATGAGCCACTTTTCCAGACTAGCCTCGAGACCATTATCTAGAACTACTTGTAATTTTCTAGAACAATGAATAAGATGCCAATAATGCTAACCATTCAAACTCAAGGAATAACTTGACCTCGACATGCCTAATCCATGATAGAAATTTCTTTAAACATATGGTAAACATGTAAGCTATAGGTCATGAATTCAACCTAATCATAGGGATTTGAAATTCATCCAAGAATCACCAACAAGGCTCTATTACCTCTTTAGAAAGTTGCAATAACACTTGTTAGCCCATGCATTCATCAACCATTCAGTAACTTATCAAGACATGTCAAGAGACATAGATAGAATACATCATATAGCCAACAAATAACTAGAATAGAAACTATGGAAAACCAGCCATAATGTCAACATGATAACCAACACAAGTGCTTATAGATCACAATAGGAAAATATCTCTTGTTAACATATGAAAATGTCAACCAAGTCAAGGACTTCCACATAGCACCTGACCATAGATTGAGCTTAACGAAATCTCTCTTTCATCCAATCAACCCCACATCATATTACAAGCATAAATGTGGGATATCATGGGATAAATCAAGACAAAACCAACTAGGGCTTCCAAAGGAAAAACCACATCAACCCTCAACCATAGTGATCTCTCCTATATGGTCCAAAAATCACTAAAATTAACCAGATCAGTCTCTACCCAAGTTTTCCAGGGCTCTAGGAACTAGTAATTCAACCCACAACTAAATCAGGGCTCGAGAGTGTTTCTTTCACCCATGCCTCCAAGGACTAATAACTCAAACCACAATGCTCCAATTAATTTGTCCCAACCTACAAGCTCCAGGAACCCAAGTTGTTTTAGGACTTCTAGAGCATTTTTTTCCAACCCATATCCATAGGGAGCCTAAGAACCAATTATAAAAAAGAGTGGGAAACCCGCACCGCCATGGCTCTCTATGAAATGACAAGGTAAGGCTCTAACCACTATAAATATAGAAAAATATCCATGCCAATGATAGCATACGAAGAAGGAACGACATACATACACCATGCATCCAAAAACCAACAAGGAGATCACACATGCAACCTCTTAACTACAAAGTGTCCAAGATTGTGAGACAATTAGAGAATGAAAGGAGAGCTCAACTTAAAACTGTCAAAAGCTCTCAAAAGCTAGCAATTGTTTTCTGAAGCCTTTTTATCTTTGATGCTTCTATTTTCTTCATTTTCTTCATTTTTCTTCTAATTTCCTTTGCATGAAAATGTGAGTATCTTCACCATCCTTCTCTCCTATTTTCTTTTATTTTCATAATTAAATTCCAATTATTGCCTCTTTTCCTTTGTCAATGCCTTTGCCAATTTCCATAGCCATTAATTAATCCACAATTGATACCCACTATAATGTTTTTCCTAACATTCATCTTGGCATACATGTCCCATGACCTTAGTCTTATTTTATTTACATGAAAAATCAACCAGGTGCTATTGCAAACCCATCTCCCTTAGGGGAGCACCATCCTTAGTGTTCATTGACACTTGTAACTAGCAACTTCGCCACTTCTCTTTGCCTCTTCTCTCTTCACCATAAACACGCCATTCTCATTTTTCTCTCGCTGACTCTCCTCTTCCACTCCCAATTCCTCCACCAAGAGCTTTGCCACAAAGGGACGATCATGTTGGAAGGGTCACACTAAGATGGGGAATCGTTTCCTGATGCACTCCAGTGTTGAGTTCCAACCGAAATGGCTCACATGTCCACCCGTAGAAATATTCCCTAATATTTTTGATTGAGGAACCCAACCGAAAACTACCAAACCCCTACACTCAGACCAATCATCCACACTACTGTACCTTTTGATGAATTCCTGCAAATTCAATGGAATGGAGGAAATGAAAGAAGGTCCATCCATGTATTCAGGATCATTCAGTTTCTTAAATGCCCATAGGAAAGACTGCCCACTGGCTTCAATCCCTACCACAACCTCCTGCCTTTGATGGATTGAAAGAGTGATCTAGTTGCTGAAATTGAAATATATTATAGATTTAGGCTCCTGATAATTAAACCATTTCAATCTCTCTAAATTTGATAAACTGAAACTCCCAGGTGAATAAGAAGTAGTATTTTTAGTAAGAATGGGGTCGATACTCTAAATAGGGTTCCCAAATGTGCTTCCGAGGTGATCTACCATCTCTGCTTCCATCTCGTAGAATGCGTTAACTAGGACTTTACTGCACTGATTAAAGTGTTCAACAAGGATGGTGAATACATATTTAACAAAATATAGGTTTCCCTTGAAGATATCATGAAAATAATGTAGAAAATCACTATCACGCATTGAGATCACCTTGGGGAGGCCTTGCAGATTTACGAACGGAGGAAGATTCCCATCATGATGTAACAGGGGAAGGTTGTTGAAGAAGGAATGCTTGAGAAACAAGGTGTAAGCTCTAAATATGGGGAATAATACAATATATATGTTTAATTTAGTGGCAAGATCCAGGAGAAATATGGGCCCAAAATCAAGATTTATAGAGGTGGGTCGAAGGAGGACAAGTATTTCTCGCAAAGACGGTTGCATCTTCTCCATGGCCCAAAAGAACTCTCCAAGGGTGTGATAGGGGAGGCGTTCAGTGTTTTCGACGCCCTGGGGAAACCCTGGGAGAATAGGCATGGGGATCTCTACCACCCTAACACGTGAGCCATCTAATTACGCACTACAAGATCACTTGGCATTCACAGGAGTGGTGACGAATATGAAATTGAGATTTCTAGAGGAGAGAAGTTGACAAAGTCACATGAAGGGTATAATGCGGCTGTATCCAAGAAACTGTAACATCACAACGTCAAAGTTTCCTTCCACCATTGTATCAGTCTGTCAAACACCAAACTGCAAGCACTCAATTCTCATTCTCTTTATTATGTGTTTACTTTGTAGGTTGGACTTTTATCCAGTTTTGGGATCTGAGGGAAAAAAATTGTGTATATTTGTTTTAATTTCTTGCCATTTTTTGTTTTTCTGTTTGAAGAATTTATTTTTATAGGTAATTTATTTATTTACATGGTTAAAAACTACATTTGGTATCAGATAATTTTCGTCTTCAAGGGGACACCTTTAATGCTGAGGGGTTTTTCTAGGCCTGTGGTAGACCTTGTTCAGTGGGAGATCTGCGATATCAATGCAATGAATGAATATGGAAAACAATGGAGACATAAAGATTGAGAAATTTTTTGGTCATATTTATGAGTTGTGGCAGGTCAAGATGGAGGATCTCTTAGTGGACCGAAATCAGTAGGTTGTTGTAGATCTAGGAATGACATTGACATAAATATTGGTAGAAGTTTGGGCAAAGTCAGATCGGAAGGTGAAGAGAAAAATACAAGCGTGTCTCTTAGACTATGTATTGTTGAATGTATCAAGGGAAGCTACGATGAAGGATTCGTGGGTCATGTTAGGGACTTTGTACCAATCTGAGTCTCTAGTGAACAATTGTTTCCTACAAAAAAAGTTGTAAAACCCGAGGATAAAGGATGGATACTCGACAAAGCATATGAACGCCTTTAATATTCTGGTAAGCCAATTTTTTTTTGTTGATTTAAAAATTTCAGACGAAGATAAGTGCATCGATTTGTTTTGTTCTCTACCAGATTTGTGGGATAGTTTGGTTGCTTCTATAGGTAGCAATACAAATACCTTGAATTTTAATGAAATAGTCTCATCCTTGTTGTCGAAGGAGAGGAGGCAAAAAAAATTGGAGAACCAAAATAGAGATCCATTTTCTATACGAGGATGATCCCAAAACAAAAATAAAAATATGTCCTTGAGTGGGAAATCTAAATATGGAAGGAGATCTAAATCTCTAGAATAAACCTTTATAGGTGTAATGGAATTGTGGAAATGAAGGGAACTATAAAAATGAATATAGATATAAAGCATTGAGAAAGGAAAGTGATCTGATGACACTCCTTCTGTAGAGGTGAAAACCACCTCAAATGAAGGTGGGGATGTGTACTTGGCTTCTTCTCCAAGTACACATGTAAATCATGAGACATGGTTGATTGACTCAGGTTCATCCTTTCACTTCACTCTCCATAGGGGGTGGTTCTGTTAGTATGAGAAATTTTATGGTTGTGATGTCTTCTTAGAGGATGAAACGAAGGCTAGAATCATCAGACACAGAATATTCAAGCTAAAGTTACAAGGTGGAAGGATTAGAACAGCTCCTGGTGTTCTGTATATTGGGAAATTGGCCAAAAATATGATTTGTGTAAGAAATATGGATGACGCAGATGTAAAAATAGTGTTAGAGAAATATACCTGCAAGATGGTTCGGGGAGAAATGGTATTGGTGCAAAGAGTTCGGATTGGAACTCTATACAAGATTCTAGGTAGAATTGTTATTGATGGGTGCAACGGTTTTGTGGTTCCTTAAAGTGGAGCAGAAAATGTAGTGGTCTCTGGAGAAAAGATCATGCTATGGCATAAAAGGCTTGGACATATTGGAGAGAAGGGCTTTCGAATATTTCATGGTAATGGTATGGTATAAGTTGTGTATAATTTCTCCCTAGATTTTTCTTTTGGTGAGCATTGTGTATATGGGAAGCAGAATCGGCTGAGTTTCCCCTCTGGTGCTAATAACATGAAAGGGGTACTAGAGCTTGTGCACAATGATGTTTTTGTATCTATGTCAGTTCCATCACTGGGTAATTTTGTGTATTGTCTAATTTATAGATGAATTCTAAAGGAATACGGAGATATATTTCTTTAGGAAGAAATCTGAATTATTTGACAGGTTTAAATAATTTAAGGATCTGGTGGAAAAAAAATCAAAGAAGAAGATCTAGGTGTTAAGGGAATATAATGGCGGAGAGTTCTACAAGAAGGAATTTTGATAGTTTTGTAAGAAGTGTGGTATAGCACTACAAGCGACTATTCCATACACACCTCAACAAAATGGAGTTGTAGAAAGAATGAAAAAGACATTGATGGAAAAGGAAAAAAGCATGCTTAGTGGTACCAGGTTAGGACAAGAATTCTGGGTAGAGGAAGTGGAGATTGCATGTTACCTGGTTAACATATCACCTTCATCAGTGTTGGAGGATAAGAATCCACATGAAGTATGGACTAGTAAGAAACCATCTCTTTCACATCTGAGGGTATTTTGTTGTGATACATATGTACATGTTTCAAAGGATAAAATAACTAAGTTGGATAGTAAATCTGAAAGGTGCATCTTTATTGGGTATAAGGATGGTTTAAAAGGTTATAAGCTTTGGAACCCAAAAATAAGGAAGGTAGTACACAACTGAGATGTGGTGCTTAGATAGGTAAAATATGCTATTACACATGAAGTCCTACAAAAGGAACATAAGAAGATAGAGTTTGAGCTAATGGAGGAATAATCAAACTTTAGATCACAACAAGAATCAAAAGACGGAGAGCCATAAAATCTAGTTTTGAGAAGATCAGTTCGAGAGGGAAAGCATCTAGAAAGGTATATTCCATCTACTTTATGTTCAATTTCTTCTTTATCTATTACTCATGATGATCCAAGAACTGTCAAGGAGGCAGTAGATTCAGAGGATGAAAAACTCTGGAAAGAGGCCATGGTTGATGAAATAACATCTTTGGACAAAAATGAGGATTCGTATCTGGTGGAGTTTCTGATTGGAAGAAAACTAGTGTTTAAGAAGAATATTAATGTAGAAGGAAAGGTGGAGAAATACAAATCTCAATTGGTAGAAAAACGTTATTCCGAGGTGTCGGGAATTTATTTCGGTGATATTTTCTCTCCTGTTGCCAAGTTAGCTTATATTGTATTACTTTTATCTATTACTGCTTCTTTTTACTTTGAGGTAGAAAAGATGGATGTAAAGACAACATTTCTTCACACGTATTTGATGGAAGAGATCTACATGAAGCAACCTGAAGGCTTTGCAATGAAGGGTAAAAATAGCTACCATGTAGGTTAAAAAAGTCTTTGTATGGGTTAAAAAAATCACCAAGGATGTCATATCAAAAATTTGATATATACGGGGATTTGGCTTAATGAGAAGCAAATTGGATCACTATGTGTATTTTAAATTAATTGGTGACCCTGTTATTTATTTAGTCTTGTATGTGGATAATATGTTGTTGATTGGATATGACAAAGAAATTATCGAGGATTTGAAGGCCCAATTGTCCTCCAAATTTGACATGAAGGAATTTGTTGCTGCAAACTATATTATGGGAATAGAAATTAAACAGGATTGGGAAAATAGGAATATTTGGTTAAAACATAGGAAGTACATCGAGACAATATTGGAAAGGTTTAATATGAAGGATAGTAAACCGGTGAAGGATCCTATTCTTGTAGGTGTAAAGTTATTTGTTGAACAATGTCCTAAGACCCAAGAAGAGGAAGAGGACATGTAATGTGTTCCATATGTGAGTGAAATTGGTAGCTTTATGTATGCAATGGTTTGCACCAGATGAGACATTGTACATGCAGTGGGAGTATTGAGTAGGTTTATGTCAAACTAGGGAAGGATCATTGGATAACAGTGAAGCAAGTTTTCGGTTATTTGCATGGCTCTAGTGATTATGGTTTTTGCTACCAAGGAAGAACATGATTGGACAGAGTTTTGAACATTTGTGGCTTTGTTGATGTAGAAAGGAATGGAGATCCAGATCAAAGAAGATGTACAAGTGGGTATGTGTTTAACCTATTTGGAGGAGTAGTTAGTTGGATGAGTAAGAGGGAGTTTGTAGTGGCACTTTCAACTAAGGAGGCCGAATACCTAGTAGCCACTCATGCAAGCAAGGAAGCAGTTTGATTGTAGAGATTTTGTTCAAGTATGGGGTTGGTGCAATGAGCTATAAGGATATACTGTGATAGCCAAGTGCATTTTTCTTGGATAAGAACCCTTCTTATCATTTGAAGACAAAACAAATTGATGTTTAGTATCATTTTTTGAGGGATATGGTTGAGGACAAATAGGTGTTGCTAATAAACCTGGACACTTTAAATAATGTTGCAGATGCATTAACAAAGTCTGTGAGCACTGAGAATTTTTCTTGGTGTAGAGAAACAACGGGTGTTTCTAGCCTGGACCAATGAAAAATATCTCTTGTGACTCCCGATATGGAAAGAAAAAAAACAAGTGGTACAATATTGGGTAGGTGTTGTATTCTTTCCATGAGAACCCTCAAGTGATTTACTTTGCACCGAGCGTAGTGGGAGGGTAACCAGGGGGGGGGGGGACAGGGGGTAAATAGCCCCCCTTGTCGAGGGGTTTTCACGCACGGGGTCTGGGGTAGCAACTCGAGAATTAATTTTTTAATGTGGATCAAAGGATGGGAGGCAAACCCAAAGATTGTGGGAGGACCTACCCAAGGTTTTTTGCATGAGGTTTGCACATGGTTTTGGGCATGTTGTTTTTTCTCGCCATGGTATTTTGTAGATCTGGTCAAGGGAACTACGGTTATGCTCTAATCCATCATTAGTGTATTAGAGTTTATGAATGTTTCGACATGTATACATATGTATTGTAACATTGAAATGAATATAATTGAAAATCGATCTGGTAGTCCTAGTTTTAGGATCCACCAGAAAATCTCCATATATATTTGTTTTCAGTTATTCTCATTATTTCTTTTTATATTTGAAGAATCTGGTTTTTGTTCTTATCATTGTTTATTTTTATGTTTGAAGAATTCATTTGTAAATAATTTCTGTAGAGAATTAAAACCTACATCAACCCATAATATTTTCAAATTTCCTTAAAAAATAACCATTTTTTCAACCATAACTTTTTTCCAATCTTACAAGTAAACCACCTAGTCCCTAAACAATACCACCTCTCAATTTCTTTTTTTATTATTTACATTAAAATATTATAATTCATAGATTTACACCTATAAAAACCATTTTATGTTTTTATATTATTTTTATTATTAAACATGTTTTCAATATTTTATTATTATTAAATTTAATAACGTCTAAGTTAAATAATCTATATACACCATTATATTTTTTCTATTACAGAAGAAGAAATAAAACGACATAAAGCTGATATATTTGGTGATATATTGTTCGTTTGAAATAAATTACACTACCTATCCATCTCCACTTTTTACCAACTTCAATTCAAAGTTCTAATTATAATGGATACCTTCTAATCACAATATGAAGGGTATGTTGTTCCTTTCAAACAATGCACATTTCCTATCCATGTCGACTTTTGATCAATTTCAATTTAAAGTTCTAATTATTCTAATCTTCTTACATATTACTACAGAGTTTTTATTCCAAGGTTAAATTGGAGTTTATTTAATGTTTTATGTAATATTGCATAAATATTAAAATTGAGATAAATATTATAAAATATTGATTGTGTTGATAGGTGCTTTACAATTTAATATAAGAGAATTGTGTAGATATAATGTAAGAAAGTTTGTAAACATTTTTACATGCTAATTTAATATGTTAAATTTATAAAATGTAAAGAATTTTTAAATATTTAATAAAAAGTTATAAGTAATATAGAAGCCAAGAGCGACATTATAATATCCCTAAAAAGTTAAAAGTAATAAAAATAATAAAATTCAATTTTTTATATTATAATTTTGTTCACTAATCAATTTATACATAAAATAACATAATAATATGCATATCACATTAAAATATATAACATATAAGTAGTAGCTATAAGTTAAGAATCATGTTGTCTTATAAATTAAAATAGTGATTTTGTAACTATATTTAAATTTAATTAATAAGCAAATAAAAATTTTAATACTTATAATAAACTTATCATATAAAAATATTTTTAACCATGAATATTCACGCCAAATTCACCATAGATATTATTAATTGTAAATATTATTTGTTACAATACCATGGGCTAATACATAAATCATCAATATCACATGTCCAAAAACTATCTCTCATTTCACAATCAAATTATTTGATTTAAATTTAATTTATAATATTTTTGTAATTAAATCTAAAAGAAAAAAGATTATAATTACTTTTGAGATATATCTAAACATTCTATCACATCACATTAAGATATAGTTATAAATTATGATCCATTTTACCATGATACATAAATTTGTAACCACATTAAATTTGCTTAATAAGCATATAAAAAATTAATACTTACAATACCAAAAGACTTTTAATCATGGATATTTACCCAAAATTCACTCAAACTTTATCATAGATATTAATAGCTTTGTTATAATACCGTTGGCCAATACCATGGCTCATCAATACTACATGCCCAAAAACCATTTCTTATTTCACAATCAAAATATGTCATAAATATATTTTTTTAATTTAATTTTATCACATTTTTTCATACACTCCATAAAATTATATAAAAATAAAAATAAAAAATAAAATTATTAATGAAAAATAATTAATAATTAAACTAACCTAGATCTATTAATTCATCTATCGAGTTTTAAAATGAATAAAATTTCTCGAAATGAAAACATTTCTTCAAAAAATTTACTCCAAAAAATACACTTTAAAATAAATTTAAACTAATATTTAATAGATTAAAAATATTTAAATTAATTTAAATAACTTATTATATTTAAAAAATTATATTTTTTCTTTTAGGATATGCCATAAAGAAATAACTTAAATGAGAATGAATAGAGTGAGGGTATTCAACAAAAGTGAGTAATTTTTTTTTTCTTATCTAATATTAATGGAGGAAACATGCCCAATCATGATAGCGTCGTTAATTAAACATAATAAATATACATAAATATAGGTTGTTTTATTCTTATTATTCTTAATTTTAAATATGGTTAAAGTAAGTTTCAATTATTTTAATAATATATATTTCTATTATATTGTAGTTCAACATTATTGAGGATGCCATCCATGCTATGACATTCTTGTTCACATGATCTATGTAGACGACAATTTTATATTTGTATAGAGATCTTTAAAGAATGCGATGTTACATTCAATTGTCATTGTAATTATAGGATTATCATTATGATCCATAAAACGAAATCGATAACAATTTATACTTTAAAAAACTGTTATTGTTATTTTGTGGGATTCTTTGTATGGTTATTTTATTTTTATTTTTATATTGAATATTTCATTATAGATTATTTTCCAGTTTTTACTTATTGCAATATGTTTTAAAGCTTTAAAAATTAGTATCTTAATGGTTGTTTCATTTAATGTGATTTCCTTGTTTCCAGGTTAAGGAAACTCATTTTATGGAATCTTAGGTCACATTATTTTTAAGTTTGGATCATAATACTAAATAGTTTTAATTTTCCTTGTTGAGGAACTTATGATATGTTTCTTTAATGGTTACTTTTTGAGGTAGTTAGAAGTTGGGAGATATTTGTGGTAGAAAAATGTCATATATAGATTTATAAATTGGAAAAATTTTATGATCACAACCATTTTGTGGTAGGAAAATGTCAGGTATAGATTTATAAATTGGAAAATTTTATGATCATAACCATTTTTGGAATTTGAAAATGAAAAATATATATTTTTAAAGAAATTTGAAAAGGAATACATCATGAATTACATGAAAAATGAGCGTAGGACATGATGAATGAAAATCCCATGCATTTTATTGTTTACAATTTATTCATGTCAATGTTAATAATTGTGTCAAGGGAAACTAGAAAAAATAAGCTTTAGGATAAAATTTATTTCATGTATGAGGCTAAATTCCCCTTGAATTTCATATACCCAACGAATTTTCATGTTCTAAAGATGAAATATGGTGATAATATTATTAATCACCTTAATTCCTTTAAAGAATTTAGTAATTAGCTCAAGGGAATCAATGAAAAGGTAAAGGGAAATTAGAGATGCATAACCTTTCACTGTAGCCTTTTGGATACTTTGGAGAAAATTATAGTTTCTAATACTGAAGCTACAAAGTCTCAATATGGTTGACACCATGGGTTAGTCGTTGTAGGAAGAGACCAAGATAAGAAATTATAAAATTAGCATCGTTTCATAAGGATTGATGACCAAGGGTAACTCTAAGGAGTGAAATAATGAGATATCTAGTGGGATGAAGTATGTATCTAAAGGAGGTTGTGCTAGTAAAGGTAGCAAATGAAAATAGTTGTTTCTTTTAGAGTTTCCAACTAAGATGGGATAGGAAGATTTAGAGTTAACGTTCAAAGTATAAATATAATGTACTTATCCCCATTAATATCCTTATTTATCAAGATAGGAATTCTTTTTTTCCCTTTCCAAAAGTTAACCTATTTTAGCTCTACCATCCCCTGAACTACTAAACAATCCCTCAAGAGACCCATCTTTCCAAGGTCAAATCATTATTTAAAGATATATTGGACTTGTTTAAAATAATTTAAATTTCATAATTTTAAAGAAACAATCATATTCATAAACTATATTTCAAAAACCCATTAGCCATTTTCATAAAATGCACACTTCCAAGTTAAAGTGACAATTTTTAATAACCATTTAGGTGCTTTGAAAAGATCTCATTGGGACCTTCTTAAAGATGTGCCTGATGTGTAAAAAAAGGCTTTTAGCCTTATTCAATAAGTCTCTTATGTTTCAAATTACCTTTGTAATGGTAAATTCATGGGACTCTTTCAAAATGAAACCTTTCGCCGCTTTCAAAACATCCACCTAATAAAATGTTGGGCCTCTTCAAAACAACATTATTTCAATGTCACCAATACATAATTAGGTTAAATTGAAAGAAAATATTTCAAAAAATCCTTATGGACCATTAGGCCCATCTGAAATAACATCTATTGAAACTCTTTAGTAAACCACTACAATTCTTTGCACCTTCACTTCTTCGGAATGACATCTTTTAAGAACATCCAATCGACCATAAACTATCTTCAAAAGATAATCTTCCTAGGTTCAAAAAAGAATAAAAATAAATTTCTTTGTGAGAAAAATAAAGATAAGCCATTAACCCTAGTTTAAAAAATAACATTCAATTTCACCTAATATACCATTCGGGTGGATTTGAAGAGCATATGTTTGAATGCCTAGATATGCCATCCAAAATAAAAACATATTCTTTCAAACACAACTAGAATGCCATTACATAATTTTGAAATATTTTCTTTCAAGAACAACCAATGAGCCATCTGTTGAGAATTTGAAGCGCTGGTGTTTAACACAAATTCTCTTCTTGATTATTACTTGTGAGCTTACTTGATATTCTTATGTCTTCTCTTATTTATATTATTTAGTCTTCCATCAAGTAAATTATCAAATTACACAAGACATAAAGTTAGGCTCTGAGAGCCAGGGAAAAACCTCTCCCTCTTAGAGAGGAAAACCCGCAAATTCTTCTTATAGATATTCAAATGAGAAGTACCATGACCAAGACTCAGACCCTTGACCTAGTTATGCTTCCAAGACCTTGACACAACTTCTTCTTCTCTTTTTCACCAATCTGTACTAATCTGACTTTATTCCTTAAGTTATGGATAGGACGATAAATCTTATATTTACCTTCCTTACTTCCATCTTTAAGACTGATTTTATTCTTATGATCATTGTCCCAACCTTAGAAAATTATTCCTTTAATATGATTTCCTTTAATGGTATACTCTAGGATCTTAGCTTATTTATGGTATCAAAAAACAATATATATTACCACTGTAATATATCCTCACCTTGGCTGAGATAGATTAAACAAAATGACAATTAACCTTCTCTGATAGTCTCCTGAAGTATGTAAGGTAAAGGCAGAGAAGTACACATTTTTCTTATCTTGTTATTCACACTAATTTCTTGATCTCTCGTTTGCTTGAGATCCACACTGAAATTATGCACTTCCTTCTTTTTACACCTCAGAACTATTTGTATTTCTATCATATGTATTATCCGTAATATTTTCATAGAAAATATTCACATTTCTTCATTTGAATAGTCCGCATTGTATATCTTGTATTATTCGCACTTCTGTCATGTTTTGAACGCACTTCAGATCATGTATTACCGGTGCTGCATTTCATTTATTATCTGCATTGTATATCATTTATTATTTGTACTTGTTATTACAGAGATCACCGTTGAACATTGTGTAAATGAGCCACATGCATAGGTCTATATATAGAGACATATTTACGATATTGAAGCCGACCATACGTATAGCTTTTAGGCCAACTCCTCGAGCCGTTTAAAAGTTGACTTGTAGCATATCATAAGTGCTTGACTTCCAACATTGGTGAGGGTTATTACAAGCCGTTTTTAGACAGGGTCTTGGAGCATTCTCTAGACTCGATCCTTCATATGAATGACACTTTATTATATTTATTATAGAAGACACAATCCCTAATAGACATCAAGAAGAAGTATATCTAATATATAATAAACTCTTGCTCGTGAAACCCATGAATAAAGTAAAAAATAAATTTTATTATCTTTGTCTTCTTCTTTACATAAAATACATAATTACATAGTGAATATGAAGACCGACCTAGTTACAATTTTCAACACTCCCTCTTAACTAGGGAGGTTTTCATACAGGTACATGGTCACTTTCAAAATGAAGAATCTCATAAGAAGAATCAGATTGGTAATCACATCTTTATAGCGTCATATCAACCAACATTGTCCTACTGCAAGGCCTTGACTAAAAGCCCTATCTCTCAATGAGACAATGGGCTACAATGTTGGAAAGACACATGACTTATAGACACCATAGTCATTGTCTCTCCAATGTACATACTCCACTCGGGTGTTCTAGAAGTATGACCTTCTTGGACTATTCTTTTCTTGATTAGCTGGCCATCAAAGAATATCGATCCCCAAATACTCTTATCTTGAATGCCCTAGCACATTCTCAAAGAGTATCGAATGCCATATGATTACCCGATCCTCCATTCTGTCTTCCCAAGTGAAGACCAGAATGATGTGTCTATCTCTCCCTCTCAGCTAGGGAGGATCCATTCCACAAGGGAATGTACTCATTCCTATATAAGGAATGCACCTAAGCTCATTCTTAGGAATTACCGAGTTTCTTCCAAGTAAGAAACTGATCACCAGGCTCCCTCTCAATCAGGGACCTGCAGTAGCAATGGTGAGACACCCTGCTTCTCATGAAGAATTCCTCCCCTCAATGTCATGGATTTCGATATTTGAAGAATATTCAAATTTTGACTTCATAGGGCACAAATCAATCATCACTTTCAGTCACGAGTCATGTCAACTATCAAAAAGTGATTCATTATTTTTTCTCATCTAGTCCACCGTTATGCCATGCTGCTTTTCTTCGAATCATTTCCAAGGATCATACTTCCTTTCTCAAGATTAGAAGCCCTACACAAATTCATCGAGATAAACATATACATATGAAATTTAAAACAAAATTTACCCCGATGATGATCTTTCATCATGACATCTTCATGTAGGCATCAACATCATTTATTCGTATCTATACATCTAGGTTGAGGTATTTTTTTGGCTGTATATCTTCTTATTTACTTTACTTTTTGTCGTAGCTCACATCTTTCCAAGAGATCTCTTAGTGACATATTCTTGGCTTCCGAATGATAACTTCCTCTTGACATGGTTGCATTTCATGATATCTTCCTTTATGCACATTCTCCACTCCCAGGAACTTACAAAATTTCTAGTTTCTCGTTTATATACAACAACCTCATATTCCGGGGACATATTATGTTTATTTCATTTTTCAGTGCACTGAGAGATCCTTCTTCATAGATCATAGTTCTAAATATAGAAGTATATTACCTGCAACCATATGACATGACTTCATAACATACAGTGTCAATATATAAATATATACATACCTCATGTACCTTTTTCCCTTAAGTCATCCTGTAGCAATTTCTATAGAATGAGGAGTTTCATTATCTTGGCATGCTCCATAAATATGTCATCACATCCCAGAATATTGTTTCCATGATGATCCTTGATCTTGATGATTTCTTTCCATTAGTAATGTTATTAGAGAGGTTTTCCCAGGAGCTATTTTACTCAAAACTCCTACCATTCTTTGATCAGTATGCTACACCGCTTCCTATCAACCAACATAAATCACTTAAAGGAGAATATGATCTCAATCATAGTGGAGATCCTTCGGTTCCTCTTCCTTAGATTTCTTTTCATCATGTTCTTCTCTCATTTCTGAGATATGTGCTTCTTCTCTATTTCTCTTATCCTTTTAAAATTTACGACAATCCATTTTATAATGCCCATGTTCATCTCATCCAAAGCATTATTCTTTGTCCATACTATTCTAAGGACCAAACTTACCGAATATTCCTTTATTCCTCAACATGATTGCAAAGGTTTGATTCCCTTCACTTGATATTGACGTAACACCTCCAGATTTTCAATCTTATTTCCTCTATTTTACATAGACACCCTAAATCATGGAATGGTGTGGCTTCCTTCTTCTTGTATTAATCTAAAGTGAAGTTTCCCCATTCATCTGGTAGATGATTCTCCCTCTTCCCGCAGATGATTTCAGAGAGATTTCTTCTCCTACAGTAGTCACAGAGAATAGCTCCACCAATTTCTCATATATTCTTTTGATGATTCTAGATTTGATACATCAGAGATGAGAGAGTCTTTTATGGATTCTGTAAGAATCCTTTGGGCTCTTATATCTCCCTTCATGTATTTGGCATGAATTCATTGGCCTTGTCTTCCATGCAGGAAATTTTAAAACCTTAACCAGTTTGTTGCTTTCTTTGTAAAGAAGAAATTTTGATAGATTTAGAGAAAGTCATAGATACTTACTTGAGTAGATGCTTTTCTTCTTCTATCATCTTGATTAATTTGAAGATAGTTGAATATTCATTTGAATGGTTTTCTTACAAATGAAAAGTTCTTCAAATAATAAGATTTCTCCTTTTATGATGTCAAAGCTTTTAGATGTGTCTTCCCGTTTGATGGTGATTGATGAGGATGTTCTGCTGCTTCTTTGAAAGATCAAGGATGATAGGTAACTTGCCTTGAAGCTTTTGATAGAAATACTTTGAGATGGAAATGAACTACTGGCACATTTAAGATGATACTATAATAATATCTTATTTCTTTCACTATGGAAGACTGACCTTTCTTTTAATCAAATCCTTGGTTTGATGCCTTCCATGAAATCTGATCCTTCATTTTCTCTATTCCCTTTCTAGCACCTTAGCTCTAATCCCATGTTGAGAATTTGGAGGGATGGTGTTTAATACAAATTCTCTTCTTGATAATTAATTGTGATCTTACTTGAGATTCTTATGTCTTCTCTTCTTTATATTATTTAGCCTTCCATCAAGTCAATTATCAAAATATACAAGACACAAAGTTAGGCTCCTAGATCCAGGGAAAAACCTCTCCCATTTGGAGAGGAAAACCGGAAAATAATTCTTCTTATAAATATTCAAATGAAAAGTACCATGACCAAGACTTAGAACCTTGACCTAGTTATGCTTCCAACACCTTTACACAACTTCGTCTTCTCTTTCTCACCAATCTGTATTGATCTGACTTTATTCCTTGAGCTGTGGATAGGAAGGTAAATCTTAGATTTACCTTCCTTACTTTCTTCCATCTTTAAGACTTATTTTATTCTTATGATCACTGTCCCAACCTCGACAAATTATTACTTTAATATGATTTCCCTTAACGGTATACTCCAGGATCTTAGCTTATTTTGGGTATCACAAAACAATATATATTACCATTGTAATATATCCTCACCTTAGATGAGATAGATTAAAAAAAACGACAATTGACCTTATGTGATAGTCTCCTGAAGTTTGTAAGGTAAACACAGAGAAGTAGGCACTGTTATTATCTTGTTATTAACATTAATTTCCTGAGCCTGCTTTGGTCTGAGATACGCACTGAAACTATGCACTTCCTTCTTTTTACACCTCAGAACTATCCGTATTTCTGTCATATGTATTATCCGTAATCTTGTCATATGTAATATCCACATTTCTTGATTTGAATAGTCCACACTGTATATCCTGTATTATTCGCACTTATGTCATGTATTGACCGCACTTCATATCATGTATTACCCGCACTGCATTTCATTTATTATCCGCACTGTATATCATTTATTATCTGCACTTGTTATTACATAGATCATCATTGAACATTGTGTCAATGAGCCACAGGAATAGGTCTATATATAGAGATATATTTACTTTCTTGAAGCCGACCATATGTATAGCTTTTAGGATGAATCATCCAGTATTTTAAAGGCTGACTCGTAGCATATCATAAGTGCTTGAATTCCAACATTGGTGAGGGTTATTACAAGCCATTTTAACATAAGTTCTTGGAGCATTCTCTATACTTGACTTTATATGAATGACACTTAGTTATATTTATTCTAGAAGACACAAACCCTAATACACATCAAGAAGAATTCTATCTAATATATAATAAAATCTTGCTCATGAAACCCATGGAGCAAGTACAAAATACATTTTATTATATTTGTCTTCTTCTTTACATAAAATACTTAACTACATAGTCAATATGAAGACCAACCTAGTAACACTTTTCAACACCATCTAGTCACTAATAAAGATATTTTTTTTCTATATTATAAACCCATATAGTTAATTTTTGCAGAGATATTATTAATAAATAAAAGAGACAATAAAACATACACATGGCAGATGCTTAAAAGAGCTGAATTGTAGTGCTATTTTTTTATATGTTCATTTTTGTATATTATAATACAATATATATATATATATATATATATATATATATATATATATATATATATATATATATATATATAGTATCCATAAACTACATTTACCCTAGATTAGAATACAATTATATTTCCTTAATCAAAACCACAAAACCATGGGATAAACCACCATGTAACATAAAATTTATAAACGTAAAAGATGTGCACTGAAAACCACCAAAAACATGTACAAAAACTAATTGAAAAATATTTGGGGAAATCGTTTACCCCCATGTATCCCTCAACTGTGTTCAATGCAACATACAAGACATGTGAATATTCGTACAAAGAATATAACACATACCAAACACTCTCCCACATGTTGTTTTATTTGCACACTGGGGGTTAGAAGAGTACATCATCAATAATCTAGGGAAATAATTCCTATTATTTTTTAACAACAATAGAACTTCTTAATGCTCATATATTTTTTTAATTAATCTGCATCAATCTTCAAAGTGTCAACCTTCACAAGAAACACCTTTTCTTCAATAAAATCTATAACAAATTGATATTGAACACAAACATGCTTTTTCTTAGAATGATATGTTGGGTTTTTCACAAGGAGGAGTTCACTTTGATTATCACATTTCTAACAACCCTGGTTAAAATCCATGTAAAAAATATAATAGCAAGGTCATGGGACACGTATTCCAAGATGAACGATGGGAAAACATCCTAGTGGGTGTTCATTTGGTTATTATGGATAAGGAAAATTTCAAAGGCAATGTATAAGGATTTGGAAAGGCAAAGTGGCATGTATTAGCATTTATTTATGAAAATAATGGAAATTAGGAGAAAAAGAAGGTGAAAGGTCACAGGTTGCATGTGAGGAGGAAAATCAAGGAAAATAATGGAAAATGAATAAAATAGAGGCCTCATGGATAAATAGGCTTATGAGGACTAAGTTCGAAAGATTTTGGCTCAAGCATTTGGTTAGTGCAGTTTTCAAGCTCTCATTATTGTCTCTCTCTCTCTCTCATACCATTGGACACTTAGATTTTCTTGGAGCACTCTTAGAGAGTGTGAAATACTTGGAGTATTGGAGCAAGAAGGAAAAGGAAGGGAAGGAAAGCGTGAGAGGAAATTGGGATCAACAACTACAATGGATTTTATTTCAAGGTATTGAGTTTCATGTATGTTTTCCTCACTAGTTTTGGAATACATGGCATATGTATTTCGTTTCCTGGTCATAATTTTTCATTGGCATGGAGGATTTCCTGGATTGACAGTGGAATTTCCTAGCCTTTCCATTTCTTAGATAGCCATGGTCTTGCGGGTTCATTTCATTGCCTCTTTTTCTGGTTGGTTCTCATGTTATTTGGCTATGGGTTGAGTTATTAGTTCCTTGAAGCCTTTGTTGGAAAAACACACTGGAAGTCCTTGTTGGTTTGAGTTACTAATCTTGGCAGCCCTCATTTGAAAAATGCTATGGAAGCTCGATGAAAATTGTGGGTTCAGTTACTAGTCCTGGAATCCCTGGTTGGGACAAACACTCTAGAGCCCTGGACAGCTTGGGTAGAGACCAATCTGGTGATGGTTGTGTTGTCCGGCTATGAGGTGCAATCACTGGTTGAGGGTTGTGGTGATTTTTCCTCTGGAAGCCCTAGTTTTGTTTTGATTGATGATTTTTATGAGATCCCACATTCATGCTTGGAATACGGAACTGGGGTGAATGGATGAAGAGATATTTGGCTCAGCCATGTCTATGGTCGGGTGGAATGTGCAAGTCCTATACTTTGTTGCATTTTTCTTATGGAAATAAGAGCTCTTTTCCTCTTTATTGATGGGTAAATATTATTGTTATTATGTGTATTATATGGTTGTTATGTGACTTAATTTACGTTGTTTACATGGTGGTTATGAATGTGTTCTATGATGGTGATTATGTATGCCTCTCATCATGTTTTGATTTGTAAATTAATGGACAATGTATCTATGCCTAATTATATTGTAATGAGGTTAATGTGATGAGGAAACAATTATTCTTAGAAATCCTCAGATAAGTATGAGACCCATATGCTCAAATATATTATTTAAACATGTAGATTACATATTTGTGACATGTTTGATGAAATTCATGTCATGGAAAGTAGGGGTCTAGTCAATTTCTTGTTTTATTGTTTTATTTTACATCATTATTCAATTTTTATATTTCATTTATGAAAGTGTTATGGTGTTCTGGGTAGTGACTTACGCTTTGGGCCTGAAAAAGAGGCTCAAATCCCGGGGACATTTTCACAGGTTTGAGGAAAAACATCCCTGGATGCATGCATGCCCATGATGTGGGAGTGTCCAGAGCCTCCTAGATGCACCGTTTCCCATATCAAGGGATTTTCTAGGGGCTTAATGGTCTAAAAGCTCAATAGGACCTAGGGGATGGATACCGGAGTGGTTGGAATGGCTCCTGGGAGTTCTGTTGTTGACATGGAAGGTCTGTTTGATGTGTTTCCATCAATTCCACATCCTTAAGGTCACCTAGGAGGTTGAATGGTATCATGGTAGCATATCATCACATGTTTACCCCGGTTGGTCAATTATTGGGGTAGATGTGGGAGGAAGGTGTTGCAAAGGAGTATGAGAGTGTGGTTCACCCATTGGAATGGATGGATGATGTGTGTTGGCCATGCATTCATGTGGGTTACACGTGTATTAATCATCCTTATGTTATATATTCTTGTTTCATATGCATGTTTTCGGTCATGGTTGTAGTGATGTCACCATGTGAAAGAGGATTTTGTTGTTTTGAAGTGAATCATCATGAGTGTATGATTGTTTATGCATTTATACGTGTTTTTCATGCATACATCTTAATTGCATATGTGTTCCTTGTGCTTTTGGTCCACGTGCTTGTTGTGTATGTATGGTGGTGGTCATTGTTGTAGTTGTGTCGCCATGTGGAATTTGATGGTATTGTTGTTGGGATGTGTTAGTCATGAATGCATGTTAGTTGTATATGCATTTGTTATGCATGTGAGTGTCTATATGTTGTTATGCATGCATTTTCATGGGTAAGACTGTTGTCCATGAGGCCATTGTATTCATTTTAGTTCATCATGATGTTTTTGGTATGTTATGATGCTGACGTGTTGGTTGAGATAGAGCAGGAAATGCAGATCATCAAAGTGAAGTTGCAACACTAGAATTTGGGGGAAGAGCAGATCATCCTATAGGTATTGTATGTTTGGCAGCCAAGTATGTTGGTTAATGGTTTTTATAAGAATTAGGGTTATGTACATGTTTTTTAGTCTATTGTTGTTGTGGTTTCATCTATGATAGAAGTTAGTGAATCAGTGTGGTCATATGCATATGTGTCGAATAGTCTTGAATGAAGTAACTTGTTGTTATATGCTATTTAAATTGATGATTATGTTATATGATTAACTAGTTGTTGTTATATTTTAGTTAACTTGATGATCAGGGTTATTTAATTAAATATCTTGATGTTATATGTATCATAATAATTTGGATTGGCCTATGGAAATGGTTAGGATTATGATGTTCAGGTATGATTTAATATGTTGTGATATTAAGTCATACTAATCTAGACTGACTGTGCATATGTGATTTTTATGCATGAATGAAAATTGTTTGTGAGTTTATGATGTGAATATTTTAGCTAGTTACTATTATGGATATCATGACATTATTTATGTTTGAGTGGATATGTTGTGAATTTATATCGTGCTAATATATATTGATTGTTAGAGAAGATATCCTCCCTTGAGATACATTAAGATATGAGTTTTCTTATGTCGTGTGCTTGGTGCTTAACTCTTTGATTAGGTCATGTATATGGTGTTGAGTGTTTTCTGTTTATTAGGTCCCCTATTTTATTTATCTAACATGGTACGTTTATAGTTTGTTTGAATGATTGATTAATCACATGATATGAGTATGTGTCTCTAATATTGCACGAAGAAATGGTTTTGTTTTAAGATTATTGTACTAATACATGAGTGTTGAGATAATTGATATGTACTTGAGTGTAAGTAGGTGATAGTTGTATCATTATGTATTATGACTGAAGCATGTGAGTTAATTATTGACTATGACATTCCGTTGTTAGACTTCGTAAAGGTTGGTTTCAAATTTATAAATATGTTGTCTTGATATTTTAACATGTGGATGACATGTGTCTTTAGTTATACAAATGTCATTACACAATACAGTAAGGTAACTAGTATATTGTATGGTTATACTATACACTAATAATTTTTTTTTTTATGGTGGTATGATGTAGGGGATTGCATGGAAAAAAAAGAGACTTCCATGAAGTATTGGAGAAGGATTAGGTACAGTTTTCCCTGGGAAGCACTAGGAACCATGGGGGTTGATTCATGGTCTTTGTTTCTAGTCTTGTGCTTTTGATATTTTGTGATTTTTTATGTTTGATTTGTGGCTTTTTTTATGTCTGGTTCAAGGAATTGCCACTTTTTTGTAGCATCATATTGTTTTTTGTTTTTCATTATCTTATTCTTGTTTGTTATTATTTTTGCATTTTATTATTTGAGAGTCTTGGGAGTTGGTTGGGAAAGAGGAAAGTTAATGGAGCTTATGGAGAGATGTGCGGTACCAAACAGGTAATGTAAGGACTAAATGAAGCTTAGTGCATGAGTAAATGGCGGTGGAAGGTAAGAATATGATAGTCGGTTGGACTAGTGGAGTTCATTGGGAGAAATGGACGATGACAAAGCAATCATGAGAAATTTAATCAAGTAAAGTTAAGTAAAGGGATTTGAGGTATTAGATGCCTTGTCTAAGTTGGAAAATGTGGTTCTTAATGTTTTGTATGTTTTCCAAAAATAAGGAATTTATCTTAACCTTTACCTTATGCTATATGGGAGTTATGTTGTGATCATGATCATGTTGATGTTTTCTGACAGGGTTGTCATTGCCCATAATTTTTTATGTTGATATTTATATGTATGTATGTATGTATGTATGTTGTTGTCTGACAGGGTTGTTAGGGATCATTCTTGTGGAGGAATCATTGCTTATGTAGGTAAATGACATGAAGAAGTTCTTGTTCTTATGAGTAATCAAGTGGGAAGTGTAACCCTAAAAAATATATGAGGTCAATATCATGCGGATATGATTTTATATTATGTGTTTATAATATACTTGTGTTTATGTTATGGACAGGTAATGTTCAGGGGTACATCAGCGAAGTGAAAGTAGTGTGATCTGTGACATGCTAGGATAAGCGTGGATAGTGGAAATACACTAGAAGAAAGGTTTCTTGTGGGGTCAGTGTGTGGTATATGGATGTTTAGTACTATTGTTGTGTATATGTTGGAAATGTTGTATATTCAGTGATTGCACCTATGGTGATGTGTACATGTATCATATCTAGTATTGTGTACATATGATGTTGTGTCCTTATTGTATATATGGTTTTGTGTGTATATTTCATGTGTAGTTCTAGTTATAGATGGTGTTATGTACATGTTGGATATGTAGTTTTGTGTACATATCGTACTGTGCACATGTTGGATATGCGGCGTTGTGTGCATATGGTGTTGTGCACATGTGGATATGAAGTGTTGTGTACGTGTTGTATATGCAATGTTATGTACATATAGTGTTGTGTGCATGTTTTACATATGGTGCTATTTAAATATGGTGTTCTATGCATGATTGTGCATCTGGTGTTATGTGCATGTGGTGTTGTGTGCAGGTGGTGCAGTGTACATATCGTGATGTGGTATTGTGTACATGTAGTGTCGTGTACATGTCGTACATGTGGAATTTTGTACATGTGGTATTGTGTACACATTATACAGGTGGTGCAGTGTACATCTGGCGTTGTGTATGTTGAGATTCAACAAGATGATGATTCTAGCAAAAATTAAGCACCTTCACTAGTTAGGGCTTGCAGGCTATTTTTAGGTGTATGTCTATTTTTAGAATGCTGAGCATATTCTGAAATTAGAAGGATGCTGATTCTAGATGGTTGAGAAAATTCTATCTTTAGATGACTTTCTATTTTTAGATCATTGGTGAAGTCTATTTATAGATCGCAAATCTAAAAATAGAATGCATGTCAATTATTATTAGCCCTTAATGATAATCATACAATAAATAATAACTTATTCTCTTGAAGCACTTAATTTCAGTTAACTAATGTGGAAAACCAGTTGGCTAAAAGAATTATGCATTCCAAGGTTGGTTGGTGACTCATGCATGATGGACTTTATTGTAACTGAGTGTGACACAATTGTAAAAAAGTTGGAAGAGTAGGTATGGGAGTTGTTATTTAGTTTAACTCAGTTAAGTGAGTTAAACTCAGTTGTGCTAGTTGTAACTAAAGATACACTAGTGAAAGATGAGTGAATTAATTATTTAATTAATTCAAAAGTAGCGTCTTACTTGCAACTGAAGAAATATAGTAGTTAACTACTTGCATGTCAGATCTAGTGGAGACCCAGTGGAGAGATAGGTGAAAGGGTGAGTTTGACTATCAATTGTGACTATAGTGATGCATTCAATGCATCTACACACACATTGTAGTTGCCAATGAGGATTGCATAGTAAAGGCAAGGCAATATCGAATTCATTCAGGGATCTTCTTCAACAGGGATTGCACAGTGGAGGCAGGCTGTCAGGAGGTAGTAAATTGGTGCATGTGTGAACCAATTTTTTGTATGACAGTGTGAGACGATTTTATATTGTACTGAGAGCTCTATGAGATGAGTCATGTATGAGATTGTTTCATGATTCCATGATATACATAATATATGATAGTTGGGGTTTTTAGCTTTAAGCTTTCCCGGTAAAAATATCTTGTTATGTGCGATTGATTTTTCTTCATGTGTTTGCAATTGGCGATTTAATTTCCTCAAAGAATTGAGTAGAAGGATTCTGTATTTAACAGTGGATTTAATTTTTAGATCAGGGGAGTCTAAAAATACATTATTTTTTTTATAAATTTCTACATAGTATCAGAGAAGTGTTAATCACTGAAGATTGCAATATTGAAGCAGTGCTGAGTTTGTGTTGGTGGAACAATTCAAATTTGCTGCAAGAATTTCTTGGTGCGATAGTTGAGTAAACATTGAAATGGATTTCAATGGGTTACGGTTGGAGTATGCACTCGAGGGCGGCTCAAGCTACATAGTCTGGAAGGACAGGATGGAGGCGATGCTTGAAGATAATGGCTTGAAGGAGTTCATTGATAGCGATGTTCCTAAGCCCACTTCGACAGATGCTACATTACTTGATACCTGTCAAAAGAAAGTAGTGAATAAGAGAATGATTCTATTGGAAGGTGTGAAATACCATATTGTTTCAAGCCTTCATGGCAAAGCCACTCCATTTGCAATGTGGAAGGCTTTTACAGATATTTTCCAAAGCAGTAGCGACCATAGGAAGTTGGTGCTGAAAGATAAACTAAGAAAAATCAAAATGGAGAAGGGTGATAGTATTCCAAAGTATCTCACGAAGTTTGTCCAATGTAGGGATGATCTGGGTAGTGTGGAAATTACAGTTGCTGATGATGATTTGGTGAGTTTGGCTCTCCTTGGACTTCTGAAGAGTTGGCATAGTTATCAAGACTTTGTCAATGGACAGGAAAAACTGCCTGATTGGGAGCGAATTTGGTCGGATCTAGTGCAAGAGGAGATAAGGAAGAATACCTGGGATGGCTCTTCATCAAAGCATGATGATGAAGAGGATTTTTCTATGGCTGCCAAAGTGAGGAAAGGGACGGGGAAGAAATCCCATCCAAAATCTGAGGCTAAAGGCAAGAAGTTGGATTTTTCCAAGGTGAAGTGTTTTCACTGTCACGAACATGGGAATCTCACCACTAACTACCCATAGAAAAAGAAGAACAAGAAGGCTGATGGAGCTACAGCTGGTGAGGCCCTTGCCTCGAAATTTGAACTTGATTTCTCCTTGATCGCATGCTTAGTTTCAAGCACAATGGGATCAGTGTGGTATCTTGATAGTGGTGCTTCCTTCCACATGACAGGAGATAAGGATATTTTCAGTGACTTGGAGGAGAAATATCTCCAAATGCATATAGATATGGGCGACGTGGACGATATAGTGCGATCGAAATTGGTACCATTAAGCCTTCCTGTGACATAAAACAATGGGTCAAACCAAGAGGATAGGGATTCGAGTCAAGAATCTCTACAAGATGGAGGTAGATGGCTGCGCTACAATGGTGGGCAAAGAAGAAGAAGTGGTGAGCCAAGATGAGGGAAATTTATGGCACAGGAGATTGGGCCATCTTTACCACGGTGCCCTGAAGATTTTGCAACAAATTTCTACTGGACTTCCCAAGGATACACTTGCGCAGATAGATTAGTGCAAGGGATGTACTATGGGTAATTTTGTGAAGACCACCTTTCATGAAAAGGAGAACCGTGCTTCAATGATCCTAGAGAGAGTTCACACAGACGTGTGTGCACCATTCTCGGTTGATTCAACAACAAAACACATGTATTATGTTATTTTTGTTGATGAATATTCTCGTAGATGTTGAATCTTCTTCATGCAGAAGAAATATCAAACATTCTCAAATTTTTGTGAGTTTAAAGCATTGGTGGAGAAGGAGTCGAGGAAGCAAGTGAAGGCTCTGCGGAGTGATAATGGTGGTGAATATATCTCGAACGAATTCAAAGACTTCTATATCAAAGAAGGAAATTGAAGAGACCTCATAGCGCCTCATAACCCACAACAAAATGGGGTAGAGGAGAGGAAGAATAGAATGATCGTGGGTGTTGCACGAGCTATGCTACATGATCAGGGCCTACCAATGCACTTGTGGGCAGAAGCATGCAACACTACGGGTTATGTGCAAAACCGATGTCCTCATAGTGCAACTTTTTTTTTGAAGTGAAAAAATGTAGTAAATTGAAAAATGAGCGGAAAATGATTTTCGGAAATCTAATTTCATAAAAAAAGTTTTTTAAATAGTAAAAGTTATTCATTATTTCATTATTTTTGCAAAATTTTTCATGGAGGGATTTGCACGAGAAACATACCTGGAGCAAGAAAGCACAAGAGCACTGCAAAGCAGCAAAATACATTCAAACAATAACACTATTAAGAGAATTAGAATTTGAAACATCTAGTGATGCACACAAAAACCCTATAGTATAGTAAAATTGTTAAATTTTATTATAATAATTGTTTTTTTTTAAGTTTTTTTGGGTTTAATACATGCATAGTAATTTTTTTAAAATTTTACTGTGCATTTTACTATGAAATAATTTGAAATCTCTATTCCTATTTACATTTAATTAAAATTCATAAAAAAAAGAAAAGAAATCCATTCTTACGTTTAACCCTTCTTCTTATTTATGTGACTTCACAATTAGGGATTTTCATTTTAGATTTGTATGGTTTGTATTACTATATATATAGGAATATTACATCTAACTCGCAGGACCACTTGTAGAGTCGGATCCCAATCTCTATCGTTCCTTGCACAATTTTTAAAAAAACAACTTTTGTTAATCGGTGTGTACTGTTTAAAATAGTGCACCGGTGCGTGATTGTAGTATAGCTCACCAGGTGGGTATTGACGAAAAACACTATTTGAATTTTTATTATTATTATTTATCTATGTTTATGCTAATCGATGCTCCGATATTAATATAACGCACCAGATCTCTTGTTGACAAAGAGCACCGTACAATGTTTCTATTGTATTGGCGGTGCATTAATAACAACCTACCACATTTTTTCGTGTGTAATTTTCGAAAGTCACACCAGACGTTTAATTTAGATAGACACATTATTTTCTTGATTTATTTTTTTTACCTTATAGGTATGTGATTTATTGAAAAAATATATTAATGAATGGTATAGGTTCTATATTGATAAAGAAATGACTCACACAAGTTAAAGTAACAAAAATACCAATACCACATCTAGAAAAATAAAAAAGGCAAGTTCTTTGTAAATTCCCTACAAAAATTATTATTTTTGAACTATATGTAAGTTTAACTAATATGTATTGTTTAATGTCTATCATGCAGAGAAAAAAAATGACGAATCTCAATAATATTCTTTCTGATCTAAGACGAGAACAACATAAAATCTTGACGGGAAAAATGCAGAAGGATGAATTAGGTGAATGAAGAAAAACTATCGATCCAATATGAGTTTCTTTTTTGAATTTTCACTAATAATACACCTAAAAATATTATATAACATGTTTCAAACAATCTATTAATTCAAATATGTTTAATTTTCTACAGGGATCAACAAAGAAGAAAATGAATGTTGTTATAAGAAAATAAAAAAATAGAACATGCGAATGAAAATGAATTGCTCCTTAGCTCATTTGGAGTGGTGTTGGAGGTTAACGAAAGGGGGGAAAACAATTACAAAACTTTGAGGGATATAGTGGACCGAATGTATAGGCATTATTTCCACTTACAATACAAAAATCAATCCAATGATTCCAAGAACCAAATCTTATTTAAACTACAGGAAGAGTTTCTAGAGAATTGGTCAATGAGACATGTTAGACTTTTGATAGAAAAGACGTACAGAAAAAGAAGGATTGAAAAAGTAACATTCCTTTAAATGTTTTTCTAGAATTATATGTATATATTACTACAGAGAAATCATTTATAAATATCACCTTTGTTATATTTAGTTTTCATATATCAATATATAAATAAAATAGTTTATTGTCATGTTACTTTTTCAAGAAGATTATTAAAATATCAAAGGATGAACAAGCTTATATCATAAATATGCCAGTAGGAATGTCCAAAAAGGTGTATAAGGAGATGGTCAAAGAAATGGACATAATTGCATCGCACGAGGAGCCATCTCAACAACAACGTGCTTGAAATGTAATATGTAATCATTGAATTTTTCGATTAGGTACAATAAATCATTAATTTAGCATTAAATATTACTTTTCCAGTATTTTATTGCAGAATAGAATAGAAAATGGAACCCATTCAGCACATAAAACATGACGAAAAGGAAGAAAAGGGTTGATATCTATGTTTGTGAGTAATTGTTACTTCCTTATAAGAACTTAACTAGATTTCATTTTTGTATATTTTAAGTTGTTTTACAACAATCATCATTGAATGTCTTCAAACATGTGCTAACATACAAAGAAGAACCATCATAAGAATTTATTTAAATTTAGTTAAATATGGGTTGTCATTATATGTTGGCATATCATAAATTAATTGTGGTATTTGTAAGTATCTATCTTGTTTTACTTAATCTCTGTCTATAATTAAAAGAACAAAAAAACATTTTATATTAAATCCATGATTTGTTATGGGGTATAAAACTTGCACGAAACAAAGTATGGAACTGTGTCAACAAATGAATTGTTGAAAGATTGCATGAAATTTGGTTTTGAAATAATGTGTATAGTTCACGAGTCAATTCTTGTTATGGTACATTTATTTTCTACTTACGTTGATGTATATTATTTAATATTGAAATTTTCATTATTTTCACCAATGTATATACACTCATTACCCTTTATTTTTATGTTTGTATATGGAACTTGAAGAAGAAGAAAAAATAAACACAATGAACAAAACATTCCTCTGAATAGCCCAAGTCATGGAAGTAACTCAATCAGTGACAAATGTTCCAGTGAAGAATGGTGATCAATGTGTTTGGATATCAAAGCAAGGCATTGTATTTTTTGAAATATTTGTCTATGAAATCATATATTTTGTTTAATGTAATGAACATAGTGTCCCAATTGAAAGACAAATAGATACCAATAACTATCTCATTTCATATGAAAAAGGGTATCTTATTCATATAAATACGTTTTAATTTATTCTATTGCATTCTCCATTGTCGCTTTGTAACGTTACACCAATGATTAGATATATGGATGATTAAATATTATAATGAAGAGATGGGAAATCTAATGATATGATATAGCAAATTTATCCAAACATCACATTCAAATGCACTAATAAAAATTTAATTGATATGAATACTGTTATTAGATATGTGTTGACTTTTGATGAATAGTGAACTTTAAAAAATCACAATAATTGCAATGTCACAGGTTGATGTTTCTAAAAAATAGAAAATGAACACTGATGCATGTGTATGATATTGCGCACTGATGCGTTTTTACGATCTATGAGCACTGCACCAAATACCAATACCAATTAGAACGTTCAGTGCATTTTTTCGACGACTACGACCCGGGCGGAGAGGCATTGCATGCACCAGTATGGTTTGCCTTTAATACACTGGAACATTTTTATAACTTAACGGTTCAATGCATTTTTACACCTTAATGGCGTCGGTGCATGCACCTTCTATTATCCCAATGCATATTTTTTGGTGACAAGCACCAGGATGTTGCTAAATTCCCCCAGGCTTTCGAATTTTGCTTTCCATCCCAGTGTGTACAGGTTGAAACGCACTGGTGCGTTCATACATGAAGCGTGAACTGATAAGAAATACATCTGTAAAAACCTCCAACCGCCTAATTTTTGTAGTTGTGTTGAAGTTCTGTTAGAAACTACGTCAAAACCTCCATTGCCAAAAAAAGATGTTGTAGAAAATGTTTTTTTGACAATTTTGGCCAATTTTTTAACACTAAAGACCTATTTTATAACCTCCATTAAAAAATATTTATTGATTTCTATGCTATTTTATTTTATAATTTTTTTTTTTTTTAAACAATAATAATATATTTTTTAAACAATAATAAAAATTAAAAAATCAATATTACATACACTCTCATATTTTGTATGCATTACATGTGTAACTTTTAGCTTGATAAGTGTTGTCTTGTAGCATCAACTATCTCTACAGTTTCACTCTTCATGTTTAATTTAGTTAGTGTAGGATATGGATTCCTAGGATACTATTGTTGAATCCTATAGATATTGGCTTCCAACAATGTAGTATTGGTTGTCTTCCTTGTTGGTGTGGTTAGCTTAGATGTCGGTGAATCTTTATTTGCATGAGACAGTAGTTGGTATACTTCTTGGTTTAAGTGGTTTAATTAGTGTTGTCTTGAAGCGTCAACTATCTCTACAGTTTCACTCTTCATGTTTAATTTATTTAGTGTAAGATATGGATTCCTAGGATACTATTGTTGAATCCTATAGATATTGGCTTCCAACAATGTAGTATTGGTTGTCTTCATTGTTGGTGTGGTTAGCTTAGATGTAAGTGAATCTTTGTTTGCATGAGATAGTACTTGGTATACTTCTTGGTTTAAGTGGTTTAATTAATAGATATATAGATTTCTTAGTTCATTTTGTTAGCTTATGGTGTACTGAATTCTTGTTTTATTATTAATACGCTTATATTTCCAATATTAAATTTTCCATGGTTGAAGAGTTGTTAACAAATCCCTTTTTTCTACTCCACTAATATAGGGTGATGGGTTAGCACCTTCTTTCCATCAGGATCGTGTGAAAGAGAAATTTGAGAAATATCGTGATATCAATAAAATTGGGTTGGCACACAACATGCCTTGTGCAACAAGGATGGGCATTGGCACTGTTACTTTTTTAGCCCATGATGTTGTTGTAGCATTTATAGATGGAGTGAATAATATTCGGTTAGGAGAATGTGATAATAAGGTATCCTCATCATCTTCATTTAGTTATACTTTTTGTATGAGTGTTATGTTTTTTTCTTGCTAAATTATGACCATCTAGGAGTAGGTAAAGGCCAAATTAATATTGGCTGGTCAAAAAGGAAGATTATGGAATTTTCGTGGGGGTTACAGAGTTGGATTTTGTTGGGTAGTACATGAGGTGGTAAGGGCCCATGGGTTTGTGGCCATGCCCATTTTAAAACTCGGAGGTTTGAAGCTCATGGCAGCCATTTCAGTGGTCGCGGAGGGAAAGTGGGAGGTTGTGGAGTAAACCATTCTCGGCAACCCAATTTATATCCACCTGTATCAAAGGGATCTCTGACTTCCCACTATGCACTTTCCACCTTCTCTGTAAATCCTGAATTATCTTTCCAACGATGTCATGTATTTATAATTGGAATAACATCTCGTTAAAAAAGACCCGACATATGTGCCATATGTGTATAATCGTGCATATGTGCATCTCTATTACTATGCCACAAAGTCATCATGGCTTTTGTTATATGATTGTCTTTTGCTTATGCTGGTGATAGTGAAGAAACATATTTGATTTATTTTTGTATATATTAATGGAACATATTTAGATGGAGTTTTTAATAGTTGTTTAAAGCGATAACATAGTCTATGTATTGATAATTTCATTTCGTTGAAGATATAGACATAACTCTTTAGATTTGAACCTTGTTATTTTAGTTTAAATTCGAGAATATAACTCGCCTTGTGCATGAATATTTCTTGATTGATTTCCTTCATTATTTTAATGATAATGATGTTTATAATGTTAAGTTGATATCAATTATAATTTGTAATTCTGCATTTCAATTCAATATTGTTTCATTTTTCATCCATTTCTTCGTAAATAGATCATATCGTTTAATAAGGTGATGATGGATACCATGAAACGTATAAATAGAAGAACAAGATTGATAGTTTCAGTCCTAGGCTTTCATGTGGGTAACCGTTTTTACTTCTCAACGGAAATCTTTGTTATTGGTTTACATTGTCCAACATAGGCTGATGTAGATTACATTACTGCTAGAAATGGTTAGTGGAAAAGATTTCGATATACCAAGGAAGAGAACATGTGATTAAAGAATTCTAAAAATGCAGATCAAATATTCGATTTAATTTTTGAGTTGAATGAATTACAAAAAAACCCAGGATAAGGACCTTATTGTGTTTTATATCGCTGCATTATTAGCATAATAAAAATAGAGCAAAGTGGCTCTAAAAACAATGTACCTACGATATGAAACAATATTCTCTTAGAATGTAAGCTACAAGTTGGAGGCAGGAAAAGGGAATTTATGAATATTCCACGTCGTTGTTTGCAGCCCAGATTACTAGTAGCAAAGATATTGCAACGAAGGTGTAGTTTAACCATTGTAAGAGCTTGAAACAAGTAGAACAAAAATAATTGAAAGGTTTGATATCAGAACCTCACTCCTTTCTCATATACACTTTGATATGAGAAATTATCAAAAAAAAAAAATTATTATGTAAAGAACACTTTAACTCTATGTAACAAGCAGAGAAGCTAAAGTACTTCAAGTAACACTTAATTTTTTTTGTAACTATAAAAGAAGCTAAAGTACTTTTAGTAACAGAGCAATTGAGAGACCTAGACATTTTGAGGGACTTGTCCAACTTGATCATGGTAGAAACAACTAACACACACTGAACTTGGAAATGGCACATAATGTACCTGAAAATCCACTTGTAACCCACTATCAGCTGCCATAACTGGTTTTCAACTCCTACCCATAAGACTTGCAAGAAAACCTATGATAAATTTGCGGACTCTCACAGGTGGTCATCATAAATCCTTGAGCAGGCTAGCTTAACAGTTGTCAACTCCTACATTGAGACTTGCAGTTGTGGTAAATTTGTAGGCTCTAAAAGTTTTTACACAAATTTCTCATCATAAATAACGCCATTAGGACAGATCATTTACATCTCAAATTTCATCTATAACACTGACTCTTGGGCATTTTATTTTCCCTTTTACATTATAGGATGTATTTGGTTAATAAAATTCACAATAAAGATTATTTTTATGTATTAATTTTGAATTATTATTAAAAAATGTGAATATATGTTATATTATTGAAAATATTTTATGTATTTTATAATCACTTTTCAAAATAAGATATTGTTTAAGTTTTGAAATTTTAACTATAATGTAAAATTAATTAATTTTGAATTAAATTATAAGTTTTTATTATTTAAATATATTTTTTAATGCAAAAATAAATTCTAACATCTTTAAACCGCGAAACACTCAAATTATATATAATTCCCAATTAAAACTGATGAATCTACCCAATCTCTAATGGCTGTAGGAGAAATTTTCCCAGGAATACCAGTGGTGTTTTATTTATTTATTTCAAATAGTTTAAGTTTAATCGGTTCAGATTTTTTTTAATATAATAGTCAGATCTTATAAATATTCTGATAAAATGATTTCGAATTTTAAACTATTAATTATTTATTTTTAATTTAAGAAACGGACTCTTGATGAACCCTACCCAAGTGGATGTTACTAATTGTATATTTTCAAAGTAGATGCATGACGAATATTCCAAATTCACCACTCGGCGTTAACGGATACTGATATGAGTTGTGATGTCGATCCCTTGTGCGTCACAATTTTGACGCAATACTCGTTATTTTTTTGGGAAAACCTAAGTACTTTTAGAGATCTTCCCTCAATGTTAATATGCGAAGACTCTTGTTTGGAATTTTGAGTTTCTTTACTTATGGTTTTATTTATTTTTATTAAAATTGAAAAAAAATTAATTAAATCGAATTGAAAAATAAATAATTTGGTTGTTAATATTCGAAGACTATTGTTTGGAATTTTGAGCTTCTTCACTTATGGTTTTATTTATTTTTATTAAAATTGAATAAAAAATTTATTTATTTTTATTAAAATTAATAAAAATTAATTAAATCGAATTCAAAAATAAATATTTTGGTTTTTTTAATTTTATGAATGTAATGAAATTGATAATTTTTCAATTTTTACTTATAAATTTTAAAGGGAATTGTTTTCAAATGGCATGAAAATGTGATTTAATTTGAATTTTTAATGATAACTAGACATGACATGTAACCATTACTTTCAGTATCTCTAACACTTTAACATCTTATCACTGAGAAATATCAAGGTTTCTGCTTTTTTCTTCAAGCATTAAAAGATTTGAGATTACCTGCTTTGCAGAATTGACACTTCTCAACTTCCCACCACTCTCAACATAACTAGCATTCTTGATAACAAAAAAATATCTTCAATAAACAATTCTACAACTTGAAGTATATTGAACAGATCACACCATACAAATTCAATTCGATCGATTCAATAAAAATTAAGATGAAAAAATTTCAATTTGGAAAAAAATTGGCAACATACATCTTAAACATTTAAATACATATAATTTTTTTCCATGTTTCTCTTTATTTTCTCTATTTATTTTTAAATTTAAATAGATTTAAATAATTTTAATTAATATAAACAATTTTATAACTATAATTTAGTAATCAAAATCACAACCACACTTATATGTCATCTTTAAAATCTCTATTCATTTCAAAACTCTAAACTAGATCCCTCTAATTTTATGTAAAATCTTTTTATAATCAATATGTCTTTAAAACTTTAATATTCAAAACTCAAAACTACATATTTTATCTAATTTTTATTTTAATATATATTTACCCTCTAATTTTATGTAAAATATTTTTATAATCAATATCTCTTTAAAACTTAAATATTCAAAACTATATATTTTATCTAATTTTTATTTTAATATATATAAATATATATAAAATATTTAAAAATCAAAACTACATCTTTCCCTATCATAATTAAAATATATATAAAATATTTTATACTTTTGTAATATATATATATATATATATTCCAAACATTATTTTAACATAAATATATATAAAAAACAATCTCAAAATTTGATTTTCTTTCCTACTTCTCTGCTTTTTAAACTAATAAAGAAAACATTCTAAGATTTTCTTTCACGGTTGTCTCAGCTTTTGAGCTTCATCTGTTTAGACTATTTAAAAAAACCACGCAAATTTTCTAAAATAGCAATGTCCCTTTTACGTATTGGCAATCCGTTTCCATTTCGTGCTAATTTCCAGTTTGTTTTCAATCTTGCAATGAGTTTCCATTTCCATTAAAAAATCTGTTTGATAAATTTTAAACCATAAACCATGAATTTCGGGTTCCATACGGTGAAACGGATCGAATTTTTAACGAATTATTCGATATTCGAATCGAACTCATGAATTTCCATACATTTTTCGCCGGGCGAATTTGGTAACTATGCTTCATACCACAATCTCCTATCATAATTTATTTAGATAGGATCAATAACACTTGAGGTTTTTTCCCATCTTAATCAAGTGATACCATGATAAAAAATTAGAAGACAGAAAATAAATACTTTCCACAATACAAACTTTACAGTAATATTTTTATTGATAAAGAATAATATATCTATATATATATAATACAAATTATTGACTATGACAAATCTAGATCATGACTATATTGGAAACAACAATATTGAGATTGATTCCCGGTGACTCTTATTGATAACAGCATTCCCTCCAACACTTTCAACCAATAGCATTTTAAGAATCTTCTTAAAAATGATAAAATTTTCTCACCCCAAACTTATGAAAACTTCTCTTTATTTTAACAATGTCAATTTTATATTTTAAAGGGAAATACATTTGATCTTTTAGATTATGAATGATCACCTCCATATAATAAACTATTTTTTTCTAATTGTTTATTCTTTACTGCACCTCAATTTTTTCTTAACTTTATATGCAATAATATTCCTAATATTATTGAGTTGCAAATAGTTTTGTCTAGGGTTTGAAGCAATCTAAGAAAGCCTCTAGTCTTCATTTTGTTTACCTTGATCTTGTACATTGAGTACAACACTCTTTTCATGATTTTGATAGAGAGAATACTCACTTCTATGAGGAAGATAAGATATAACGTATCCCTTTTACTGGCAAATTATAGATCATAAAACACTTTTAAATTTATTCTATATTTCTCCACAATCTAAAAATGTTTAAATGAAAACTTCACAACCATATACTCATTTGATAGCCATAAATTTGTTAATTTACCTCTAATTTAAATTCATAATAAACTTTGTGATATTCATTTATTATTTTCTTAATTTCATTAAATTTCTAATAAACATTAATTTTAAAATATTTATACAAAATTATTATTATTATATATATATATATATATATATATATATATATATATATATATATAACTTTTTCAATTTCATTAAAAATTAATATTTTTAAATTATAATAAAAAAAATAATTAAAAAATCACCAATAATTATTGGTATTTTTTTATTCTTACTACATATATTATTCAACACTATACAATAATTTCTCTATAACAAATTGATATTACTTCATATTTCTTAGTTACACTAATTTCCTTTTAACAATTTGATATTATTTCATATTTCACACATACAACACTATACACTAATTTCCTTTTAACAAATTGATATTATTTCATATTTCTTACGCACACTAATTTCCCTTTAACAATTTGATATTATTTCATATTTCTTACATACAGTGCAATGACCAGAGTAGTGTACAGCTTGTATTACAACTAAATTTATGATATTTTTTTTTCTTTTTTCATAATATTTCAATTTGATTTTGATATTATTTTTTATTTCCGGTTCACAAACCATCATTTTCACCGCGATCTCACCAAGTTATTACCTCAAACCATTAAAAAGGTTAAAATAACATTTCAAATTACTTTAATTTAAAAAAAAAAATATATATATATATATATATATATATATATTATTGTTAGTTTTATTAGTTTTATTAAACAGTGATTTGACTTTTTTTTGGTAACACTTTAAATTGGAAATCAAATGTTTCTAGGGATTATGTTGAATTTTGACATGATTATATTAAAATTTACAATTGTATATGTAGTGTTGGTGATTAATACTTGTTATGTAAAAAATAGTTGATAGTTCAATGGAGTGAAAAAAAATTCAACACATACAAAAACATAATTATAATTTATCAAAGAAAAAGTTGAAATTTTAAAAATAAAAAATTAGTAAATTTAAAGTTTCTTAAAAAATGATTATTTGATTACGATGTGTTTTTTAAGAATTAAGTATATTACCCATATACAAATAGTAAATGAATTGAATCATAATTTGAATTTCACTTGTAATTAAAAAAAAAAAAAACATTACCATGTAATTAATACCTTCCTCTTATACAAGAAGTAATCAATAGTAAAAGCCTAGTCAGGTTTTCTATGTTAATTTTGTCCATCATATAAACTGCATATCCACTATCTCTGATATCTATTTTGCACTTAATTTATGAGCAAAAGGTGCCTAATTTGTTCATCATGCACCTTGCTAATAAACTAAAATACTAAAAAGTGACTATTCTAGCCATCAACATTTTGGCATGTCCATTTATGTGAGTGAATGACCACCAATGTGATCTTGTAATATAGTTACACAAAACCATTTAAGACTAAAGCCGTACATACATCTTCTTAGAAAAACTTATAATTAAAGATGAAAAAGATTCACTATCAATAAAAAATTATCAATTAACAAAACATACAATAAGAAAAATGATAAAATTACATGAAGGTTATAAAAATCTATCAATTAACAAAACATGCAATAAAGAAAATGATAAAATTATATGAAAATTAGAAAAATCTGTCAATTAACCAAACATGCAATAAAGAAAATCATAAAATTACATGATAAATTACGTATATTTATTTACTAATAAAATTAAAATTAAATAAATAATATAAAATTACCATTAAAATAAACCAAACATATTTCCATTACATGAAAATAAAATAAACACATTTTAATCACGTTGTTTATTTACGGTATATAATTAAAAAAAAAAGTACTTCAATAATAATCAAACAATAAAAAAAACTTGTTAATACTAATTCTTAATATATTTACATATAGTACGAGAAACCCTTGAGCACTCATACAAAGGGTGGTACCCACCTTTGGGGCTTCTGCCTCATTGTCACCGTGAGTTTTTTCATCTATTAAGCTACTACTTCTAAACGTAGCCGTAGTCTTACAAGGGAGCTTCCCACGAGTTGTCTGGCATTAGTTTTCTTGGGTTTTGGATCCTTATTATTTTCCTCACCTATAGGCGTCTATGTATGAGTCATAATGTAAAGCTGGTTTTAAAAAAGCATGCTCGTTTGATAAATTATGGGATTACTTTTAACGCGGTGGGAAAAAAGCATGTCAATTTTCCTTTAGTGCAGTAGTTTTGGAGATCATGTTTTTGTTATTTAAATCTCTTTAGGTTTCATGAATTGTGGCACCAACATGTTCCATAAACTTAAAAAGTTATATTTCTAGACCTTATAAAAAATTTTGGAGTTTTAAGATCTCACTTTCGCTATTTATACACGATTATTGTGAGCTTAAAGATCTGAATTTTTTTAATATAGATGACATTACAAGGAAAAGACCCTCTAGCGGAGGTTATAAAGGAGGTTTTTAGTGTTATAAAATTGGCCAAAATTATCAAAAAAACATTTACTAAAATATCTGTTTATGGTTATGAAGGTTTTGGCAGAGCTTTTAACGGAAATTCAACACAACTAAAAAAAAATTGGCCGCCGAAGGTTATACGGATGTTTTTTCAGCGGTGCTCAACTCTATCTTTAACGCATTGGTGCGTACATGTAGAAGGCGCCTTGGGGCAATATAAGGAGAATGCACCGAGCCGTTAAGGTATACAACCACATCGGGCGTAGTATTGGCGATACAATGCATGGGGCTGTTCTAATTGGTCTTGGGATTTGTGCGGTGCCCATAGGTCCTATAAACGACCTGATGCGTGGACTTTTCGAAACGCCCCGGTGCGCAGTATCAAAAAAATGCACCGAAATTTCTAATTGTTATTGGTATTCGTGTGGTGCTCATAGGTCGTACAAACACACTGGGGCTAATAGACATATAAACGCCCCGGTGTGCAGTACCACACAAACACACTGAGATTAATAATTGGTATCGGTATCCGTGCGGTGCCCATAGGTCATAAAATGACAGCAGTGCATATAGACACATAAATGCATCGAGGCATCGTACATCACAAACCCACCGATATTTTTAATTGGTTTTGTTATTTGTGCAGTGCCTATAGGTCATATACACACGCCAGTGTGTTTAACGATACAAATGCACCGGTGTATAGTAACTGACACGCCCCAGTTTTCATTTTGTATTTTTTAGAAACATCGACTTGTGACAGTTCAATTATTTTGATTGTTTTAAATTCATTATTCATCAAAAGTCGACACATACTATAACAATATTCATATTAATTAAAATTTTATTAATGCATTTGAATGTGATGTTTGGATTAATTTGTTATATCATATCATAATTATTGTGCTTTTTTTAAACTCATTATTCATCAAAAGTTGACACATATATATCTTATAACAATATTCATATGAATTAAATTTTTATTAGTGCATTTGATAACAACAATGGAGAACGTAATAGCGACAATGGAGAAGGCAATAGAATAAATTAAAACACAAACACACACATACACACACACGCACATACATATATATATATATAAGACAATCTTTGTCATACAAAATGGGACAATTATTGGTATCCCTTTGTCTTTCAATTGTGACACTATGTCTATTACATTAAATAATATGTATGATTTCACAAACATATTTCAAAAAATACAATGCCTTGCTTTGATATCCAAACATAGGGAGCATCATTCTTCGCTTGAACTGCTATCACTGCTACTAGAGCTACTTCCATGACTTGGGTTATTTTCAGGAATGTTTTGTTCAGGGTGTTTATTGTTTTTTCCTTCTTCACCTTCCATCTACAAACATAAAAATAAATTGAAATGAGTGTATATAAATTCATGAGAATAATGAAAATTGCAATATTAAATAATATACATCAATGCAAATCGAAAAGAAAAATTACGTACCATAGCAACAGTTGACTCATAAACTACACACATTCTTTCAAGATCATGTACGTCCATGCCAACTTTCAAATTTCATCTAGTGGCACAGTTCGATACTTTGTTTCCAATAAGTTTTATACACCATAACAAATCATATATTGAATATAAAAGATTTTTTTGTTCTTATATTAATTATAGATGGAGCTAAGTAAAACAAGATCGATAGATGCTTACAAATTCCTCAATTAATTTATGATATGCCAACATATACTCACAACTCATATTTAACCCAATTTCAACCAATTCCTCTAATGGTTCTTCCTTGTATGTTAGCACCTGTTTGAAGACATTCAATGATGATTTTTGTAAAACAACTTAAAAAATACAAAAATGAAATCTAGTTAAGATGTTGTTATAAGGAAGTAACAATTACTCACAAACTTAGATATCAACCATTTTCTTCCTTGTCATCCTGTTTTATGTGTTGAATGGGTTCCATTTTCTTTTCTTTTCTGCAAGAAAATATTTGAAAATTAATATTTAATGCTAAATTGTTTATTTATTGTACCTAATGATCGAAAAATTCAATGATTACATATTACATTTGAAGCACGTTGTTGTTGAGATGGCTCCTCCTACGATGCAATTTTGTCAATTTCTTTTACCATCTCCTTGTACACCTTTTTGGACATTCCTACTGGCATATTTCTGATATCAGCTCGTTCATCTTTTGAGAATTTCATAATCTTCCTAAAAATGTAACACGACATTAATAAACTATTTAATTTTTATATTGATATATGAAAAGTAAATATAACAAAAGTGATATTTATAAATAATTCTAGACAAACATTTAAAGGAATATTACTTTTTCATTTCTTCTTTTTTGTTGTTGTACGTTTTTTCTATTAAAAAACTAACATGTCTAATTAACTAATTCTTTGGAAACTCTTCCTTTATTTTACATAAAATTTGGTTCTTGGAATCATTAGATTGGTTTTTGTATTGTAAGTGGAAAGAACGTCTATACATTCGTTCCACTAGATCCCTCAAACTTTTGTAAAAGTTTCTCTCCCTTTCGTTAACCTCCAATACCACTTCAGATGAACTAAGTAGCAATTCAATTTCATTTGCATGTTCTTTTTTTTTTCTTTTCTTAAAACAACATTCATTTTCTCATTTGTTGGTCCCTGTAGAAAATTAAACATATGTGAACTACTAGACTCTTTGACATATGTTATCTAATAATTTTAGGTACATTATTAATGATAATTAAAAAAATAAACTCATATTGGATCGATAGTATTTTTTCATTCACCTTAATCATCCTTTTGCAATTTTTCCATCAAGCTTTTATGCTCTTCTGGTCCTAGATTAGAAATAATATTATTGAGCTTCGTCATTTTGTGGCTTTGCATGATACGCAGTAAACAATACATATTAGTTAAACTTACATATAGTTCAAATATAATATTTTTTATAAATAATTTACAAAGAACTTGCCTTTTTTGCTTTTCTTGATGTTTTATCAGTACTTTTGTTACTTGATCTCTTGTCAGTCATTTTTTTATCAATCTCAAACCTATACCATATCATTCATTAATATATTTATAAATAAATTGTCAAATTTTCTGGTAAAAAATAACTCTCAAGGAACTGATGCGCATTTCATTCGATACACACCGAAGTCAGTGCGCTAGGGTCTTCTAAACGCATCGCAAAAACAGAATAGTAGACCGTACAATGTTATATGTCAACAAGGAGCACCGGTGTGTTACATATCAACCATGGCACCGATTAACCATGATAAAATAATAAAAATCGTCCAATTTTAGTTTTTGTAACATAAACCGGTGCCATATTTTAAATATGGCGCACTAATAAAAAAAATTGTTTTTTAATATTTCCACATTACTTTCGCGGTGTGTTTGTACAATAAGCCGCACCGGTGCGCTAGGTAATGCCGAGCGCATCGATAAAAAATAAAATATGTTTTTTTTTAAATTCACGCAAGGGCCTACATGGATTGGGATTCGACTATGCAAATCGTCCCATCAGTTGGATGTATTAGGTCTATATTTGGCAATATAAACCCTATAAATATAAATTGAAAAGTCCTAAACCTGAAATCACAGAAAGATGGAGAAGAAAGGGTAGAAACAAAAAGAATGTAGGGTTTGTATTTTTGGAAAGTGTAATTTTTTTTTTTTGCGAAATGGGACGTTCGCAGTGCGCCATACTGAAATAGCACACCGGCTGCATATTTCACAAATACCATACTAAGAAAAAATATATATATTTTTAATTTCTTATCACAGTATTTTTGTGGTGCGTTGTGATAATAGAGCGCACTAGTGCGCTAAGGTACGTCCGGCGCACTGTTGAATTTTTTTTTTTAAATTTACGCAAGGGCCGACATGAATTGGGATCTGACTATGCAAGTCATCCCGTGGGTTGGATGACTTAGGCTTATATTTAGCAATACAAACCCTATAAATAGAAATTGAAAAGACATAATTCTGAAATCACTGAAACAGAGAAAAGAAAGGGCAGAAAAAAAAGAAATGTAGGGTTTCTTTCTAAAATGTTTTTTTTTGCAAAACAGCACATGCGCGGTGCGCGATAATGAAATAGCGCACCGGTGCCAAAGTTTACATATGGCACACTGATAATTTTTTTTTTTAATCACTGAACTTGCGTGGTGCGCTGGTATTTCAAAGCGCACCAGAGCTCTATGTTACTCTGGGTGCACCGCGGAAGAAAAATCTATTTTTTTTAGCTCATGCAAGGGCCGACATGGATTGGGAATCTGACTATGCAAGTCATCCTGTGGGTTGGATGTCTTACAACTATACAAGCCCTATAAATCTAAATTGAAAAGTCCTAATTCTGAAATCACATAAAGAGGGAGAACAAAGAGTAGGAACAAAAATAATCTAAAGTTTGTTTCTAAAAATGGATTTTTCTTTTTCAATTGTGTTTATGAAAACTGAAAAAAAAGTAAAAAAAACTGCAGAGAAAGTTAAAAAACAATAAAATTTGACTTTGTTCTTTTACTGCATAAAACAAAAAAAACTGCAGAAAAAGTAAAAAAACAAATAAACTTTGATTTTTTTCTTTTAGCATAAAAAAAACTGTAGAAAGAAGTAAAAAAATTAATAAACTTTACTCACAAGATGCTTTGAAATTCTATGCTACAGGGTTTGAATCACCAGAGGTTTGGAATTCTGATTGTAAGAATACTTCTGTTCGAACGTATTCCCGGATCCACAGTGTTCTCGTACTTTGTTCGCTACAGGTAAGTATCCTGCAAATCTCTAGCTAAATTTTTTTGCAAAAATAGTGTAATAATGAAAAGTGTTTAGTATTTAAAGAAATGTTGGAAGAAATTAGATTTTTGAAATTATTTTGCCGCCCATTTTTCAATTTGCCACTTTTTTTTCACTTAAAGAAAAAAAAAGTTGCGCTTTTTTTATTTGTGGTTATTCGTCACCGGTGCGTCCCTTAATCGCACCACACTGGTACCTCTGGGGATACAACGACACCAGTGCCTATTACAAAAAAAGCACCGGTGCGGTGATCTATACATTAGGCACCGAAATTACATTTAGGTGTGTGCACCAAAATTTATTGTTGTTTGTTCAAATGCAGGGAGAAAATATCATAATTATATCCAATGGAAAATTCTTCAAAATCTAGCTTGTTCCATAATATTTCTCAAAGTCCATCGTAGATTTCTCCCTATCCATCTCAAGACGTAATATTTACTTCATATTTTATTTATATTTTCACTATCTAATTGAATTTATGTTTTTTATCCATGTAGTCAATCATGCACAACTTAATTAAATTTATAATGTATACAAATTTGCAGGTTCATGCAGATTCAACATCGAGTTCAGATGCACAAAATATTCAAAGTACTACTCCAAAACGTCGGAAGTTATTATTAGGAGCTGCATACCGCAAGACGCATTTGGTAGATGAAAATGGACAGCCGCTTCACCCTGCCAATTGTAACAATATTGCATCTTCTAGACACAATATTGGGACAATGATGGTAATAATTATAATTTTTTGGTATATATATTGAGTAATATGTAATTATTTCAACATCAAACCAATTTATAATCATGCAATATTGTCAATGTGGTTACTAATTGATATCATATATTTTGTACTAATTATTAGGATTCTAGTGATGGTGAACGACCTACTACCATCTTCCGTTGCACCCCACGACAATGTCAAATCGAGAGAAGACTGAATTAAGAGAAAAAATTAGAGAGGAACGATACCAAGAATGGTTGAATCAACCACCGTTTCAATTCCCACTACGTTGATTCATCAATTAGGAATGACTACAACAATAGTAGTTCTTCATAAGTTGGCAATATTGGAGGCAATCAAATAGAGGTTGGTATGGATGATTACTTAAGAGATACGACCACCATGGATACAATGTTGTTAGATGCATTCCAAAAGAATGATCAGCTAGGGGATGATGCTCATATCACTAACACATTTTTCGAAAGCCTTAAATTTGCTTCCACCACCTCTCTCTTTGGACCTGGCGGTCAGTCAAAGTCTACCTAGTTGGGACAACAATGTTACTATACAACTTGAAAGCAAAGTTTGGCTTGTCGAATGCATGTTTCTCGGAACTTTTGAGGTAAGTTACCATAAATTACTCCCTTATACAAATTTGAAATATAATCAGTACGTCACTGCAAGGAACATTACAAATGGTTAATTTTATGAAAGTTAATAATTATATTGACATTAATGTACATTTATTAATATATTTTTCCATGATCACCAACTACAGGTTATTCAAATATAAGGTTCTTCCGAGTGATAATGTCTTGCCCGGTAGTTGCGAAGAGGCAAAGAAATTTTTGAAAATGTTGGGTGTGGAGTACATATCATATCATGCATGTCCAAATGATTTTATTCTATATAGAGGAGAATATGCAGACAAAGAGATGTGTCCGAAATGTGGGCATGATAGGTATGATAAATAAAAAAATAGGGTAAATCACGTACTGGTCCTCCTTTTGAGATATTGAGGCACATGCCTATAATCCCAAGGATTCAAAGGCTCTTTTTTTGCAAAGAAATAGCTATGTTGCATGGATGACACGCCTCACACAAAAGTGAGTTTGGAGTTATGTGAATCGCAACTGATTCAATAGACATGAAGCATATAGAGGATACATGGCCCAAAAAATTGAAGAATGAAGTACGAAGTCTATGACTCAGCATAGCGATGGATGGCATCAACCCATATTCCCTCCAGAACACCAACTATTCTGTTTGGCCTGTAGTAGTGATCAATAACAATATCCCCCCATGGTTGTCTGTGAAGAATGAACATCTTATGTTGGCTCTCATAGTCCTTGGTAGAAGACAAGTGAACAATATGGATGTCTACTTACAACCATTGATAGATGAATTGAAGGAATTATGGGATGGGATAAATGTAAAAGATGTATAAGGACCCATCGTAGCAGAGAGAAGTTTTATGTTGTATGGCATATGTACTTACACGACACATGATTATCCAGGCTTAGGAGTTTTTTCTCGTAAATTACATGTTTAATTTATTGATTTTTTTATATAAGTAACAATATTCTTTCACATATTAGTTATTTAATTCGACGATGTTGTAATATTTGTTATGATATTCATGATGATATTCTTTAACGTGCCATGCATATTAATTAATGTATACAAATATAAATTTCTTCAATTAATTAATGTATATTAATGTATGCATATTAATTTCTTTAGCACTTATGTTGAGAAATTTCCCATTGGGATGAAAAGGAAATCTATCTTTTATGACCTCCCATATTGGGAGTATCTTAAGATTACCCACTTATTATATCCCATGCATATATTTAAAAATGTTTCATCTTATTTATGGAGGCACATATCATCGAAAAAAAGTGACACATTGGCTGTTAGGAAATATCTTATTACTTCAAAATTTAAAAATAAACATTGACCAAGACGATTAAAAAGTATGAGATCAGAGGTAGGTGTTGGTCCCTCTAATTCATGGTTTTTCAAAGAAGGTGATGTCCCATGGATTTAAAAAAAAAATATGATATTTCTTTGGCAAAGGAAGTTATAATGGGTGTGAGGGTGCCAACTTCATACGGGTCTTCACTACAATGCTGCTTCACCGTGGATGACCATTTATCGGGGTTGAAATCACATGACCATTTGAATCTTCTAAGAGTACGTATATTAATGTCATGAAAAGCATATATGATTTTATTATTTGTTATATTAATAATAAATTTTATCCCAATATGCGGGGATCATAAAATATAACTAATTTTGTATATTATTGCACATTTTTAAAACTTTGCAGTGTCATTATCATTTGTTTGTGCGTGGGTGTGTGAAACATGAATTCCCTCAAGACCTAGGACGTGCCATATCTAAATTATTTGCAATTTTACGTTGGATCACGTCAAAGGATATTCATGTGGCTAGCATTCCACGGTGGCGTCAAGAGATAGTTGAGATGGTTTGTATGTTTGAGAAGGAACTCCCAACGAGTTTCATGGACTTACAGGTTCAGCTTCTAATCCACCTAGTAGATGGGGTTGAATTAGTTGGGGTGGTTTCTTATCGTTGGATGTTCTTCTTAGAGAGATACATGAAGAAATTGAAAGGTTTTGTTAGACAAAGGGAAAAACCCGAGGGGTCTATGGCAGAGGGGTACATATCATATGAGTCTTTCAATTATTCTAGTGAGTACATCAAGCAGAATGGAAATAGACCAGGTGTGGTGATTTGGGATGATGAAAGGGATGAAGACAAAAGAGAAGGAGAGTTGCTCCAAATGAGTGGAAAAAAGCGCTTGATAAAGAGTAAGCGACTTATAATTTTTCAGATTTACAAAAAGTAATTAATATTCATGTTGAACTTTGATATAATGTATATTTCGATCTCTAAGTACTATATAATGTTGGTTTGATTTCATCAGCGAATGCAGAAATTGAAGTAATTAGTAAATTTTTTCTTTACAATTCTGAAGCAACACAACCGTGGGTCACATTGTACGAACAAAACAGGATGAAATGGGATAGTGACAAGAAAGAATTCAGGCATATAATTGTTAGTTCAGGAGAATCTAGGAAATACATAATTGTATTAAAAATTTTACATGGTATCGAAGCAAAGAAGATTGCAAAATTGAAGTAGTAGCTGAGTTTGTTGGTGGAAATAATTCGAATTTTCTATAAGAATTTCTTGGTGCGATAGTTGAGTAAACATCGAAATGGATTTCAATGGTTTGCAGCTAGAGTATGCACTCGAGGGCAGCTCGAACTACATTGCATGGAAGGACAGGATGGAGGCGGTGCTTGAAGATAATGGCTTGAAGGAGTTCATCAACAAAAATTTTCCTAAGCCCACTTCGACGGATGTTGCATTACTTGAGGCATGGAAAAATAAAGTAGCGAAGACAAGAATAATTTTGTTGGAAAGTATGAGAGACCATATTGTCTCAAGCCTTCATGGGAAAGCCACTACATTCACTATGTGGAAGGCTTTGACAGATATTTTCCAAAGCAGTAGCGACCTTAGGAAATTGGCGTTGAAGGATAAACTCAAAAAGATCAAAATGGAGAAGGGAAACAATATTCCTAAGTATCTCACAAAGTTTGTCCAATGTCGGGATGAGCTGGGGAGTGTGGGAATCACGATTTCTGATGATGATTTGGTGAGATTGGCTCTCTTGGGACTTCCTAAGAGTTGGCACAGTTATCAAGACTCTATAAACAGACGGGAAAAACTGTCAGATTGGGAACGACTTTGGTCAGATCTAGTGCAGGAGGAGTTCAGGAAAAACACCAGGGATGGCTCTTCATCGAAGCATGATAATGAAGAGGATTGTGCTTTGGCTGCCAAGGCAAGGAAAGGGAAGGGGAAGAAATTCCACTCAGAATCCAAGGCTAAAGGTAAGAAGCTGGATTTTTCCAAAGTGAAGTGTTTTCACTGTCACGAACATGGGCATCTCACAACTATCTTCCCTCAGAAAAAGAATCTATTAAATACAGAATCCTTCTACTAAAATCTTTGCAGAAATTTAATCACCAATTGCAAACACATGAAGAAAGATCAATCACACATAAGACATATGTTTTTACCAGGAAAGCATAAAGGTAAAACCCCACTATCATATATTATGTATATATCATGGATCATGAAACAATCCCATACAAAAATATAATCTAAGAGCTCTCAGTACAATATACAATCGCCTGACATTGTCATACAAAAATTGGCATAAACATGCGCCAATTTACTGCCTCCCGACAGCCTGCCTCTACTGTGAAATCCCTACTGATCACAACCCATGAATGAATTCAATCTTGTCTTGCCTTGACTACGAAATCCTCTTTGGCATCTCTAATGTGTGTGTCATTTCAACTGAGCACCCACTAATGTCACAACTGGTCAAACTGACCCTTTCACCTACCTCTCAACTGGGTCTCCACTGGATCTGACATGCATGTAGTTAACAGTAGTATTTTTGCAGTTGCATGTGAGACCACTTCTTGCAATTTAATTAAATAATTAATTCACTCATCTCTCACTAGTGTATCTTTAGTTACAACTAGTTACAACTAGCACAACTGAGTTTAACTCCCTTAATTGAGTTAAATTAAATAACAACTCACATAACTACTCATCCAACTCTGTTACAACTTCAAATCACTCAGTTATAACTCAGTCCACTTGCATGTCCCACCAACCAACCTTAGAACTCGAAATTCCTTCAGTCAACTGGTTTTCCACATCAGTTAATGGAAATCAAGTGCTTCAAGAGAATAGATTATTATTTATTGTCTAATTATTATTAAGGGCTAATAATAATAGACATGTATTCTAATTTTAGACATGCGATCTATAAATAGACTTCGCCCATGCATCTATAAATAGAATTTGTTCAACCATCTATAAATAAACTCCCTCTATAAATAGAATTTTCTCAACATTCTAAAAATAGACATACACCTAAAAATAGCTTGTGGGCCCCATCTAGTGTAGGTGCTTAAGTTTCACTAGGATCATCATTGTGTTGAATCTCAACAGGATTATCTAACTTGCTGCAAAAAGTTTAGGGATATATAGGTGGGGATATATCTGAGGATGACTATGCCAATTTATCTGTACCTTATCTTTAGTTGATGTGAAAAATTCCTTGAAAAAATTCATATTGCTGGCTTGCTTCTCATAATTCTAGTTACTTCTTTTGTATAGCTAGATTAAATAGTTTGTAAATTATTGTATATTAGATTGTTGTGTAGACATGCTACATGGGCATGACATTGAGGTAACTCTATTTAGTTATTTTTATAAGTTAAAAATATGGGTTGCATGATTTTTTATTTTACAAAGATTATGTCATTATGTGGTGAGCATTTTTTTTAAATCAATGCCTATATATGCAATTTCAAGGACTACCATAACTCTCACATAATCCTTTAAAGGGTGTTAGCTCAATGGAAGAGAACCTGCCTTATAAGCTGGAGGTCGTTGGTATGAATTAATCAATGATATTGTAGTTTATTTTTAATTATTTATTGGTTTATTCAATGGTGAGATATATTTCTAGATTCATTATTTTATATTGTTTGTAAAGAGACAAAAGTGATGTTGTATTATCTTTCAATTTAAATATTTATTGTCTCTAAAGACAATAGTTAGGATCAAAGACATTGTCTCTTTAAAAACAATGTCTTTAATCCAACAATTGTATTTACAGATACAAAAATGAAAAACAATAATACACAAAAATTGTCGAGTTAAAACAATTTACACAAAAATTTTGTAGCAAAACCTTGACTAATTATAAATAATTTTGGTTACCAATATTTCTAAATTCATTTATTATAAATAAAATAAAAAAATAACATATTAAATATATTGAGATAGTTTGTATAATTATTTTGTGTTAATATTAATTTGTTAAATAAAATTTGAATTTAAATCTGACTGTGTTATTGCCCATATACATTCAGATAGATAAACAGATATCTATTATCTATAACACCTATATTTATATTTATTTATTAATATTATTGTATTACTCTTTATTACCTTCGAAATATATTTACACACTATAAACCACATTTATTAATATAATTATACTAATTTATATTTATATCCAAAATAAATAAATAAACCAACCAACCAAAACGCTACTGAGAGGATACCTAATCATTCATGATATTTCATAGCTACCGAACGTGGACAGCTCGGGACGGCAGTGACTATAAGGATTTGCTTCCGCTGAATATAAGTTGAAGAGTTCGAAATTGATAGACAGTGTAAGATACCGACCATACAGATTTAATTATATAGAATATTGATAGAACTAAAACTGCTAATAAAAAGCTATATGTCACATGTTTCAAATTTTTCATACGTCAAACCAGATTCATATAGCCGAGCCGGGAACGCTAATGGGAGAAATCCAAATCAATTTGACATGCTACGTAATAACAACGCAAGCCTATCCAGGTTTCTAAAAGAAGACCCACCCTCTGCTGTCGCTCTTTCTGCACCTACTTTCAGTTGCAATGCCCTCCTCCTCATCTCTATCGCCTTTTCTCCTCTGATTATCAGCCTGGCCGCTCTTTCCACTTCTTCTCTCTTCACCACAAACACCCCATTCTCATTCTCCTCTCGCTGAATCTCCTCCGCCACTCCCAATTCATCCACCAGGAGCTTTGCCACGAAGGGATGATCGTGCTGGAAGGGCCATGCTAAGATGGGAACTCCTTCCCCGATGCTCTCCAGTGTCGAGTTCCAACCGCAATGGCTCACATGTCCACCCGTAGCAGGATGCCCTAATATTTGCGATTGAGGAACCCAACCCAAAACGACCAAACCCCTACACTCATCGCATGGACTATTGTACCTTTGGATGAAGGCCTGCAAATCCAATGGAAGGGAGGAAATGAAAGAAGCTTCGTTTCTTTCAGGGTCTTTCGGTTTCTTCACCGCCCACAGGAAAGCATGCCCACTCGCTTCCAATCCTGCCGCTACCTCCTGCATTTGATGCACCGAAAGAGCGATCTGGCTGCCGAAATTGATATAGATTACGGATTCAGGCTCCCGAGAATCCAGCCATTTCAAGCACTCTGAATCTGAGAAAGTGGAACTGCCAGATGAAGAAGAAGTAGTATTTTTAGGAAGAAGAGGGCCGATACTCCAAACAGGCTTCCCAAATGTGCTTCCCAGGTGATCCAACATCTCCCCTTCTATCTCGTAGAACGTATTAACTACCGCTAGGTTGCACCGATCAAAGTGTTCAACAATGATGGTGAATATATCTTTAAAGGAGTCTGTTTTCCCCTTGACGATATCACGAAAAGAAGGGAGCAAATCACGGTCACGCATTGAGATCGCCTTGGGGAGGCCTGGCAGATTTACCAAGGAAGGAAGATGGCCATCATGATGTAACAGGGGGAGGTTGATAAAGAAGGAATGCATGAGAGACAGGGTGTAAGCTGCAAATACGGGGAAGAATATGGTATATATGTTCAATTCGGAGGCAAGATCCAGGATAGAGACCGGCCATAAATCGACAATGATAGAGTTGGGTCGAAGGCGGACGAGTACTTCTCTCAATGACGGCTGCATCTCCTCCATGGCCCGAAACAACTCTCCAAGGGCACGATCGGGGAGGCGCTCGGTGTTTTCGACACCCAGGGGCAGCCCTGGCACAGCAGGCATGGGAATCTCTACCACCCTTACGCGCGAACCATCTGCTTGCTCGCTGCGAAGGCGCTTGGCATTTAGAGGAGTCGTAACGATGACGACATTGAGATTTCTAGAGGAAAGAAGTTGGGAGAGTCGCATGAATGGTATAATGTGGCCCTGTGCAAGAAACGGAAACGCCACAACGTCAATATTTCCTTCCGCCATTGTATCGATCTGTCACCCTCCACACTGCAAGCACTCAATTATCGATGTTTCAATTCTCATTGTGATTATTATGTTCAATTTTGAATGTTTCAATTCTCATTGTGATTATTCTGTTTAGGGCGATAGGTTTCCTTTTGAATCAGATCACCTCCAAAAGTTTCGCCGAATCAAATCACCTCCAATTTTTTCGTCGTCAAATCAGATCACCTCCTAATTTTTCGTCGTTGAATCAGATTACCTCCAAATTCTTCGTCTACCCTTTTCTCCGCTTCACATATCGCCTCACATTTTTACGCCCAAAGCCGCCGCCCGCCTGACAGCTGTAAGTGCATAACATTTTATGCTGAGAAACAATCTTCACAATGGCACTTGGCTGACAGGCATTGATCGCGCACAGAGAAAACGACGTAGGCATATCGGGTACCCATATATGAGGTCTTGCCCCCACTGCTTTTATGACGTGCCAATCCATGCATATCATATCGGCACTCAAAGGGGCACCTCCAAAATCATTTCGCTAAACGCCCGATAACGACTTTTGAAAACCAGAGCTGAAAAGCAGTTTTCCATCGATTAATGAGCACATATATGATATATGATCCTGCATTGCTAAAAGCTTGGGTTTCAAGGTTATTCTGAAATGTTGAGTTTTTCCTAAATGGTTGGCGCAGTACCATTCCACCACGCTTTTAGATATAGGGAACACCGAAGTTTTGAAAATGTTTTTATTTTTATTTTTATTTTTTAAATATAAATTTTAAAAATAAAAGTAAATAATTTAAATGAAAAATATTTAATAATAATAATTGATTTCGTTGCCAAAATATATATTTTTTAAAGAATTTAAAATGTTAATTACATAGATCATGTGAACAAGAATGTCCTAGCACAATAAAGAAAATAACTAATATATTACATTTTTATTTTTTATGAGTTAATTTCCAATTGTGATTCCAATTTTAAGAGTATTATTGTGAAAAATATTAGTGTGCTTTTCTTTATATCGATTTTCATATAAATTTTTAATTTTAATTTTATATTAAATATTCTTTATTTATTGTAAAATGTTTCAAAGGTTTAATATTAGTGTCTTAACGATTGTTTTCTTTTATATTTTCATAGAATTTTACGTCATATTATTTTATTTTAATGTTTGGATCATAATACTAAATATTTATAAATTTCTTTATTGAGGCATTCAAATCAGACAATGCTTTGTTTCTTTAATGGTTACTTTTTGAGGTAGCTAGGGTTAATGAGAGGTAGGGGATATCTATGGCAGAAGAATGGCATGCATAGATTTAGAGATTGGGAAATTTAAGGAATCACTTCTAATTTTTGGAATTTGAAAATGAAATTTTTTTTGAAAGAAAATCTAAAAGAGTATATCATAAGTTACATGAAGAGCTAGTTTAAAACAAGATGAATGAAAAAGACATGGATTTGATTGTTTATAATTTATAAAATTCTATATTATTGACAATATGTCAAAAAAAACCTAAAAAAGAAAATTTAAAATAATATTTCTTTTTTGTATGAAGCTAAATCCCCTCTCATATTCCCAATGAATTTTCATTTTCTGAAAATTAAGGATAATGATAATATTATTAATCACCTTAATTCCTTTAAAACATTTATAAATGTATATCCCGCTATGGCATAATGGTATGATTAATATTAAAAAAATTTAGAGTTATGAGAATTCCTTACAACCTAAACTATGAACAATTGTTATGTGGCACGCGGATTTCATAATGCATACGTTGCTAGGAGGGAGGGACTCTATAGGATTCTCCTTTTTAAATTAAAAGAATAAAATTATGATATTAGGGTGAGAAGTTATATATATATATATATATATATATATATATATATATATATATATATATATATATATATTAATTAAATCTGGTTGATATTAGTTAAATGTGAATGGTGAGCGATTTTTTTTTTAATTTACATTATGGATCATAAAATTCTTAGATTTAACAATAAAAAACTAAATGTTATTGATTGAGTGGAGATGTTCATTCTAGATCTCAGTATGATGTGTAAGGGTATCTATCCATTATTAAAGTTGAAATTTTACTCATATCAGTCAAAATAATTTTTTTAAAATAGAAAAAATTAAATAACTATAAAAGAATTTTTAAATAATGTTAACTCATAAAAAAAGGTCACACATGAAAACATTAGATCTTTCTTGCTTCATGTTAGATTCTTATTTAAAATGAATCTATGCTAGTCTATTTTCACTACAATCTAATAAAAAAATACATATAAAAACTTATCATTTAACCTTTTCTTGAAATAAAATTGAATGTCTTTATATTATTTCTTGGGTGCAAATGTCTTTCAAAATCAAATTATCTTTTTGCACTATCATGAAATAATAAGAAATTTTATTAGGAATGTTACCATCATAATTTAAAAGATAAAATGTATTTTCAAAATAAAAATAAATTTTGGTAGTTGAAAGAGAGTATAAAACAATTGCTAAAATATTATAGATGAAAAAAATTGTCAATCTAAGAGAATTCCTAAAATGCTAAAATGCTATGGATTAAAAAAGTTTGTTATATTTATAACATTAAAAATCTGAAAGACTAGAAATATTTCCTCCTACATTAGACTCTAGACTGAAGGGTGCAGTTTCAAATTTCAATCGTAAAAATTCAATGGTAACATGAAAATTTACACCCTAAAAATTAAAACCAATTCAATGTCTTTTAAAACTAATTCAAGGTCATTGGCCAACAATTTATTGCCCCACAAGCACCGTAAAGTATTCGAACGCGGCTAACTTCACAACGATCACCATCTAATCTTACACGTCATCTCCACCTCACCCTCTTGTTTTGTCGAAGTGGTTCCAAAAACCATGTGAATATAGACAATTATGATGAACCCTCATTTCTGTGCATGACTTCTGGTGACTATTTATATTCTGTCCCAAAATAAACATTGTCCACGTCATATAAATTTCACAATTACATTTAGGTATTTATTTGGATCCCACAAAACCAGAAAACACTCGTCAATTCGCTGTTTATTTTACTGTCTACTTGGGCCGGCTTCACGTGTGGCAATTCGTGGTCTGTTATTCTTAGGTTAATTTTCATTTTATGTATTTTTTTTTAAATGGACATGTGTGCAATTTGATATATGGCGTTTATTAGTGATATAAATTAGCAATTGCATGATATGTTGCAAAGGAAACGCTGTCAAGCAGTGACATAGTGAGGAGTAGTATAGAGGAAATGATCTCACATAAATCATGCATGATAGCTACAATTACATAGCCACGATTTCTCTCACATGAATCATGCACAATAGGTACTACAACATAGATTGTGGGCTATTCATTTACATAATTTGGTTACAACTACATATGTTAATATCATTTTTAGATAAGTATCAGTGCTTTGGTCCTAAGATGAAATATCATCATTCAAGAAGTTTAGAAAATGAGGTGTTTGATTAGTATAACCTTTTCTTCTCTAAGAACCATAAGTATGGAAGTACAAAAAAAAAAACAGATTTTCAATGGGAAAAAAGAGATTACATCAAAACCACAAAGAATAACAACTCATCTATGGTATAAGTTAGGTATTTAATGGTATAACTTACAAAATCTCTTGATAAAGACGTAAATAATTTCATCATTTTTCCTCTTGAATAATAATAAAATTTTCATTTTTCAAAAATTAAAAAAAAAAACTAATTACATCATTTAAATAATCCAACATAAATCTTAACGCATAATTATAATCTTAACTTCATATCAATGAAAATAAGTTAACATTAATTTACATCATAATATTAAAAAAATAGGAACAATGGATGGATGTCACAACCATTTAGATGAGAACCTGAACAACCTATGGGAACACGGTATTGCTTTTTCCTTTCCTTTCCGAAACATAGTGGGACTATGTGAATGGAAAGCTAAATGATTAAAAAAAAAAATGTATTTTTGGAGTGGAAGTATTGAATTTTATTTGTATTTCTATTCTGTGTGGTATATATTGGGAAAGATTACTACGTCAGTGACATAATTGTCACTCACTGGATTGCATTTTTTCTTGGGAAGTTGTTATTTTTCTTTTGTTTTTAGAACTTTACATAGGTTTTATATACATAGTTTCTATATTGGATTATAAAATGCAATTTGACTTATTAAAAAAATATACATGAAATATTTTTACGAAATTTAATTTATACAGGTTATAAATTTATCTATTTTTATTTAAAAAAGCATCACTCTAATAATGTGTTTGGCAGTAAACCCCTTGGCACAATTAAAATAAATTCTAGAAAAAACAAGCGTCTATTTTTAGGCGTTTAGATAGAAATGAACCAATAATACATTTAGTCTTTTATACAAATTATAATATTTTTAATAAAACTACTTCCATTGTGTGGTATATATCGGGAAAGATTACTACGTCAGTGACATTATTGTCAGTGACAGACTTGCAGTTATAATATTTTTCTTAGAATTTTTTCTCTGGGAAGTTATTAAGCTTCATGGAAGGCCAAAATTTCTCGCGAGATAATGCAACCGGGCAACACCAAAATTTAGGATCAATTTTCTTTTTGTGACATTATTGTTGTTTCCCATATTTTTAGGATTGAGGGTTTGGTGGTTATTAGGGGCATTTGAGAAGTTTGGATATCTATTTCCAAATGGTACAAGTTTGGATATCGGTTGCCAAATGGTTTTTGTACATTTGTTTTAGATAAAACAGGGGTTGGGATCCTCCTTTTTCACTCAATGTGGAGTCGTAAGCTTCATAATTTCTATGTTAAAAAAAGGAGACTCAATAAGTATAGAATTCTTTTATGAAAAAATCTTTGAAACATTGATCAGAGTCTTAGATAGATTGAAAGAATTTCACTTAGTCTAACATTGTCATCTGATAAATAGAGAAGACGCAAAAGAATAAGAACCTTCTCCAAACCAATAATTCTTTGCAATGCCCATTTGAAGAGATTAACCCTGTACACTAATGATAAGTGCATTTTTACTTTGACAACAAAAATATTATATCCACTCATCCATAAAATGACCTCACTGGCCTTGGCCCAGTATCTTTGAATGAAAGATGGTCTTCCTTAGATGTTGAATTTTGATGGATCATCGATATGAACAGTGTCATGGCCTATTGGATCTCCTACAAGCAAAGGGAATTTTCATGCTTAGCCTTTTATCAAGGACTATTACAGAGTCCAAGGTCGATAAAGGTGACTTTATTGATGAAAAGTATGTTTCTTGTGGTCCTGAGTTTATGTTGTTTGCAGATTTTGGCATCTAATGGATATGGAGCAAAGTCAACGGTTTACTTGCAAAATAAATAGTTTACTTTAATATATGTCTATTAAATATACAAAATCTTCTATATTCTTATTATAAAAAAAATAAACAACATATTTTAAATTTTGAATTTTAAATACACTAAATATTGAATTTTGATGGATCATGATTCATATGTATGAACAACATCTTTCCCTATCAAATGTCCTACAAGCTAAGAGAATTTTCATGCTTAGTGTTCTATCAATAAATATTTATAAAGTCCAAGATCAATAAAGGTGAGTTTATTGATGACAAGTGTGTCTATTGCGACCTTGAGTTTATGTTGATTGCATATTCCCTGTATGGAGCAAAATCACCTATATACTTGCAAAATAAACTGTTTACTTTACTTCATGCATGGTAAATACATAGAATCTAAACTACTTTTACTGAGAAAAAATATACACAACATATCTTCTAGGATTGCTAATTTGCTCAATAAAACTAGAAAAAATGCAGCAGAAATTTCCATCTCTACTTCAAGGAAACAAACATCCACTGATAGGCAACTCAACTTCAAGGAAAAAAACATCCACCGATGGAAAGCACTACTTGGACAGTGGAATTATTTCATTTCCAACCTATATGTTGGTATTTATCATTACATTATTGTTTTAGCCTCTTATTCTTTCTAGAAATTGCACTGCAAATGTAAATTTGAAGAACCTACGACAGTTGTATATTCTTTTCAAAAGTTGTGGTCTGATGAGGTGAGGGCCCAAATCAAATTAAAGGCTTTCTGTGTGTAGAAGATGCCAAAATGTATTTATTAATTTATATGCGAAAATTATTGCAGCAATGTATTATATAACTGCCCTTTTACTCACTGGAAAATCCATTTTTTTTAAATGATATAGGTAGCATTTTTGCCAAGGAAGTATTGGGGAAAATGCCTGGGCATACTCACTCAGTAAAACTCCAATGAGTGATATTATCTATGCTATGGATGGTTTTGATATTGAAACCTGACCAAACAATTTCATCTTTATTTTAAACTTAGATTGTAGAACATAGATTGGCATACTTCCTAATTCATGGTGAAAGCCATATGGGTCTTTAATATGACATGAAATTACAGTTCAACTTTTACAAAATCAAAATCAAAATTAAAAAGCTATGATTCAATAAGTAGAGAACATTTCCACAGAAATACGTATTCCCTTTCTATAAATAAGTAAGCATACCTCCCCATCCTCGCTGCCTTTGAGTATGTACAACAAAAAAAATGAGATCCATATAAGCACAAGCACTGCCAATTCTTTTAGAGGAACAACTGAACATGGTGGCCTTTTCACATCCAGAAGGGGTTCCTGCAGACTGTTTCCACAATCTTCAAAAAGAACACTAGAAGGTACTTGTACAATCCTGTCTCTTCCTATTTCAGTGTGGGTATCACCGTTAGGAGATACAATGTATTCTGATGCACTACTTGAGCCATTTTCTAGCGTCTCCTCCTCCAAGGTACAACCATTCATTGTATTTGGAATGGTTGTTCTTTCCATAACACTTTTATTAAGAACAGTCTCTGCTTGCCAAAGTCTGACTGCAATTTTGCAGTTGGGAAAGGTAATCAGTGAGAGGAATGTAGCAAGCAGGAATGTGACAAGCCATTCAGGAAACATAACATTAAAGATAACACCCAAGCTTGTGACAAGAAGGATGTCGGACTGCAAAAGCAAGGCTACGTCATAGTCTATGAGAGGTTTATGACCAATTGTAGAACACCTTTTGGGGATACAATATATCACATTGGCAAGAGATCCTACCAGTACCATAAAAGATGACAGTGCTGCTGTAGATGTGCTCGTCTTCCATGCTTGGTTTCAAACCAATGTGGGCCCAACCTCTAGAGCACAGGAAAATAATGAAATTCTGGGCACCCTTAGTAGCTTCAGCGTGAATATAATCGTCTGATTCTTTACTTCTCAATTCAATTTTCTGTGCAAATTAAACAACACTACTGGAATTTTATTTATTTAAACAACACTGCTGAAATCTACTACTTCATATCCATGGTTTGTGCTTCTTAAGGTATCTGTTCAACGTTTTCCAGCACAAATTTTCTTGTAACTCTGTCTTCCCATTCATCCTAAGCTTCCAGTAGAAAGCTCAGTGGCTGTGAGCTTGATTTCTATAAATAATCAATATAATGAATTCAATCTGAGTTATGGAATAATTCTTCCATTCATTGTTTGTCGGCCACTGTCAAATTTCCAACGCTCTCCATATTGCTTTGGTCAGCACACATATCTTCAAACTCATTGCTCTCTGTAGGGGGACACTGTAGAACTCATCTAACCCAAAATCTATTGAACAGTTAGAAGGATAACAGAGAAGATCATAGTCAGGAGACTATGCAGCAATCTTTTTTTGTGAAAGCCACAATTGTCAGCGAGAAGAGAACAATAGTGGATACCCGAAACATCCAGACGTGGTTCCCAATGACAACTAAAAATCCAACTAACATGAGATCTAAAAATCCAACGAACATGATTATTTTTATAACTTATTAATAGCTTTATTTAATCCAAAAGTAGAAACTCTTTTAATTTTTTAACATCAAAATCAATAGTTCATAATGACACACATGGCAGTTTAGGAGAGTTTTTTTCAATTAGTAACGCTTTACAGCGTAATTAGTAATTTATCAAGAGGTGTAAAGAGAAATCAATAAAGGAGTAGATAATAAGAATATGGAAAGTAATAATAAAGTAAAATATATGAATAATGAAATATAATTTAATTGAGTTTTTACGTTTTCTAAAAAAATGTAATAAATGATTAAATTTAAGAAGAAAGTTAAACATAAATGTGGTAGAACATTGAGAATTTTTGCAAGCACAAGGTACATAGTAGAGGATTTCAATTTCTTTAGGTTTTTTTTTTTAAATGGCATGAAATAAAATTGAACACTAAAATTATGAGATATCTATTATCTAAAAATATCATTGGCACTTTGGATAAGCTAAAATTGGATTACACTCATAATTTTTGAATCAATGAGTGTTGCAAAACTACTTGTGAAAAACTTTGTGATCAAAACAACTTATGTTAACATCCCTATGAAAAGGTTGTTGCATGAATATGTCATTTATATATAATAGCTCTTTGTAAAAGGATTGAAATATTGGTTGAGATGGTTAGCTTAGAATTCACAAATGGTTCATCATCTTAAACCATTAAGAAATAAGACACTTATTCAATTAAATTGATCTCCAAAAATAAATTGTTTTTTCCTTTTATTGACACTATTTCTTCTTCCAAGATTTACAAATTCAAGAAACAAAAAAATTAACTATTTAAAATAATATCCCAAAAAAATTAACATACATTGAATACATATATATATTAATACTCAATAAAATAAATAGATGTGTATTAATACTCAAATAAATGGTAAACTTATGGATTTCAGTAATGCACAGTTTTCCCACTCACCAAAGATGATGTAATCCTCTTCAAAATAATAAATACTAAAATGATGGTGATTTTTTTTCATTAATAAAATAAAATTAATTAATTAAATAAAATTTTATTGATTAAAAGAGAATTCACCTAATTAAAATAAAATCATTCACTTAATCAAGAAATTCATTAATAACTGGACACCAGATCTTTGATATCACTTGAGTACGAGAACAATAATCAATATCAATAAATATTTGGTACACCGTGAAACATACCAAATTGTTGATAGGTGTTACAAAGTCAGTCTATGTTGTCAATCAATGGAGAAACTTTGGAAGACCTCATAGTCAAGTATTTTTCAGAGGACTTGTACCGATGGATGTGAAAGCGACATGAATTTGTATTAAAAATGAGGAACCCAAAATACCAAAGTCTTTAAAGAATTATATGATGTTTATGAAAATTGGTAAAGGGCCCGGGAGATTCGAAAATAAACGAGTGGGAGGTCTCTCCTGTATATTTTGATTTGGTTATGAGAAGAGGGAACTCGACGTAAATTTGGAACTTCGACAGAGCCATAACATCGCAGATGGGATCCATTGTTAAAAAATCTGCTATGTATTTGACTAAGAAGGGGTATATAAACAAATAAATAAAAAATTTATGATAAAGCACACTCTATTCCCAAAAATGGAGAACTTTGTGCAGTGTACATTTCATGCTGATATTGTTTCCTTCCAAATAATTTTGGTGCATATTTATTTCTTCTCTCCTAGATGTTTATGACCAATTTTCAATACTGAACTATTTCACTTGATCAAAAGCTTGTAGTATTTTACATTCTACCTCCACATAATTTGATTATGAATGTGTTAATTTATTCATTATTGTATGTAGTTCTAATGGAGGAGAAGGATTGGCGTGATACATAAATTTCATAATTACCCTTAAGTTACTCAAACAAAATGTCTCATACATGAAAAAAATAAAAACAAAACCAAAACTCTACATGTGCAATTTTGTACCTTTCCTATTTCAATTAAATAATTTTTAGTTTCTCCTCCACATTATTAAATCCACATTCTTTCCAAAAGTTATGAGCTTGCACCATGCTACATGGGGATTCATCTTAGCTAAGAAAATGGAGTCAACCCCATGAAGCAACTTTGTAATTTTATGATATGTAGGTTCTATTGCTTGGCAAAGAGCCTTGACTGTGTAGTATATCATGATATTGAGTTGGTTGAATGCCTAGATCTAATCCTTTCACAACACAACAGTAACAATACAATATTAGGAATGGATGAATCATGAGAAATTTTACTCTTACATAAATGAAACTATGTTTCTACCATACCTCCTAAATGTTTTGAAAATAAGTTGGGTTCAATTTTTTTGCTTAAATTTTTTTTGGTAATTTCCTAATACATGGTTGATTTGAGCCTAACAGAATATTATCATACAATATCGATAATGGGTGGAGTGTTGACATCAAATATTTTGAGAACAATTTAATTAGATTGAAAGAGTTTTTAATCTATAAGAAAAAGGCTATCAACTACTCTCATTTATTTTAATTAGATACAAAACCTGGATTACCAATATGAATAAAAAGAACAAACTTCAGTTTCCATACAATAAAAAGCTAGAAGTTTGAGTGACAAATAATCAAAAGTGTTTCGTAGGTTCATCTCAAGTAAAAATCATTGTTTCTAAGTATTTTGCACCTCATATTGATTATTGCATCGAAGATATGAGAGACCATGAACTTGGCTCAAATTATTTTCGATTTCATCAATATTGGAACATTACATAAGAGGTGTGTTTCCCTTGTCTTCTTCAACTAATTTTTATTTTTTCCATTACAGGTTTCAACTTTCTCATAAGTCTCATACATAGAATAAGATAAAAATAATATTTGTAATTAATTCCAATAAAGAACGGGAGCATTTTGGAACTGAATGTTATTGATGAAATATTAATGAATGATTTCAGACTCTTCTAATTGTTTGATTGGTTGTTAATTAATTTTACTAAGATGCTTCAGTGGCCTTGTAAATAATTGAATATGGTGGAGACAAAACCATTGTATTCTCTTTTTAAAAATTTATGAATAAAGATCATAACAAAATGAGGATTTCAAGGATTCATGGCAATGAATTCCAACTTATAGAATCTAAAATACCCAAATATGCTCTAGGTCATCCATAATAGATTTAACAAAAGAAATAATAATACTACTGACCTGTTGTGGGTTGCACTATAAGAGAGGCACGATAAAGAAAATGAAATATACTAAAGAGAAAATTGTGATGAAATGATCTCTGTGCCAAATAATACAAATCTTTTTTCGGTCCAATGTGAAGAAAAATAATATATATCAATCCTTCTGGATTCCAAAACAGCATGCCTTGGAGAATGGAAAGAAGTGGTGAGCAACAATTGCCATGTATTCCTGTAGTATAATTAAATTATCTGTGAATCCATAGACATGCATCAAACATTCACATATATACATGCACAACTTTGATTTCAGAAGGAATTTATGTAAATGCACATTCATAAACATCGTTATAAATTATTTGAAACTCAACTATCATAATAGGAAATTTAGAAGTTTCCAAAGACACACGATATGATTGATCTAACTGTGTTCGTTGTGTAACAAAGAAAGGGAAAGGAGACTAGAAGGCCAAATTCAGGTACTCTGAGTAAACCTCGCTAAACATTGCTACTATCAAACCCTTCTTGGGTTTCCCTACATTAAAAGTAGAACCATTCCCTAATTCCACAAAAGAAATGGATTTTAAACAATAGTTTTAATCAAAGAAACCATTACATGGATAATTTTATTAACAATCCACCCAGCAAAATAAATAATTTTCAATTTTTTCTCTACATTGTGGAATCCACATTCTTTGGAAAAGTTATAAGCTTGCACCATGTTCCATGGGTATCCATCTTAGCTAATACAAGGGAGTCAACCCCATGAATCTGCTCTGCAACTTTATTATATGTAGCTTGTAATGCTTGGCAAAGAGGCTTGATTATGTATTATATAATTATATTGAGTAGGTTGAATGCCTAGTTCCAATCTTCTCACATCATAGCAGTAGAAATACAATCTTAGGAATGGATGAATTATGAGAAATATTACTCTTATGTAAAGGAGACTATGGGTCTACCATACCCCCTAAATTTTTTCACAATAAGTTGGGTTAAGTTTTGTTGGATAAAGAACTTATGTTATTTATTAATACATGGGTGATTTGAGTCTAACAGACTATTATCATACAATTTCGATAATGAGTGGAGTGTCCACTTAAAATATTTGTGAGAATAATTTAATGAGATTGAAAGAGTATTTAATCTACAAGAAAAAGGCTACCACCTGCTCTCATTTATTTTAATATACAAAACCTAGATTACCAATACGAATAACACAACCAAATTCAATTGAAATACAGTAAAAAGCTATAATATTGAGTGAAAAATCATCAAAACTAGTTTCTAGGTTCATCTCAAGTAAAAATAAGTGTTTCTAACTGTCGATATTGGAACATTATAGAGGAGGTATGTTGCCCTTGTCTTCTTCAGCTAATTTTTTTTTCATTAAAATTTTCAACTTTTTCATGACCTACTATAGAGAAGTTTGGTATGTACAGAATGATAAAAATAATATTTTTAATTCATTCTGAGAAATAACAAGAACATGTTGGAACTGATTTTGAGGGATATATGTAACTCAAGGAGGTTTTCCAAAAGTGGAATTCCAAGGGTATGTTGGAACTGATTTTGAGGGATATATGTAACTCAAGGAGTTTTTCCAAAAGTGGAATTCCAATGGATGTTGAACTGATTGAAGGAAATGGAGATTGAATTTGGGAAGATAGTAAAGAACATGAGGTGAGGAATGAGCGAGTTGAGGTTCAGGATACTCTTGAAGATGTTTTTCACTCATAAAATAAAGGCACGGAGAAGTTGAAATAAATTTGGCCCTTCAACCTTAAGATAGAAAATCTGTTCATGGCCATCATGTTCCTTCATTAATGAATTTGTCCCTAGGTCTAAAAAGTGATGTAAAGTTAAATATGCTCTCCTAATATGAAGCAGAAAAAATAGTTGACTTTCTCATCAATACCTTGGAATTAAAAGTCGCAGGGAGAGTGACTATATGCAATAAGAGGAATGGATGCATTTTTATGGATTGAGTTTGGTTGCATATTTTTATAATTTATTCCATGTTTACTACACATATACTTACACAATAATATCCTCAATTCAATTTCATTATTTAGATTAATATTACTCTTATGTAATTCAGTTTTTATATACTTTTTGGCATAGGTTTCAATTTTTAGGGTTTCATATTTTAGATTAATATTACAAATCATCAAAAGTATCCTAACTTCAATTTTAAAAAAATAAAAAGCTACAACTTTTGAAAGTTAGTGATGAAATATCAATGAAAGGTTTTAGACTCTTGGAATTGTTTGATTGGTTGTTAATTACTTTTACTAAGATGCTTCCTTGTTACCTTAGTGGCCTTATGTATAATTAAATATGGTGGAATTTCCATGAAATTGACAAATGGTTGAATTAATGTTAAAATTTGATTTTGGCTTTCTCAATTATTTTTGAGTTATGGTTCATTGCAGGGATAAATGCATTCTACAACTTATCTGTATTATATTTACTTTCTAAAATAAATATAAATAGATAAATGCATTCTACAACCTATGAGTATCATATTTTCTTTTTAAAATAAATATAAAATATTATCTAAATAAAAGGTAATGTCGACTATAATAAAAAGTAAAAAATTATAATTATAATTATATATATATATATATTTCGTCATTGAAAATTAAATACAAAATTTTCTAAAACATTGAGTTCACCAAGTTGTGTTTACATGGTGGGAGCACACTTGGTATATAATGGAAAAAACACATGGTCATTAAAAATCATCCATTTGTAAGTAAAAAACACACACATCTCAAATATATCGTACAATGTCCATCAATAAATTTTGAAGGAGAGTGTCTCAACACTAATTCATCTTTCAAAAATGAATATTGAATTGGAATTTCCCCATACAATACTAATTCATCTTGAGAGATAAACCTTGATTTGGCATTGCCCCATACAATATATCACTAGACATTGTATTAACATTTGCACAATGTATTATGTGAAATGATTGAAATTGTCTAACAATATTTTTTGTTTTTCCATTCCGTTGTTTTAGCCTCTCCTTCTTAACTTGGTACACGTTTTTCATCCGGTTACACACAAGTTCAGAATTGGTGAGTACTACGATTCCATTTGATCCATACTCCCTATTTTTTTCCCACACCTTCTATCAATGCAATTTAATATGCTTCATTTTTTGTTGTTCTTTGAGGTATATTAATTTTCCTTTGGAGGACTTTGTTAGTCGCAATATTGCATAGCACATATGTCATCACTTCTTTCCCTGGACTGGGATAACAAGAAATATCTATGCATAATGTCCATTGTCCAAGCATGTTTAGTGGGCTTTTTGATCCCTAAAAAAACAAATTCAATAAAATATATTAAATGAATATTTATTGCAAATTCCTTAGATTTTATGGGAGAAATGACATTTATATGGTTAGGACCGCAATAAAATATTAAATGAACATTTATTGCAAATTCCTTAAATTTTATGGGAGAAATGACATGTACATGGTTTCCAAAAACACTAGAAAATACCTTAAATTTTATGGGAGGAATGACATGTACATGGTTTCCAAACACACTAGAAAATTCCTTATAGTTTATGGGAGAAATGACATGTACATTGTTTCCAAAAACATTAGGACCATCCCTGCATTTAGCTAAAAGTTTTATAATTTATTGCTAATGAAAATGAGTAACAACACATCCTAGCCATTATGGTTGGTTAGGTGGTAGTGGACCCATATGAGGTGATACACACATTTAGCTAAGATTTGTATAAAGATGATAGACATGTGATTTTGAAAGCATCCTTGTTGTTAAAAGGGACAGGGTCTAAACACGTAACAACACATCCTAGCCATTATGGTTGGTTAGGTGATAGTGGACCCCTATGAGGTGATAGGGACATTTAGTTAAAAGTTTTATAAAGGTGATAGACATGTGATTTTGAAAGCATCCTTGTTGTATTTTCTAATTGTTGGGTTTCTAAGAAATTAAATGTACATGGTTTTGAAAAACACTAGAAAATGTCTTAAATTTTATGGGAGAAATGACATGTACATGGTTAATTTTATGGGATAAATGACATGTACATGGTTTCCAAATACACTAGGACAATCCCTACATTTAGCTAAAAATTTTATATTTTACTGCCAATGAAAATAAGTAACAAGATATCCTAGCCATTATGGTTGGTTAGGTGATAGTGGACCCCTATGAGGTGATAGACACATTTAGCTAAAATTTTTATAAAGGTGATAGACATGTGATTTTGAAAGAATCCTTACTGTTAGAAATGAAAGGGGATAAATGAGTAACAACACATCCTCGCCATTATGGTTGGTTAGGTGATAGTGGACCCCTATGAGGTGATAGACACATTTAGCTAAACATTTTATAAAGGTGATAGACATGTGACTTTGAAATCATCCTTGTTGTATTTTCTAATTTCTCTGTTTCTAAGAAATGAAATGTACATGTATTCTAGTAACACTAGAAAATGCCTTAAAGTTTATGGGAGAAATGACATGTACATGGTTTCCAAAAACACTAGGACCATCCTTGCATTTAGTTAAAAGTTTTATAATTTAATGCCAATGAAAATGACTAACAACACATCCTAGCCACTATGGTTGGTTAGGTGATAGTGGAGCCCTATGAGGTGATAGACACATTTAGATAAAAGTTTTATATTTAGGTGATATATATGTGATTTTGAAAGCATCCTTGTTGTTAGAAAGGATAGGGGCTAAATGAGTAACAACACATCCTAGCCATTATGGTTGGTTAGGTAATAGTGGACCCCTATGAGGTGATAGACACATTTAGCTAAAAGTTTTATAAAGGTGATAGACATTCAATTTTGAAAGAATACTTGCTATATTTTCTAATTTCTCGATTACTGAGAAATGACATGTACATGGTTTCCAAAAACACTAGCAAATTCCTTAAATTTTATGGCAGAAATGACATGTACATGGTTAAGTTTATGGAAGAAATGACATTTATATGGTTTCCAAAAACACTAGGACCATCCCTGCATTTAGCTAAAATTCTTATAATTTACTGACAATGAAAATGAGTAATAACACATCATAGCCATTAGGGTTGGTTAAGTGATAGTGGACCCCTATGAGGTGATAGACCCATTTAGCTATTTTTTTTATATTTAGGTGATAGACATGTGATTTTGAAAGCATCCTTATTGTTAAAAAGCACAGGGGAAAAGGATAGGGGATAAATGAGTAACAACACATCCTAACCATTATGGTTGGTTAGGTGATAGTGGACCCCTATGAGGTGATAGACGCATTTAGCTAAAATTTTTATAAAGGTGATAGACATGTGATTTTCAAAGCATCCTTTTTATACTTTCTAATTCTTGGGTTTCTAAGAAATGACATGTAAATTGTTTACAAAAAAACTAGAAAATTCCTTAAAGTTTATGGGAGAAATGACATGTACATGGTTAAGTTTATCAAAGAAATGACATGTACATGGTTTCCAAAAACACTTGGATTTTCCCTGCATTTAGCTAAAAGTTTTATAATTTACTGCCAATGAAAATGAGTAACAACACATCCTAGCCATTATGTTTGGTTATGTGATAGTGGACCCCTATGAGGTGATAGACACATTTAGCTCAAAGTTTTATATTTAGGTGATAGACATGTGATTTTTAAAGCATACTTTCTATTAAAAAGGACAGGGGCTAAATTAGTAACAACACATCCTAGCCATTATGGTTGGTTGGGTGACAGTGGACAACACATAGGTGATAGGTGATAGTAACAACAGATCCTAGCATAGAGTTATTATAATTCAGAAAACATATGCTTGAATGTTGATGTTAAATAAAGTTTACTTAGATAAACTTTATTTTCTCATTTTCCTTTAATCAATTTTTTTTCATACTCTAACAAATTAATATACTAGCATAGAGTTACTATAAGTCAGAAAAGAAATGCTAGAATGTTGATATTAAATAAAGTTTACTTAGATAAATTTAGTTTTCACATTCTCTTTTAATCAATTTTTTTCATACTCTAACAAATTAATATACTAGCATAGAGTTACTATAATTCAGAAAATAGATGCTAGAATGTTGATATTAAATAAAGTTTACTTATATAAATTTGGTTTTCAGATTCTGCTTTAATCAATTTTTTGTCATACTCTAAGAAATTAATATACCAGCATAGAGTTACCATAATTCAGAAAAAGATGTTAGAATGTTGATATAAATTATGTTTACTTAGATAAAATTGTTTTTCACATTCTCCTTTAATAAAAAAAAATTCATACTCTAACAAATTAATATACCAACATAGAGTTACTATAATTCAGAAAAGAGATGCTAGAATGTTGATATAAAATAAAGTGTACTTGTAAAGATAAATTTGGTTTTCACATTATCCTTTAATCAAATTTTTTTCATACTCTAAAAAATTAATATACCAACATAGAGTTACTATAATTCAAAAAAAGATGTTATAATGTTGATATTAAGGAAGAAAGAAGCAATATTTTCTTCTGGAATAGTGTAGTAGTGGGTACAAATGGATATTATTGTTTAACAGGCTTCTAATGTTGTTATTTTTATATTTGTAGCCTCTAGGTTTAATTTGAGGAAAGGTCGAAAGATTAGTTTAAGGACAGACCCAAAGCTTCAAATAATTAATATATATAGATACATCGAGTTACTATAGTTGGGAAAAGATATGTCAAAATGTTGGATACTGAATATTGAGAGAGAAATCAACAATATCTTCTCATGGAATGATCTAATGGTTGATACAATTCAATGTTATCCTCTACCAAACTTCAAATGTTCTTGGTATTATACTAGTTGTCTCTAGATTTAATTTTAAAAATTTAGAATGATGCTTGGGCTCACCAATGCCCCTTTGGATTAATTAGGCTAATGTTGGACATAATCCTTTAATATTTGTGTCCAGACTATAAAAAAAAATGGTAAATAATTAGGAGAATACAAAGATGAAATGGTTCTTGGATAATGAAATGAAGAGTCACTTAATTTGTTGAGATTCAACAAGAAGATCCTAGTGAAAATTATGCACCTACACTAGGATGGAGCCTCATGCTATTTCTAGGTGGAGTTCTATTTATAGATGCATGAGAAAATTATATTTATAGATGATGATCTATTTATAGATGTATGTGCAAGTTATATTTATAGATCGCATGTCTATTTATAGATGCATGTCGGCTATTATTATCCCTTAATATTAGTTCGACAATAAACAATAACTTATTCTCAATGAGCACTTGGAAATAGTTAACTGAAGTAGAAAATCATTTAGCTATAGGAAATTCGAGTTCAGAGGTTGGTTGATGGGACATGCTAGTGGACTTAGTTGTGATTGAGTGATTTGAAGTTGTAATAGAGTTGGATGTATAGTTATGTGAGCTTTAAAGTAGTTTAGCTCAGTTAAGTGAGTTAAAATCAGTTGTGCTAGTTGTAACTGAAGATACACTAGTGAGAGATTAGTGAATTAATTATTAATTAATTCAAAAACAGTGGTCTCACATGCAACTGATATTTACTATTGTTAACTACATGCATGTCAGATCTAGTGGAGACCTAGTTGAGATGTAGGTGAAAGGGATAGTTTGACTATCAATTGACATTAGTCAGTGCACTCATGCAACCACACACACATTGGATGTGCCCATGAGGATTGCAAAGTCAAGGCAAGTAGGATTCCATTCATTCAGGGATTTCTATCAACTAAGATTGCATAGTGTAGGCAGTGAATTGGCACATGAATTTGCCAATTTTTGTATGACAGTGTGAGACGATTGTACATTATACTAAGAGCTCTTGGATTAGATCTTTGTATCATATTGTTTCATGATTCATGATATATACATAATATTTGATAGTGGGGTTTTTAGCTATATGATTTCTCAGTAAAAACAATTGTATTATGTGTGATTGATCTTTCTTCTTGATATTGCAATTGGCGATCATGTTTTAAATTCCACAAAGATTTTTTGTAGAAGTGATTCTGTATTTAACACTAGCATATAATTGTTAGATCAGGATAATCTAGGCAATACATATTTTGTATTAAAATTTCTACATAATTATATAAATCTAATTGACCATTGATAGAAAGAACATATAATGGAGTTATGCATTCTCGCCTAAAAAAATCAAATTCCACTAGAAGACAAAAGATAATTTCTCAAATAAGCTAGAAATATAGTATCTAGAAACTTGGTGCACGAAACAATAAATCTAAATAAATTGAATATACAGTTTAACAAACTAGAAAATCAATTGAAAACTAAAAGAACTACATATAGTACTCATAAAATATTAATTAGTGATTTAAAGTATAAAATAATTGTTAAATGTGTCAAGAGTCAAAGGATAAAACTATAATTTATTCTCTTCTTAAAGAAAAGGATAAAGAAATCAAAATTCTTCGATAAAAAATAAAGTTTCCTAGATCAGAGAAAAATGTTAAATTGAACAGTTCATTAATAAATTCAATGAAGAGATAGAATTTTATTTGTTAGCAAACTTAGCCTCTAAAGCATTAATTATTGATTTAAAAATAATCAAAGAAGGATTAGATGTAGAGTATATTCAGAATATTAGAGAATAATTAGCAATAATTAAAAATAATTTAAATTTGTTGAAATAAATGTCAAATAGAAGACCTCGTATATGGTAAAGCTAGAAGCAAAAGCTCAAAAAAGAAATGCACTACTAGAAAATTCTCATTCAAGCTTGGATATGAAAGATGAAATCATAGAAAATGCTAATCATAAATTAAGCTCGAAGAGATTGGGAATAAAGTTGATCATAAAACCTTTGCAAAGAAATATTGGCTGGAGTTGAAAACTACATTGGGAACGAATTATGGTGGCTACACAAAAAATAAAATGTCGTTTCAATGTGTTTCAGGACCAATATGTACCAAATATAGCAGAAACCATTTCAAGGAAACTCCAAAAATGATGCATGTATGAGTTTATATTGTTCAATAGTAGGGACGTGTCCTTTTTTCCACACTAATATGTTCTCAGGGTAATTGTAGAAATATGTTATAAAGTTGTGGAAAGACAGAGAGCATATTAATGTATTTTATTAATTGGTATGCCCTTGACCAGTCATTTTAGCCCATAAAGGGTTCCAACCATGCATGATTTCCACTTAATTAACAAGGTTGCACACAATACATTTTTTAAATTAATTTATCGTTATGTTCATTCTTATGTTTTTATTTGTATTGGTTCTATACCTATACTTTTCCATTGATGGTGCTCCCTATAGAACGGAAATGATCCCAACAAATAGATTTTATTTCTTTAAAAATAGTTAATTTTCCATATGCATTTTAAACTATTTTTTTCATCTTTTTGGAAGGATTTTATATTATTAGTGAAATTAATTATGTGTAGTAGAGAGCCTAAAGAGTGATTAGAGCCACTGATATGATATTTTCTACCACATATTAGTAAACGGGGCATTTTTCATTTTGTTCATGGCTGTATCTAGAAAGTGAAAGTACCTCAAGATCTTTGATACCACTCGATAGAGATGGTAACATAAGAGATATGTAAATTATGATTACTAGTAATATAGGTGTTGTAATGAACAACACATTTTATCACTTACTCTGATTAATGGCATTAGTAGTGATTGATCTCAGTATTAAGCCCATAAGTATCCATTGATTAGCTTTGTGTTCATAAAGGTTAGATATGTCTATGATTACCATTACTAAGTTGTAACATGTAAAAAATATGATATAAATGATATGTAACGGTAAACTACTTACACCTGAGCTCTAAGTTGAGCTATTTACAACCTATAGCAATATGAAGTAATATGAAAATGCTGATGATTACACTCTTCATGCTATAACTAGTAATGAATAATAAGAAAATGACTGGAATGATAGAGATCAACGAATACAGTAAGTTGAATATGACTTAGTAATACCACTTTCATCATAGTATCTATGTATCATAAGTTGCTTGATTTCCATTGCTTGTAAGTTGTGTTTTACTTAAGTTTGGAATCTGAATAGTCTCATAGTAAGCTTCTACTTGTTCAAACTATATTAGCGATTTAAATTATAAATTACGTATTAAATGTCTCAAGATTCAAAGGATAAAACTATAATTTCATCTCTTCTTAAAGAAAAGGATAAAGAAATCAAAATGCTTAGATAAAAAATCAAGTTTCCTATCAGAGAAAAATGCTAAATTGGAAAATTCATTCATAAATTCAATGAAGAGATATAATTTGATTTGTTATCACGATTAGCCTATAAAGCATTAATTATTTATTTATAAATAATTGAAGAAGCATTCGATGTAGTGCATATTGAAAATTTTAGAGCATAATTAGCAATAATTCAAAAAGAATTTAAATTTGTTGAAATAAATGTCAAATGGAAGACCTTAGAGATACTAAAGCTAGAAGCACAAACTCAAAAATAAATACACTACTATAAAACCCCCATTCAAGCTTGGCTTTGAAAGATAAAATCATAGAAAATGCTAGTCATAAATTAATCTCGAAGAGATTAAGAAGAAACTTCATGAGAAAACCTTTGCAAAGAAAATTTTGGCTCGAGTTGAACACTACATTGGGAATGAGTTATGGTGGTTGCACAAAAAATCAAATTCCATTTCAATGTATGTTAGGACCAATATGTATCATAGATAGCAGAAACCATTTCAAAAAAATTCAAAAAATGATGCATGTATGAGCTTATATAGTTCGATTGTAGGTAAGTGTCATTTTTACCACACTAATATGTTTTGAGAGTAATTGTAGCAATATGTTATAATGCTTCATAAAGGCAGGGATAATATTAATGTATTATTTTAATTAGTATGCCCTTGACCATTCATTTCATCCCATGAAGGGTTCCAACCATGCATGGTTTCCACTTAATTAACAAGGTTCCACATGATACAACATTTAAATTTATTTTATTTTATGTGCATTCTTATTTTTTTATATGTATTGGTTCTAGACCTATACTTTTCCATTGATGGTGCTCCCCACAGAATGGAAATGATCCCAACAAATAGATTATGTATCTTTAAAAATAGTTGATTTTCCATTTGACTTTTAAAATATTTTTTTCATTTTTGTGGTAGGATTTTATATTATTAGTGAAATTAATTACATGAAAGAGTGATTCGAGTTGCTGAAATAATATTTTAAACTGCAAGGTAGTAAACGGGGCATTTTTCATTTTTTTCATGGCTGCATCTAGAAACTGAAGAACTCCGACATCTTTGATAACACTTGACAAACATGGTAACGTAAGAGACATGGAAATTATGATTACTAGTAATAAATGTGTTGTAATGAACAACACCGTTTATCACTTACTCTGATTAATGGAATTACTACTAATTGATCTGAGTATTAAGCCCATAAGTATCTATATATCATCTTTGTGTTCATAAAGGTTAGAAATGTCTATGATTACCATTACTAAACTGTAACATGTACAAAGTGTGATATAAGTGATATATGTATAGGGTAAACTACTTACAGCTAAGCTCTAAGCTGAGCTACTTACAACCTGTATCAATATGAATTAATATGAAAATACTAATGATTACACTCTTCGGGATATAACTAGTAATCAATGCTAAGAAAATGAAGTGAATGATAGAGATCATTGAATACAGTAAGTTGAATATAACTTAGTACTACCACTTTCATCACAATATCATGTATCATAAGCTGCTTGATTTCCTATCATGACACAACACACTCAGAAGTATTCAAAACCCTTCTTTATCTGCCTAACCCAATAAATATAGAACTACAATTATAATAAAATTAAATGTGATAGTGTCGTCACTCGATGGACGCCATCCGACATGCCTCCATGTTCTTTATATGGGCCCAATTATAACATAAAAGAATGAGTATAGGAGCCCAATTTATAATTTGGTTGCATTACATTGACAATAATGTTTTATTTTAGATTAGAAATAAATTGTCTATTTTTTGAAATTATTGAATTTTTTTATTCTCTAAACATATAATATTATTAATAAAAAGTATTTTGTTGAGGTTTTACTCAAATAAGTTTCTTTCCCTATTTTTTCGAGAGAAAGTAGGAAAATGCTACTAAAAATCTAATAGATGTAATTTCAAAGATAATACATCGCTATATTATGGTTCTTCTCACATACTCGAATAAACTAAAAATTCATGGGAATAGGTTGTGTGCATACATGCAACTGAGAAAGCGGACGAACAAGATGAATGAGAACGTCGTTGTCACAAGGAGATGCAGAGAAAAGCATACTCTAAAACCTTCAAACACTGCAAAAAAATAGAGATTAGAAATTGTGCAAAATAAACATTAAGAAAAAATAAATGCACTGCCACACAAAACGAAAAACACAACTCCCAGCAGTCCACAAGCGAAAAACAAGCCTCCTGACGGTCACAACGGTCACTGCCAATAAAAAAAATAGACAATCGGTCGAAAACATACAATCGTTCGAAAACATACAATCGGTCGAAAATGTGTTGCGGCCTGCGGCCTGCTATATTTATAAAAACGAAGTTCGGCTAAACTTTTCATTTGACCAAAAGTTTAATGCCAATTTTTCTGCCTTTGGCCAAAAATCCCCTTAAATTTTTCGTCAATGTAAATGGCAGAATAAGTTTGATTAACGACAGAAAAAGTTCGGCCGAATTAATTTCAAAAGTTCAACAGTTCAGCCGAACTTGTGTGAGATTAAAATTTTCGTGCACCTTTCTCACGAAAGTGTACCCCATATTCATATATTCACCCTATATATATATAAGGTTTATCAATAATATTAATATTACCTTGGATGCGAGTGATTGACGTGTTCAAAATTGGAGGCCACCTTATCTCACCACGCAAAGTAACTAACCTCTCCACATGGCCACACCTGCCTCCCGCATGAAGCCTTAAATTTGAAGCTCTGAGAAGAACAATGACACCTGTGGCAATTACTTCTCCCCCTCGACCTCAACTCCTGCAACTTGCAACTTGGCCATTTATGGCCGATGGCTCCAATTTTCAAACTCATTTTCATGCTTGTCTTTCATTCGCTACAAATGTTTGTCACACCTCTACCCATTGCTCTATATACCTCTTTCTTTCCTCTGCCCATTGCGCTACTCCTCTGCCTCCCTCTGAGCTTTCTTCTCCATCACTGCAGACCCTTTAACCGGTCAAATCAATGCCAAGAAGACACTAAATGCGGTGTCGTCGAGGAGGAGGTAGAGGTTCTCCCTGTCACCCTCTAGTTCATGAAATGGCTGCACACTCTTTGCCCATCTCAGTTGTTGTGGAAGAACCTGATTTTCTCGACCCCCAATTGCTCTCAGCTCAACTCTCAATTCACCTCCCAGAGGAGCAGCATTGTCTCTCCGGCTTCGGAAGAAGAAAACGCCAGTGCAAATCAACACTCTCGTGCTCCTCCTCCCCTCTTCCAAGAAAATCCATCAGCCTTCCCATCAAACTCTTGGCAGAAGACTCAAACAATGGTGGGAGGAGTCCTTCGTGGGGCACCCAGCAAAAATATGCAGAAGTGAGCAAGGCAGCTCGCTCCGCTTCGATTCCAGAGCTGGCACCCCAGCTCTCAAAGAAGGATGAGACCATCTCCATCTACGATTGCTTCATAATTAAGGATAATCCTCAAATGGAGATTCATGACGCCCAAAACCGGTAGCTGCATCTCCTTGGAGCTCCTCTCTTTCAATTTTTATATGCTCCTGTATAGCTTGTATGTCTATCTTTATCTCTTCCTGCAAACTGTGTCACTCATGTTTATGTTTATGGTTGGTTTCCCCTTGAAGGGCAACCCATTTTTTGAATTGCCGAACTCATTAAGGGCTAATTTTCCCTTGCAGGGTAGCCCACATTTTGATTTTTTGAAATGTCTTCATCCAATAGGGGTTGGCTAATCCAACAACCCCTGTCGTGAAGCTTGATTGTATTTTTGTACATTATAATAGAATTTAGCATTACTTAGAAAAAAAAATAGTAATATTATTATTATGGCTTGTGAATAAGGTTTAATATTTAATATAATATTAGAGTCTATAAATAAGTTTGAATAAAGTTCACTAATAATAATAACATTAATAATATTAAGATTTAGAGTATAAGGTCACCATAGTTAGTTATGGCCAAGAGGTTTTATTATGGTTGGTCATAGTCAACTATTGTAGCTTGTAGATGACTATGGGCAACATGGTCAATCATTGTTTATTTTTTTCACAATGGTTGACAATAGTCAACGATGGTCAACCATCAACTAAAGTTAGCCATTCTAAACCATCATCAACAATGGTCAATGATGATCAAACACGAGGAACATGGTCAAGTCTAGTTGACCATAGTCAACCTCTGATATTGATAGTGAACCCATGCTCAACATAGAAAACCATGGTCAACCATGGTAAGAATGGTCAAACATGCTCAACCACAACCACCTATTGTCAATATTAATGTAACATTGTTAAACTAGATGTAACATTAATACATTGTTACATTAATGGTTGACCATGGTCAAATTGAGTCAAAATCTCTCAACCATATTCAACTTTGACAACCATGATCAAACTCATCAACCCTCTTTAACTATTATTAAACATGATAAACAAGTCCAACACAGGTTGGTCATCAACTAATACAACCACATTAGTAAATATGGTTGATATAGGCTAGTCAATGTCATTTTCCGCCTTTTATAAGTTAATGAGCTTATCAAAATGAATTTGATTAGTGGATAACAACCACATTTACTAATATGTATGGAAAAGAAGTGTAAACATTAACATTATTATTGTTATTAAATTTTGATTATAACTCAAAAATTGTTTATATTTATTAAATTAGAAAAATTTATTTACACTAATTACATATAAAAATAATTTCGAAAAATACATTTATCCAAATATTTTGGAAATAAATTTTTTCATAAATTTAATGAAATTATGATATAAAAAAATAATAGAATAAAGAAAGAAAACTTATTATGAATTTCAAGAATTTCAAACTAATTGTAAATCAACATCACAATTTTCATCATTGTTAAAGGTGCCAACGCAACCTTTAACAAGAACATAGTTGGTGACTTAAAATGGAAAACATGTCATGAGAATCTTTATCAACATCTCACTCAACTATTTCCTATTTTGAAATATATATATAGGTGTCAAAACAATCGATTTGAAAAACTGCCCCCGTGAATCGCAATTACACCATTGATTTTTGAATGTAGGACCATCCTTATGTCAATAGATTCCCTCAAAAAATGATTGCTCGATCGACTACTAGTCAGTCAGCCTTCGTTTCAATGAGGGTTTTGCCCACACGTCTTAATGGATTGTACCAAATCTTATCCTAAAAAGATTGAGAATTGCATGCTTACATTGTGACGAACGATTGAGAATTGAGTGCTTGTAGTGTGGGGCTGACATATTGATACAATGGCGACAAATAATGCTGACGACGTCGCGTTCCCGTTGCTTGCACAGGGCCACATTATACCCTACATGCCGCTCTGTCAATTTCTCTCTTTAGAAATCTCATTGTCGTCTTCGTCACGACCCCTCTGAATGCCAAGCGCCTTCGCAGCGAGCAACCAGATGGTCCGGAGGTTAGGGTCGTAGAGATCCCCATGCCGGCTGTCCCAGGTCCGCCCCAGGGCGTCGAAAACACTGAGCGCCTCCCCTTAAAATGTAAGATACTATTTACATAAATTTACCGTTCAACAATGACTTACGGTTGAAGTTAAAATTTCCAATCACCAGCTGAAATCGCATTATGCAACACCAGACAATACCACGAAAAAAATACAATTTGAAAATGACATCCAGCCAAGTGGAATTACATCATATAACACGTAATAAATATTTGGGATGTCGAGGATTGATATTTTACTCGTATTGCGTCTCCCAAAAAGTTCTAGAAAATTGGATAGCTGGTTTATATAAATGTACAAGTACAAAAACAGCTTCCACATAAAGTTACAGCAATTAAACAACAACATAACCGTATACATATTCCTGCAAATACTTGCATGTAAGGACCAGAAGAATAGGCAACTTAACACCATATGTTGGACGCGATGGACTAACTTGTAAAGAAATGTCTCATGTTCACATGAAACATGAAACTATATATAACAGTAAATAACAAGCACAATCACATTTACTAATGTAATTGATATACTTTGATAGGTCTATATCCACTACCCACCACATATATTTCACCAAAATAAATATATATTTATGATTAAAATTACCAAAATATTTTATATATTTAATTATAATATATTAATAATATTAACTATATACATATTATATATTAACTTGAAATATATATATATAGAATTCAAGGAAAAAATATAACTCGACAAAATAGTATTAGAAATAAAAATTATTAATAAAATCAAGTAATTAATAAAATCGAATAATCAATAAAATTAATAAAAACAATCTAAAAACCAAATAAATTAATAAACACTAATAATTAACCCAACGTATTATTCATATTATAAACCAAAAGAACTAATAACCCAACGGTTTAATATTAAAAACCAAAGGATTAACCCAAAAGATTATTCATATTATAAACCAAAAGGACTAATAACCCAGCCGTTTAATATTATAAACCAAAGGAATTGGTGAACCCAAGGAAAAAATATTACCCAACAAAATAGTATTAGAAATAAAAATTATTAATAAACTCAAGTGATTAATAAAGTTGAAGAATCAATAAAATTAATAAAAAAAATATAAAACCAAAGAAATTAATAAACACTAATAATTAACCCAACGTATTATTCATATTATAAATCAAAAGAACTAATAACCCAAGAGTTTAATATTAGAAACCAAAGGAATTGGTGAACCCAAGAGAAAAATATTAATAACCTAAAGGACCAATAAGACGAAGGATCAATAAAATTAATAAAAAAATACTTAAGTTGAGGAAATTAATAAACACTAATAATTAACCCAAGGGATTATTTATATTATAAACCAAAAGAACTGATAAACCTAAGGGTTTAATATTATAAACCAAAGGAATTGGTGAACCCAAGGGAAAAATATTACCCAACAAAATAATATTAGAAATAAAAATTATTAATAAACTCAAGTGATTAATAAAGTCAAAGGATCAATAAAATTAAGGAAAAAAAATATAAAAATCAAAGAAATTAATAAACACTAATAATTAACCCAACGTATTATTCATATTATAAACCAAAAGAACTAATAACCCAAGGGTTTAATATTAGAAATCAAAGGAATTGGTGAACCCAAGGGAAAAATATTAATAACCAAAGGGACCAATAAGGCGAAGGATGAATAGAATTAATAAAAAAATACTCAAGTTGAAGAAATTAATAAACACTAATAATTAACCTAAGGGATTATTCATATTATAAACCAAAAGAACTAATAAACGCAAGGGTTTAATATTATAAACCAAAGGAATTGTGAACCCAAGGGGAAAATATTACCCAACAAAATAGTATTAGAAATAAAAATTATTAATAAACTTAAGTGATTAATAAAGTCGAAGGATCAATAAAATTAATAAAAAAAATATAAAAACCAAAGAAATTAATAAACACTAATAATTAACTCAACGTATAATTCATATTATAAACCAACATAACTAATAACCCAAGGGTTTAATATTAGAAACCAAAGGAATTGGTGAACCCAAGGGGAAAATATTAATAACCTAAGGGACCAATAAGGCGAAGGATCAATAAAATTAATAAAAAAATACTTAAGTTGAAGAAATTAATAAACACTAATAATTAACCCAAGGAATTATTCATATTATAAACCAAAATAACTAATAAACCCAAGGTTTTAATGTTATAAACCAAAATAACTAATAAACCCAAGGTTTTAATATTATAAACCAAAAGATTTGGTGAACCCAAGGGAAAAATATTACCCAACAAAATAGTATTAGAAATAAAAATTATTAATAAACTCAAGTGATTAATAAAGTCGAAGGATCAATAAAATTAATAAAAAAAATATTAAAACCAAAGAAATTAATAAACACTAATAATTAACCCAACGTATTATTCATATTGTGAACCAAAAGAACTAATAACCCAAGGGTTTAATATTGGAAACCAAAGGAATTGGTGAACACAAGGGAAAAACATTAATAACCTAAGGGACCAATAAGACGAAGGATCAATAAAATTAATAAAAAAATACTCAAGTTGAAGAAATTAATAAACACAAATAATTAACCCAAAGGATTATTCATATTATAAACCAAAAGAACTAATAAACCTAAGGGTTTAATATTATAAACCAAATGAATCGGTGAACCCAAGGGAAAAATATTACCCAACAAAATAGTATTAGAAATAAAAATTATAACAAACTCAAGTGATTAATAAAGTCGAAGGATCAATAAAATTAAGTAAAATGAATATATAAAAACCAAAGAAATTAATAAACACTAATAATTAATTGAACGTATTATTCATATTATAAACCAAAAGAACTAATAACCCAAGTGTTTAATATTAGAAACCAAAGGAATTCGTGAACCCAAGGGAAAAATATTAATAACGTAAGAGACCAATAAAGTGAAGAGAATAATATTAAAAACACAACATATTAATAAAGAATACGACCCAATATTTTAAATAGAGAGGAATTTTAAAGTCACATGATTATTATTATGATAAACCAGAAGTGATCAATCAACCTTACTGATTGTTAATATTATAAACTGATTAAATTAATAAACTAAAGTGATATTAAATTCCACCATCAGTGAAACCAAAAAAATAACATTGAAATTAACATAGCTTAAACTCAAAACCTAAGAATTTAATAAATGATAGTATTTAATATTTTAAACTGAAGAGATTAATAAACCTGAGTGAATATTAATAATATAAACCAAAATAAATAATAAACCCAAGGGTTTAATATTATAAACCAAAGGAATTGGTGCACTCAAGGGAAATTATTAAAAACATAAGTTCTCAATAAGGCCAAGGGATCAATATTAAAAACACAAGAGATTAACAAACTCTAAGAATAAATATTCTAAATTCAAAAACCTAAGAAATTAATAAACCATATGAATCAATATTTTAAAATCAACTAATTAATAAACACAAGGGATTATTAATATTATAAACCAAAAGAACTAATAAACCCAAGGGTTTAATATTATAAACCAAAGGAATTGGGGAACCCAAGAGAAAAATATAAAAAACATAAGAGATCAACAAGGCCAAGGGATACGTATAAAAAACAAAAAAAATTAGTAAAGGCTAGGAATAAATATTTTAAATACAAATGAATGAGAAACTCACTTGATTAATAAAGAGATTAATAAATCTTAGAAATCAATATTTTAAATAAAAATCATTGATAAAGTCACATGATTATTAATATTATAAACCGAGGGGAATAAACATGGTTTACCATGCTTGATTTAAACATTGAGACAATTGTTGTCACAATGTGACGTTGGACCAACCATGACCATTGTTGGCCATGGACGATTTTCATATTGAGACAACATTTTTCAAAATGCGACATCTGATCATGGATGACATTGATCGACTATGACTAATGCTAATTAACAATGGTTTCCCATGGTTGATTTTCATATTGAGTGAATGTTTTTCATAATGTGAAATTGGACAATACATTAATATTAAACTCTAGGACTAATATTTAAACCCCAATATTTGGATTTAATAAACTGAAGGGAATAATATTACGAACCGAAAGAATCCAAAAAATTAAGGAATCAATAAGGCCAAGGGATCAATATTAAGAACATAAGAGAGTAACAAACCCTAAGAATAAATATTTTAAATTCAAAAACCTAAGAAATTAATAAACCATAAGAATCAATATTAATTTTAAGATCAAATAATTATTAAACAGAAGGGATTATTAATATTATAAACCAAAGAAATAATAAACCCAATGGTTTAATATTATAAACCAAAGGAATTGGGGAACCTAGGGGAAAAATATTAAAAAGCATAAGAGATCAACAAGGTGAAGGGATACATATAAAAAAATATATATATATTAGTAAACGCTAGGAATAAATATTTTAAATGCAAATGAATGAGAAACTCACATAATTAATAAAGATATTAATAAATCTTAGGAATCAATTTTTTAAATAAAAATCATTGATAAAGTGAAATGATTATTAATATTATAAACCGAGGGGAATAAACATGGTTTACCATGCTTGATTTAAACATTGAGACAATTGTTGTCACAATGTGACGTTGGACCAACTATGACCATGGTTGGCCATGGGTGACTTTCATATTGAGACAATATTTGTCAGAATGTGACATTTGATCATGGATGAGATTGATCGACTATGGCTAACACTAATTAGCAATGGTTTCACATGGTTGATTTTCATATTGAGTCAGTGTTTTTCATAATGTGAAATTGGACAATGCATTAGTATTAAACTCTAGGAATAATGTTTAAACCCCAATATTTGGATTTAATAAACTGAAGAGAATAATATTACGAATCGAAAGAATCCGAAAAATTAAGGAATCAATGTTATAAATCCAATGGATCAACAAATACAGAGAAATATTAATATTATAAACACAAAACGTCAATAAGGAAAAGCAAATATTAATATTATAAAAAAAGAACATCAATAAACCGAAGGGATTATTAATATTATAAACCCAACAAATTAGTATTAGAAAAACAATTTATTAATAAACTCAAGCGATTAATAAAGTTGAAGGATCAACGAAATTAATAAAAAAATACTGAAGTTGAAGAAATTAATAAACACTAATAATTAACCAAGGGATTATTCATATTATAAACCAAAAGAATTAATAAACCAAGGTTTTAATATTATAAACCAAAGGAATTGGGGAACCCAGGGGAAAAATATTAAAAACATAAGAGATCAACAAGGCCAAGGAATACATATAGAAAACAAAAAAGATTAGTAAAGGCTAGGAATAAATATTTTAAATGCAAATGAATGATAAACTCACATGATTAATAAAGAGATGAATAAAACTTAGGAATGATTTTTTTAAATAAAAATTATTGAGAAAGTGAAATGATTATTAATATTATAAACTGAGGGGAATAAACAAGGTTTACCATGCTTGATTTAAACATTGAGACAATTGTTGTCAAAATGCGACGTTGGACCAACTATGACCATAGTTGGCCACGAGTGATTTTCATATTGAGACAATATTTGTCAGAATGTGACATTCGATCATGGATGGCATTGATCAACTATGGCTAACACTAATTAACAATGGTTTCCTATGGTTGATTTTCATATTGAGTCAGTGTTTTTGATAATGTGAAATTGGACAATGCATTAGTATTAAACTCTAGGACTAATATTTAAACCCCAATATTTGGATTTAATAAACTAAAGGGAATAATATTATGAACCAAAAGAATCCAAAAAATTAAGGAATCAATGTTATAAACCCAATGGATCAACAAATATAGTAAAATATTAATATTATAAACATAAAACATCAATAAACCAAAGGGACTATTAATATTATAAAAAAAGAACATCAATAAACCAAAGGGATTATTAATATTATAAACCCAACAAATTAGTATTAGAAAATTTTTTATTAATAAACTCAAGTGATTAATAAAGTTGAAGGATAAATAAAAATAATAAAAAAATACTCAAGTTGAAGAAATTAATAAACACTAATAACTAACCCAAGGGATTATTCATATTATAAACCAAAAGAACTAATAAACCCAAGGGTTTAATATTATAAACCCAAGAAATTGGTGAACCCAAGGAAAAAACATTAATAACCTAAGGGACTAATAAAGCGAAGGGAAAAATATTAAAAACATAATAGCTTAATAAAGAATACGACCCAATATTTTAAATAGAGAGGAATTTTAAAGTCACGTGATTATTATTATGATAAACTGCAAGTGATCAATCAACCTTACTGATTGTTAATATTATAAACTGAATGAATTAATAAACTAAAGTGATATTCAATTCCACCATCAGTGAAACAAAAAATTAACATTGAAATTAACATGTGTTTTTTGTTGTCTTTACATAAAGAAATCCCACTACAAAAATGGACTCAAAACTCTCCATCAAAGGTCATTTGTCAAATAGCCTCTTCGAGAACACAACCAGACCGACCACAAAAGGAACACCAATTCAAATCAACATGATAATGATCACGATACTTAACACTTTCCAACTAATCCCTTCCTGTTTTTCTCTCAGCCTCCCTCATGTGCACATGCAACAAGTATTTTACATTAATTTTCATTTCATCTAGCACACGAAGATGCTCACCAATAAAAGCAGGATGGAAGCCATGTTTTCTATCGAGCTTGTTCCAAAGATAAGAAAGAAAACTGATCAGTCTAAAAATATTTGCCACCACTTGATTATAATAGATGCCATCATTATTATAGATATCTGCATTTGAAAGGAAAAATGACAAAATAAAAATTAATACATAAAGAGATAGAAACATCTAGGAATATATATGTGTGTGTGTGTGTGTGTGTGCGCGCGCGCCTCATTAGAAATAATATAGCACAATCCTTAGAAATACATATTGTACACATGAAATGAGTGATATAAACCTCATTACAAACCTCATTATAAATAATATAAACCTCATTAGAATTGATATAAACCTCATTAAAAATACATATTGTACACATGAAATGAGTGATATGACCCCTATTACAATAATCAACAAGAAATCACAAATTTTTAAACTTAATTTTTAAAATTAAATATTAATAATGTTAGTAATTCTATATTTTTATTTAAATTAATGTCAATGTATATATTAATTTTAGTTTAATATAATTATCAAATATAAATATGTTGTCAATTAACCAAACCACAACATATTTAGCAAACCACATTGATAAATATTTTTAGTTTCATGTTATAGGGATATGGACTTCAATCTTGATTTTTAATGATTGGCTCATATAACTCGCTGTATATGTCTGAATGGTTTATTGTAAACAAAAGAACAATAGTGACTTAAAAAAAGGAGGTAAATTGAGCAACATGAAAAATGATGTAAGAAATTTCTCATATATTACTATATTGGATCTCATGAATGTATTCATTTCATTAATACATGAAAATAATTACTATACTAAATGAAAATAGAGAGGACAATAAAAAAAATTAAAAAAAAAATCTATAAATATGTCACAATACTATTAGTTACATGTCATAGTGAAATGGAATTCCATCTTGATTTTTTATGATTGGTTCATATAACTGGTTTTTTATCTACAAATGGTTGATTGTAAGAAAAATAACAATATCCACTTTAAAAAAATAAGAAAATTAAACAACACGAAAAACAATGTAAACAACATTCCAAAATACTACTATGAATTTGATGAATGTATTCATCTCATTAATATATGAAAATCATTATTATATTAAAACTAAATAAAGAGGACAATAAAAGAAATTCAAAAAAAAAAATCTATAAAGAGCTAAAAGTATCAATAGTTGCATGTCCGAACGATATGGACTTTAATCTCTCCTCTTCTTTCTTCCTAATTGTAACATATTTTTCATCTTGGCATAACGCTGATAAGAGAAAGGCAGTGCAATGCATAAACCATCTATTGATTTCACTCTTGATATGGTTGTGAAGGTTAGGCCTTGCTTCTCTTTATTCCCGATATCAATTGATGCTCGTTCTAAAGTCAAACCTTGAGACTTGTGAATTGTAAGAGCCCATGCCATCCTTAAAGGAATTTGTTTTTGAATTCCTCTTATCACTGGTGTGATAGGTACAATGTTTGGATTGATTTCATCAAACGGAATACCAACATACTTATCAAAAATAACAGTTGTGAACATTAGAAGCTCGGGTGGCTTAAAGGTAGGAATATAAATTATTTCCTTCACATACCCAAGTGCACCATTCACAAAACTAGCTTCAACCCACAAATTACATGTCAACATAACACGTTGGCCACGACACAAGAAAACTTCACGGTCTAGTTGATCATCATCGACACCACTGATTTCTGAACACCTTGAATTCACAACAATACATTGTGCAATTGGAGAATTTAATGATTTCAACATATGTCTGTTATGAAAGGAGACGAAATTATCTGTTGGAAACATGTGAACTGCTGCATTAAATAAATCCCTTTCTCTAGGACGCAACCTAATATCAGCCCGTGACATAAGAAACTCCCAATCATCAAGAACAGATTCTACGTTTCTTATGTTATTAAGGACTCTATGAAAACATGATTGTTTCTCATTACTCCCTTGTTGGCGAAATATTGTGTCAAGAGTGACAAAAATGTTGAATTTTTTCCACAAGACTTTCCCTGCTGTATTACCTACATACAAAGACTTATCTCTCATAGGAGGTAGTTGGCCAAGGTCACCCACAAGGATGATGGATCTACCACCAAAAGGACAATTCTTTTTCTCTGGAAATGCTTCTCGTAATCGAGCGTCTATTTGCATGAATAACCTTGATCCTAAAAAGCTCATTTCATCAATCAATGTATATCGAATATGCCTCATTTCTTCTTGGAATACTGCGAGTGATTGACCCTGTAGTGGTTTCATATCTTTAATCAGGATTTTCAGAGCACAGTGTATTGTTTTTGCATGTATATTAAAAGCAGCTATTCCTGTTGGGGAAAGAAGAAGCAAAGGAATTTTTCCATTACTTAACAGATTAGAAAGAGCTTCAAAAATACAATGGATAAGGAAATACTTGCTAGTGCCTGCAGTTCCCTAAACAATCATAAGAAGAGCTTCACGAATCTCATATTCAACAAAATTCCTTAAAACAATTTAAAAAGCAAGTCGTTGTTTTTCTGCCAATGAATCTGGAGAGGCAAATGTTCTATTTGAAAGGTCAACAATATCACCCCTTGATATTCCATTCCTTATAAAATCAATAGCTTCTTCAGCCACATCATCAGAAATAGTTGTACTTTTCCAGTCAAAGGATATATCAAAATCCCTTCGACCAAGGGTGTGAAGATCAGAAACATTGACATTACTTGGTGGAACCAAGCGAGAGAAAAGGTGCCACTCTTGAAAATCATCTTGAAGATTCATTTCCTGGTTAGCAAAATCACCATCTTCTCCATCTTCAATATTTTCAACAATTGATGGATTTCGATCAACATGCCATGCTCGATATCGGAAATTCCTCCAATTTTCAACAATAATTTCAGCTGAAAGCCCAATCTGTATGAAAATTTCATGAAATGGCTTTTATAAGAGAAATTTTGTCCAGCAAAAGGTTTCAAATTCCTCTAAGCCTTCACTAGGAATAGAATAAAACTGTGGCCAGACCCGAACAATCGCATGAACATCTCTAGGCTTCCAGGGATCATTTTTACGCTTGCTATCAAATGTCCAAGATCTTGCTGTTTGTATCAAAGACAAATGTTCAAGGAAAAAATGCCTCTTCTGATAATTTTGAACAAAAGTATTTTTAGATGAACATTGCATGCCATCCCTTGATATTTTCCTGAAAACCTTTCTTCCAACATTTAATGAAACAAATTTTCGATTACAAACAACAAGAGGTAGCTTAAGCAACATATGGCATGTTTCTTGTGCTCCAATATCACGTTCAACAATTGTTTCTACAAGAAACCTTCTGTAAGCACATAAAGCATGATCCTTAGAGGCAATAGAATTTGAAATTCTAGTTAACATATCATGATAACTTTCATACCTTTTCTCTGCTTTTGATGCATACTTAGTAATATATTTCAGGACAAAAAGCCGAGAAAGAACTGGTTGGCAATCAACATTTTCATGCCACATTGTTAGAAGGTCAATGTTATGTACATTGAGCCTATCATCATTTTTTGTTGGGTCATATTTTTTTCTTCCTTGATCATCTATGAACAATCTTGATTCCTCGGAAAGATCCCATGGAGAATTGTACTGACAAGCGAGAATAGTTCCCTTTTTGCACAAACAAGAATCTAAACTACACTTTGTGTGCCTTTGGACATGGTTCAACCATTCTTCATAATCATTATGAAGATTGCAAGAGAAAATCTGATTAGTATTCAATAGGCAAGGGTTGTCATTGAGACTTCTTAGAACCATTATATTCCGACGATGTATTTCACGTGGATTCCATGCAATTACATAATTTTCAAATAATCTCTTTGCATGTTGCAAATCACAATCATTTGACCAATCAAGTCTTTCCATGTCAGGAGCTCCTTGCAAAAATAGGAAACCATGGATATGTGTTGAACCTCTATGTTGCCACTCATATCTAAAAAAAATGAACACAGAGTTACTGCAAAAAATATAAGTAGAAAATTAATAATAAATTGACAATGAATAGAAAATAAATTCAAGAAAACATACATGTACCAGAAGTCTTTAGCTTTAAGATATTTTGGATAACTTCCTCTCAAAATATATTGAATCTATGGTGCATAAATGTGGCAAAAATATGACGGTACTGGACAAAATTTTCAATTTTCATACGATGGTCATTTAAGGAACGAGAATGTGAGGGTACAAGCATAAGGCTATGCAGCTCTGGCCACTTTGTGTCAGCTAGACTCAAAGTACAAAAGAAAGATGTACATCCCAACTGAATAATCATGTGAGTCAATTCAGCCCAACATTTAGTCTAGTATGCCCTTGTACCTCTTAGAGAAGATCCAAACCGCATAATATGCTCAGCCAACTTATTATCTTGTAAATCAGAAAGTTGCTGACGCAAGTTATCAATTGTTGTGAGTGAGTTATCATGTAAATTTATTTTTCACAAAAACTGAAGTAGTTGCTTGGCTATGGTGCCTCATTATCATGTTGAATAGGTAATATCAGAAGTGAGGATGGCTTCCAAACCTATGATCATAGTATCTAAGAAGATGAAATGCGTACTCATGAAGTTCAACAGTACAAATGCGTGGTATCAACCAATCAGCATTACTAGTGGGGAACAATGTGGGGGATGCCATATCTAATAACCCCTTAGTATTATATTCATTCATCGGAGATGTTACAATACTAGGCCAATCCATTTCATGAACATGTGAAGAATAAACATTATCAAGAAATGCTCTAATTTCTTCCACTTCTCTCTGTTCATTGGGTAGGTGAGCAACAAAATAGGAAGGATGAGAGGGAAAATGCTCAAGAGGAAACCCTTCATTATTAGCTACATTGATCTCAGATTATGTAATGTCACAGTCAAAAAATTTAAGCCTGGAGGAGACATCTGTTGATATTTTGGGCAGAGCATTCACTGAGTCATAGTCAATTACAATATCTCGATAATATTGATCACGTTCAATTTTGAAACGTAATGCATCCATAACTCGAGATCTTTTTACATAACATTCATAATATTTAAACTGAGCAGCATGTCTCCTAACAATTAGAAAGTCAAGATCTTCAACATGTCGGGGAAGACTTTGTGAGATTATAGAAATATCTTGGAGAAAGCTAATTGTGTGTTTGCTATACTTATATTTCCCACCTCGAGCATGTGTCACTTGCAAAATAGGATTTACACATGCTATTAACATTTTTTCAACTTGAGTAAGAACTCTTAAATATGAGGTTGCTCACTAGGATCCATGTTATTATCATGGAAAATTTTAGGGGCTAATATTCGTAGGTGGGCTAATTTTCCATGGGTTTTCCAAAAAAAATATTTGCCAATTCCCATTTTTTATAAAAATGATTCGCCCAAATTTTACAATATAAGATTATTTTACCTTAAAATTCGCCAACATCATATAGACAATATATATAATATCATTATAAATTTTAATAATTTTACATATACATCAATAAACATTTTATAGTTTGCATATTAGGGACTAGTGAGATTCGCCAATTTTTTAAACTTTAAAATAATTTTCCATCCTTAAAATTTTCCCTGGTTATTATAGCCAGAAAAATGATGTGAACCTTTTTCATTCTTACATCGTGTGAAAATAGGTCCTTCAGAATCTCTCAAAACCTAGATTCCAGGATATGATTCTTAGTAGATGTGGCACATTTGGACAACTGACAAGCTATCTATCTTTTCTCGAAATATTTTATGCACTGCAATCATTTTTTCATCAAAATAAATATGATTTGTATTGGTTGGACCATGTGGAGAATGATGTGGAAGAGTATAATATCTTCTAAAATTTACTTGATTTTCAGCACCATGAGATTCCCTTCCCAAATTTGAAACATGTGGAACAAATCTATGACATGGTCTTTCCAAATTTATGGTCTACATTTCTGGAAACTCGGAGGATGACAAGCTTTCTTTAGCATAATTTTGTTTTAAATTCAATGTCCAAATAATTAGAATTGAAAAAATGAAAAAAAATTCAAATTCATTCAATATTTACATTTGTTTGGCAATGTGGATGAAGTGTATGAGATGGTTTCTCTTCACTTATAACATCAGTATATAGAACATTTGGCGAGTTAGTTTCGACGCCTCTATTGAAATTAGTTGTTTCTTCTTAAAACAAAATAAAATTCTTTATAAAACTAAATGTCCAAAAAATAAAGATTTATAATTTTACAACTAACAATAAATGAAAAAAGGAGGAAAATATGAAATGCATTCAACATTTAAATTTTTTTGGCGATGTGGATGAACGCTATGAGATGGTTCCTCTTCACTTATAATATCAGTAGAAGGAACATCTATGAAGTTAATTTGTATGCCTCTATTGAAATGAGTTGTGTCCTGTTTGAAGAAAATAAATTATGCAATAAAATTCATGTCAAATGTACCAAAAATTCAAAAAATTAAAAATCAAATCGAATACATTGAACATTAACATTAGTTTTTCAAGGAGAATGCAGTGGAAGGTTATGACGTGCTTCATATTCAAATCTCAGATTAGTAGATGGAAGACTTGGAGAGATAATTTCTAGACCTCTATTAAAATGAGGTGTATCCTATTCCAAGAGAATAAAATACCTTATTAGTAAAAAAAATGTAAATAGAGGAATGTAACAAAACAACCACTATTGCAAAAAATGTAAATATATCATTGGGTTACCTGCATTGTAGAAATTCTATCAGGGATGACTGATTTTGTTCGTGGAACAACATTATTTTGAGAAGGGAGATTGGAAGATATGATTTTTTGACCAGCTGGATCCAAATTATCAAACAAATGGCCAATCAAACTATCATCAAAGTCATCACATACAATGTCACCATTGCCTCCACCACGGATATTTTGCAACCTTTTGCCTTTATCACAAGATGCAATTTCGGAGACAGAAAGGTTAGGGTGAGCATTTGCATCCACGTTATCAATATGATGTTCTTCCCTATTGTAAGATTTTTCCTCAATATTATGAAAATTTTCAGGAGAGCATTGAAAAACAAAATTATGCTGACGAGGAGCATATTCTGGCTAAAATAAAATGATTTTTCCGAATGGCTAAAAAGAAAAATGGATTTTTTCAAATGTCGAAAACAAAAAGGGATAAAATTCCATGTCTCATATTATAATTGTAATGGGAAACCCATATAACTGGAACAAAATACTAAAATAATTATATGAATTTGAAATATATCTAAATATTTGGAACAATATACCATCGAAATATAAATTTAAATAATAAAAACAACCTAAAGATATAGCATTGTTTGAGAATCAATGAGAAAAAACTAACGGAAACACCATGTAAAAAATAAGTCACAGTAATTATAGTTATAAAAACAAAGAAAAATGGATAACATCCAAACACATTCAAATGCAATTAAGAGAACTAAACAGGACACAAAAATAAGTATTTTCGAGAAAATTGCAATGGAATTCAATATCCAACATCCGATACATACACATATAGAAGACACTCCCTCAGAATGGAGCCATATAAATATCCATAGTCTTAGCACACATACCCAAAAGTATGTAAAGTAAAAAAAAAAAAAAAAAGAGGAAATATTTTCCATGACGACAGAGAGAATATAAAATGATTAATAGCCTAAGACTCCATGTCCATATCCAATGGTGGAATCTCATCAATAGAATCCATACGGGGAGCAATTGCAAAAACATTTCCAGACTCGATCAAATCATTGCAATCCTGCAATGTTGGAGATCAAAATCCATGCATCTTTTAATTAGTTGAATTATCAATATATGTTGGGAAGCAGAGGCTAGTCATCATGTCATATAATAGGAAAGGAACTTCACTGCATTTGCACATAAGAACCACACCTTGGAATGTTCGAAATGGAAGATAACCAGGACATTTCATATTTATAACTATAGACATTTCTTCCAACAACTTCCATCTGAAGCCCCAATCATCCTCAAAGTAGTCAATTCTTCGTTCAATACATGGGTGACCAAATTGGAAATTATCTATTTATTCAATTGAGCATACAAAAGTGGAGCCATCATTAATAAGACATATCAACTGATTCTTGCATATTGCCAATGACATACACCGGAGGTCAGTGATTGAAACAAATGAAAATCCCCATTCATTTTTTATTACATCAAACCAATAGATTGTATACCCATATCGAGGATAATCTTCATACTCCGTGTCGAGATAGAGCCAAAAAAAATTTCTTTTATAAAACATTCCATTTTGAGGGGGTGAAGTGCCACCAAATGGAAGATCAACCCTTCGCCAAACCCTATCAAGTCTACTGTAAACATAAAATTTAGACTGGATTCTATCATAGATATGTCTTAGAACAACCCAGTCATATTTGTTGCTGCTCATATTTTCCTATAACAAAAATAATCCCCGGACTCTAATTCGTATTCGCCCAATGTTTTTTAAGGCCTTTGTAAATGGATTTATTACAAAATAGTTTCGTGAATGAGATAATTTTGTTGGTATGGATAAACCTACCATTGGTCCAATAGTAGACTCTACTTTGTATCTAGAATCTATGAATCGCAAATGAAAACAAAATATGCGCCCATTTTGATTAAGGTATTCAGAAGAAAAATAATTGTCTTCATCATTAAGGAAATGAACCATAAATCCTTCATTTGTACAGATATGCTTGCAACACAATAAGAAAGAAGGATTTTGCAAAACATTCTTCCATTGCTGACAAACAGTGCTAAACTTTATCACAACCAATAAAGGGAGCCAAATGAAGAAAATTTCAAGAATTTCGAATGGAATACAAACTCCAAATAGCTGGATCAATGATAAAACAAGGAAATCACCTAACATAAAAGAAAACACACATGATATCAACAAAACAATTTTCAATTAATGGTGAATAGAATAAGCAATATAGATAAGCAATTTTCCATCTACAAATATAGTAAAATGCACATATACATAATGTATAAAATCATATGAGCCACAAGAACATTATTACAATAGTTAAAAAGAACTCACAAATTTACTATTAATCTTAATAGGTTTTTTTTTTTTAATGTCTGTATTCATGTCTATGTTTAACATTGATGTAAATGTTTGATGCTCAATATAAATATTAACCTAAAACAAAATTTTAATATTAAAAAGCTTTATCTTATAAACCTTGGGTTATAAAATAGCATAATGTTACATTGACCAAATGATATGAAAATACCAAATTTTTTTTTTGTAAGTGAAAATACCAATTTTTTTAATTCTATTGTGATTGAACCTAAAAAAACATTAAGTTAAATTCCAATGTCATAGAACCTATGTAAACTAATGTTATCAATCCTATTTTTTAATGAAATGTCTATATTGATGTTTAGCCTCAATGGTCACATTAATGTATAATTGCGAAATTTATTTATATATAAATTTATATGTTTAACATTAACATGTGTATTTATTATTAATATTAATTAACATTAAAAGAGATATTGATATTTAATTTTAATATTAATAATTTCTTATTTAATTTGAAATATTTATATTTATTATTAGTGTTGATATCAATCAATATTAATTTGAATAATACTAATCTTAATATTAAATAATTAATATGATCTATAATATTAAATTATTAATATTAATAATAATATTATTAATAGTAACCAAAACATTAATGTATAAATTTATCCAAAACTATGCTTCTATCTTTTACTTGTATTTAATGCAACTAACTGTCTTAGTTCCAAATTTGAGAAGAAAATGAAAAACACTTTAAATGAAAATGGTGATTTGTATAATATTTGAAAATAGAGATTTAGGAAATTTTAATATTAAAATTATTTGAAGGTAAAATAGGAGATGGTGTTGTAACTCTACATTTGGAAATATTGGAAGAAATATATTTTTGAAGCTTATATATAATGGACTGAATGTAGCTAATTGTGAAAATGTATTTTGTTTAAATTTTAAGCACTTCTATATGTTTCTTTTCATAAAAAACTCAAGAGTTGCATGAAGTAGACTTGAATTTTGCTTTAACAACTTGGAGAAGCATGAAGTTTTAATAAATTTTTTATTGGGCCATGGTAATTATAGTTATATAATTTTTTTGATTAAAATTGTAATAATTTAAGCTTCTTAAAATTATAAAATAAAATAAATTATAATAGGATAAGTATTTTTAATATAATTCTAATAAATTATAATATAAAAATGAAAACTTGTATTAAATTTATTATAAAAGATACTTGTATAAGTTGGAATAATTTATAAAGCATACTAAAAATATATGAAGGAGGAATAATTTAAAAAATAATGTTTTGTAATTTTTTTAAAGAAGTATTAAAATCATTTATAGTAATATTGAAATTTTCTATAATAAACTTATAAAATCACTTATAAAATTCCTTTCTGCTAAGTAGTAAAATAGGTTTATATGTTGTGATTTTGATAAAAATTTCATGAGTTGCAAATCTACAACATAATTTCTACATTATGACTTTGCCAAGTTATGTGTGTGGGGTAAATGGATCATTTCATTAGTTAAAAAAACTTATATATATATATATATATATATATATGTTTCTAATAAATTATAATATACAAATGAAAACTTGTATTAAATTTATTATAAAAAATCATTATAAAATATACTTATATAAGTTGGAATAATTTATAAAGCATACTAAAAATATATGAAAGAGGAATAATTTTAAAAATAATGTTTTGTAATTTTTTTAAAGAAGTATTAAAATCATTTATAGTAATATTGAAATTTCCTATAATACACTTATAAAACCACTTATAAAATTCCTTTGTGCTAAGTAGTAAAATAGGTTTATATGTTGTGATTTTGATAAAAAATTCACGAGTTGCAAATCTACAACATAACTTCTACATCATGACTTTGCCAAGTTATGTGTGTGGGGTAAATGGATCATTTCATTAATTAAAAAATCTTATATATATATATATATATATATATATATATATATATATATATATATATATATATATATATATATATAACCATTCTACCCAACCACTTTAAATAACTCCAATTAACATATATAAAACATGTATATAATTACACTTGTATAAAAAATATATATACATAACTAAACTTACATGTATAAATAAATGATTAGAAAAACGATTATAATGATCTCATTTTATTATAAAAATTACATATCCATATACTTAATGGAATAAGTATAACAAATATACTTAAAATTTTCATTAATTTTTATATAAATTATAAAATAATTTTAATAAATCATTAAAATCATTAAAAAAATTGTCAAATCCTAATTTAATATCAAATTATTACAAAATAATTAATATCTAAAATTCCATTTACAAAATATAAATTAATAATAAAATCCTTTGTCAAAATTATTATTGTTTTTACAATAAAGTTCTCTAGTCTACCCAAATAATTACCCCTGTTACAATTGTATACTTTAATAATCTTTGTTGGTTTAAATATTCCTGGACTAGAATACTATTAGCCCACTTACATACTCTCATCCTCCGCTCAAAACCACCTTATACATCCAAATCGGCTTCTCAGAATTATTAAATCAATGTAATGAACGAATACTATTAATTTACGACCGTGAGTTCTCAACTTTCGCATTTCTCCATCTATAAATATCACTTCCTTTCACCGGTTGATTGATAGGAAGAGCTTCGGCATTTTCCTTTCTTTTTTTCTGGTTTTTTTTCATATTTTTGAACGAAAATCTCGACATCAATTCTGAAAGGATTTGACGTGAGCATCTGAAACGCGACAGGTGAGCATCTTGAACTCGATGTAGGTGGCTGGGACATTTTGTGAAATTTCAATGGAAAGAGGGAAAAATAAGAAGTTCGCCTCGCTGAACTTCAATGACATTTATGGGAAGAAAGAGACAAAGCCCAAGCCCAAAACAACAAATAGAAACACTGGTGGAAACAATTCGGCAGGGTTTATGCTAGTTCTCTCACGAAATAAGAAGTCGTTCCTTGTAGCCAAACATGACGTAGGAAAACCCATCTCCACCTCATCACCATTTAAAAAAGAGAGCGTGGATAATCCAGGGGCAATCAATCACAATGAGAAGAGCACGCGCATGAAAATAATACAAATTCCAAACGTGACACATTATGTTCATCCAAACCTGACTCTCATTCCAACGATCTTGTCACCCCTCAGTCTGGTGCTGTAAATATTGAAGGTGAATCACGAGGTATTCCTACCCGCGGGCCATCCCCGGCTCGGGAGATTCGGAATTGGGTAGACCACGAGCGATCTTCGAGGTATTTTGGCGATGGTCTTAATAATAACATGAATAATCATAGAGGAAGGTATTTTGGCGATCGTAATAATAACATGAATAATTGATTTTATTTTGACAATGTTTTGCGTACAGACTTGATTTGAGGTTGAAATCAACACTGTTTTTAGGTAGTCACTCCCCTAAAATCCCTTCACATGCAACTATAAACTAAATTCCACAATGAATTAACTCTAAATTCCACCTGAACCTCAAATCATTAACCCATATCAAAAGTTTCAAATACATATTCGACAGAGAACGTATTGGCAAAATACCGTAGAAAATGGACGAAAGAGTCCTGGTTCTTTGGCTCCAAATGTCGGGTGGCCTTATCCAAAACACTGGCAGGATCGGGTGGCCTTATCCAAAACACTGGCAGGATTAGATAACTGCGCATAACGAAAAAGAAATAATTAATAATCAAAATTGACAGGGCTGTGGACCGATACTTCAAAATAAAAAAAGATTTCCAAAGTTTTTTCATTTGAGAAAAATACCTTGGGAAATAATGAGATACCACGGAGCCTGCAAAGAGGAATTAATCCGTAACAAATTATATGCATAGAAGACAGAGACCACTGTAACACATTCGCTGGGCTATTGGTATTCAATGAATCCCATATATATATATGGGAAAAACTTGTGGATAGAGCTGGCGACAGGCGTTGGAGCGTTACAAAATTTCAACCATCAACCATCAGACGTTGGAGGAAAACGTTGGAACATGTGTTACATTCCACGTTGAGACAGCCCTGTGATGCTTCAGTACTGTCATCCGATGCTTCAGTCGTTCTTAAAACCGTTGCCTCCACGTGTATGTTTGGAATAAACATGGGAAAAAGTGGAATATTTTTTTCTTAATCTTCTTTGATACGTGTTTATAAACCAGAGGCATAGTAAAATTTTAATTAGGATTTGGTAAAAAATTAGGTTAAACATGGTTTAATCATTTGATTTAAATATGCAAGGAATTTATCAGTTTCAATTTCATTCATAGATGGAGTGGCGATGATAAGAATATCCCAGCATCTATCAATTTAGACCGTCCGATAAAAATAATTAATTATCAAATGCATTAAACCTGCCAATTCCAACGGGGTGGTTACGCCTATCAGCCTAATAAATACTATATGCCAAATTCCAATAAGCAGACAATCCATTTATAATACTAAATTAAACTAGATTGGAAAAAAAACCCAAAATTGTGTAGTTTGACAAGAGTTTATGGTAGATCAATCGAGCCCTGTGCTTAAATATTTTCTTCCTCAAATAAGGAGTAGTGCATGAAACCATAGGAACTTGTGAGGTTGAGCTTGGAGAGTTGATCAAAAACTATGTTCTTCCGGAAAATATTTTGAAAGGTGATGTAATTGAAGGAGTCCCTTAATTGATAAGAAAGATCTAATCAGTGTGTAAGTAGTGGGGAGAAAATGTAATAACATTATTCATGCTATCTATAATGACTTTAGGGTCACCATATACTGATAATGAGTCAATATAAAGATGCCCTGAGAACCATAAGAGATCTCAAAGACCAAGTACCTTCACTCGATTGTTTAAGCCAGCACCCCCATTCCGGTAAAGTTTATAATAGCATCCCTCATCCAGTGTGAGCCACAGCCTAGAGACGCACTGACCACGCTGAGTAGCACCACCAAAATACCGATCATGATAGGAGATAGAAAAAGGTAGCAGCCTTCGGGAGAGATCCCAAGGTGGGGAGGGGGTTTTATATTTCCCTTTCGACTGTCTCATAATTTTCAGTGTAATAAGGGAAGGGACCACAGTAATGTCCTCAAATACCACCTTGTTTTGAGCCAACCAAATATGCCAATTAGTAAGGAATGGTATGTAACCAAAATTTTGTCCTTGAGCCACCCACTGGTTGAAATCGTCCACATGAGTAAACCGACTATCAGTAAACCGAAAAGCACGAAGAATACCACTCCAAACCTCCTTGGCAAAATGAAAGAGAAAGAATATGTTTATATTATTCTCCGCATCCCTATGGCATAGAGGGCATCTACTCGACCCGATGGGTCCATGCTTTATTAAATTTTACTAGGTCAGGTTCTTTTTATTCCATATGAGCGAATTAAATATGATGATTTTGTACGGGAAATTCCACTCCAAAGCTTTGAAAACCGAGATTGAAGAATAGGGCCGCATAGAATAGAATAGATATACCTGCAATAATCCTTAATTAGGATGGATTCACCCCCGAAGTGGACCGGTTCAAGTAATGTAGTCCCCCCTCACATCTGTGCAGACTCACATAGCGCAATATGTATGTGTATTCCTCCCAATCCGCAACCAGTGTCCCCACTAGTACCAATTCCTATACATTCATTCAGATAGGATAAACGTCATCGTAGTCTAAAAAAGTAACAAAATGTCCCAGAATCTGGCAGAGATTTTGAAAAAATATAGCAAAGATTTAATCAGAATCTTGTTTACAGTTGTTAAACTTCAGTATTTTGGGTGTCTTAAAGGTTTTTGATAATGTTGAATCCATTTCCACTCTCAAAAATAGATTCCAAACACTACAGCTACCTCATTTTTTGAATTTTACTGAAGCGAATTCCAGCAAAAACTTGCCGTCTGAGCTATTCTATTACCCGGGTAAACAACTTCATAAACATCCCTCCAATCTTTGATAACTTGTGCCAAGTAAATGTATTCTCGTGTATGTATTATGTGGACGAGTTTTATGTTTAGCTCATTAGTCTGTGCCACACCCCTGATGCAATCTTTGCCAATGTGTATCTTGAGACTATTTCCGAATGACCAGCCGAGCTGACTCAAGAAAAACAACCAAATATTCTTAAAGCTATGCCAAATGTATGAACTCGAAGAATGACCAAGTGAGCATAGTCTATAAAAACTCTAAATTTGTTGTCCCTTCAGATACTTGTGAGTTATTAAATTCTTCCAAATACCATTCATGAATAACACATGATAGAGTGATTTCATAAGAAGTGCCCTCCAAAAAAATGTGAATATCTAAAAGCCCTCATCTCCCAATTTTTTTTGGAGTAGTAATACTCTCCCAGCTAGACGACTTGCAATTTTTGGATTATAGCCATTGGGAAGATATACAAATGAGCCGAATAAACCTCCAGTTGTTGCAGAAATTCCTGTGCCAATCTAAATTTTCCTCCAATAGACAACAAATGGAGGGTCCTACTATTTATCTTACATCTATATTTGTCGACCAACCAAAGCCAATCCGTTGTTTTATAATTGGACGGTTTAAGGTGAAAACTCAGAAATGTAAATCCTTCATACAAAGCGATTGGCTAGAAATATGAATTTGATTTGATTAATAACCAAAAAAACACCCTCAGAGTATAAGATCCTCAATTTTATAGAATTTTTCACCATACGAGAGGAATTTCCAAAATAGTTAATGATATTATGAAAACGTTTCTGTGGAATTAACTTCAACCTGCCGAATATGAGAATATCATCAACAAAAAAGCTATGGAACACCTCGTATTCCAGATTTACCTTAATACCATATAAATGTTCCCCAGTAGTGCATCCTTGATCTTTAAGCTAAGAAAGTCAATGACTAAAATGAATAATTAAGGGGGAGAAAGAACAACCCTGTGGCAATCCCTCACCAACTCGGAAGAAATTAGAAAGCACGACATTTACCATAATCGCAAAATGTGCATATTTGACACAACACATGATCCATTCCACAACTTGATTGGATAATCCAATTTTAATAAGAATAACATGAATAAATCCCCAGTCGACACCGTCATATGCCCTACGAAGGTCAATCGTCATAACCAAGGCCTCAAGTTTTTCAAAATGTATAGTGTGGATGATCTCCTATGATATGACCACTTCATCATGAATGAGCCAATTGTGGAGCAATATGAATTGTTCTCTGAGATATAGGGATCAAGAGAACAACCTTGATGTGCTCGACAATGATTTTAGAAATAAGCTTATATAATACATTACAAAGAGAAATGGGGTGGGAATCATGAAAAGTAGTAGACTTCAATGCTTTTGGGATGAGAGTAATAAACGTAGAATTGATAGCACCATAAATAAACCCCCGAGTATGAGACTTGTCCACCTGACCAAGTAAATCCTTAGTGAGAATGTGATAGAAATTTAAGAAAAATTCAATTGTCCACTCGTCTGGGCTTAGACTTTTTTCCGGAGAAAAATATTTTACAACTTTAAAGATTTCATGAGATGAAATTGGGTGAAAAATGGCCTCATTATTAGCATCATTAAACATCATAGGATAATGTGATATGCCCCATAGCTCATCATCAATGGATAAAACATGTTTCTCACTAAAGTGTAACTGGAAATATTCGACAACCGCCTTTTTGATATCCTCAATGGTGAAAACCTGATTACCGAGTGAATTATTAACCTCCTAGATAAAATTTTCTTTCCTCTGCTAGTTTGCAAGAAAAAATTATGAAAGTACTTAGTGCTGGGGTCATTTTCCCTTAACCATAGAGCTCAGCTCTTCAATCTCCAGTTACTTTCTTGAAATAATAGGATCTGTCTCTTTTTGGATTCCAGGTCTTGCAATTTGTCCCATCTCTGAGACGAATAAACAACTAGGTCCATCTCCTAGATAGTATCCTTGATCTCCTAAATAATGTCATTGAGATCCTATAGCATCCTTTTTTTCTTACCCCGTTCCCACACACAGACCCAAATTTCAAGTTTTTGTAAAGAGGCAGACATATATTGCATCATGAAATATCCCCTGCCGAAACTAAGACCGCCAAAATTCTTTAACCAAATTATTGAATTTTGGATCCCCAATCATGTTTCGTTTTATTTAAATGGAATACCCCTTTTAAGACGGTCTGCTCTCCACTGAAGTACAATAGAGCGATGATCTGATATCATGAAATTTGCAATTGTAAATTTGATAGAGCCCAAAATATCCAAAAAGTTCGCATTCAAGCATCCAAATCAAAATTAACGCTATAAATAATATTGTGGTTGAACATATTTGAACAAAGACATGGTCCAGATAATATGTCACACATATTTATAATCTATGTATCATTATGTAACAATGTCATGCACTAAATTAATGATTGACTTAATACATATTATGCCATCGCCCGCTATTCCACTTTTCAGAAGGTTGGGCCATGCATTCCATTATTGACAATGCTGGACAACCGTTATCTGAGTGAATTCTATAAAAAAAAAAAATTGTCTTATTAATTTTGTATACCACCAATCAAAAGGCCAAACCATTCTTATTTGAATTGATTCTCTCAAAAAAAGGATTGCTTAATGAATTACTAGTCAAATTTCGTTTAAATGAGGCTTTTTCTCACACGACCTAATGGTTAGTATTCATGTGGACGAAATCGAACCCTAGAAGGATTGATAATTGCATGCTTGCAGTGTGATGAAATATTGAGAACTTAGTTCTTGCAGTGTGGAACCCAACAGATTGATACAATGGCGGAAAGAAAGGTTGACGTTGTGGCATTCCCGTTTCTTGCACAAGGCCACATCATACCCTTCATGCGACTTTACCAACTTCTCTCATCTATAAATTTCAACATCGTCTTCGTCACCACTCCTGTGAATGCCAAGCCTCTTCATAGTGAGCAAGAAGGTGGTTCGGGCGTTAGCGTGGTAGAAATCCCAATGCTTGTTGTCCCAGGGCTGCTCGAGGGCATCGAAAACACCGAGCACCTCCCCGATCACATTGAAGAGATTTTTCAGCCCACCTCTACCATTCTCGATTTCTTGCCACTTTATCTCATGGATTTTGCCACGAAATTGAACATATATACTATATACTTCCTCGTAATTAGGCTTACGGCCACTCTCTCAAGTACTTCCTCAATAGCCTGCCCCTGTCACATAATAATGGCGATCATCCTAGGTCACTAAATCTACATGGCCTTCCGAAAGCAATCTCAATGCGTGATTGTGATTTGCTCCCTCCTTTTTGTGAAGCCATCAAGGGCAACCCAGATTCTGTTAAGGATATCATGTTCACCCACCTTGCGGAGTACTCTGATCAGTTCATCCTAACGGCTAATGATATGTTCACCAAGATGTTCGACACTTTGATCAATGCAGCCTAGCAGTGGTTAATACATTCTATGAGATGGAAGAGGAGATGTTGGATCACATGCGAAGCACATTTAGGAAGCTTGTTTGGAGTATAGGCCCTCTGGTAACTAAAATTACTACTTCATCTGGGAGTTCCAGATTTTCAGATTTAGAGTGCTTGAAATCATTGAATTCTCGCCAGCCTGAATCCATAATCTATGTCAATTTCAGTAGACAGATCGCTCTTTCGGTGCATCAAATGTAGGAAGTTGCAGCAGGGTTGGAAGTGAGCAGGCAGTCTTTCCTGTGGGCGATGAAGAAATCGAATGACGTGGATGACGCATCTTTAATTTCCTCCCTTCCAGTGGATTTGCAGGCATTCATCCAAAGGTACAATAGTGCATGCGACGAGTGTAGGGGTTTATTCATTTTGGGTTGGGTTCCTCAATCGTAAATACTAGGGCATCTTTCTTGTTGGAATTTTTGAGTATTCCAAAACACAGAGAGAGCAAAATCTCTACTCTTAACACAGAGAACTCATTTAAAATTTTGCTGGACAAAGATGGCACAAAATGATTCTATTTCATTAAACTATAAACGACTATTACAAAATGGAATTTCTTCAGAATTGCGTTTTAGATTTACAAAGGATTAGCTGCTACATACACAACATTTCAATTCTTTCTCTGTCTCACTGTCTGCCTTCATGAATTACAAAAAAAACACACAGTTGACTCTCTGTCACACATTCTCCTTTTTTTTTCACACTGTCTACAAAAAAACATTACATATATGAAAAAAAAGAAAACCTAATCTAATCTTTAATGCGGTTGTTCAATCCTATACTTGGGTCAACATAAAAACCCATTTCGTCATTAAAATCGGCACACAGGCCGTATACCAAATAGACAGTAAAAACAATTGGTTGTTTCTTATAATCCCATGAAATGGCTCCTAAACCCATGTGAAAAACATAACCATATGTACTTTTTCGGTCATCTATACTTCCATCCCAATCACTATTAGTATATCCAATCAATTCAGAATTTTCTGAAGTAGTATATAAAATACCATACCTTTTTGTTCCTTTCACATACCTCAGAATTATTTTTGCTGCTTGCCAATGTGCCTCCTTTGGCCTTTCCATAAAACTAGAAATTAAACTCGGAGCATGCATTATGTCTGTTCTAGTTGCAGTCAAATACATAAGGCTGCCAACTATGCTCTTATACAAGCTAGGATCAAAATCCTTGCTGCTGTCCTCCTTGCTGAGTTTCAATCCCATCACTGTGGGAGTAATTGCTGACTTGCAATCCTGCATGTTAAATCTTTCCAAAACTTCATTTACATATTTGGCTTGAGAGATAAAAAAATTATTTTCATTTTTCTCTACTTCTATTCCTAAGAAGTATTTCAGCAATCCCATATCAGTCATCTCAAATTCATCCTTCATGTCTATTTTAAAATTCTCAATGAGGTAATCATCATTACCTATAAACATCACATCATCAACATACAAAACAACAATGAGCATCTTACCATCTTTCTCCTTGATGTATAATGTGGGTTCTCCTTCACATTTTTCAAATCCATTTTCTAGTAGATAGGAATCTAACCTACTGCACCATGCTATTTGTGCTTGTTTCAGCCCATATAGAGCTTTCTTCAATCTGCAAACTTTGTGCGCCTGACCCTTTTTTTTATAGCCTAGAGGTTGTTCAACATAAACCTCTTCCATCAATACTCCATTTAGGAATGCTGATTTCAAATCCATTTGGTAAACCTTCTACTTGTGTTGTGCTACTATAGACAACACTGCTCTCACTGTTTCCATTCTTGCAACCGGTGAAAATGTTTCTTCATAGTCTCTTCCTTGTTGTTGCTTGTAGCCTTTCACAACAATTCTAGCCTTATGCCTTTCAATCTTACCTTCAGCATTTATTTTGGTCTTGTAGACCCATTCCACTCCAATGACTTCTTTACCTTTTGGGAGATCAACTAATTCCCATGTATTATTTTTCTCTATGGAATTCATTTCTTCATCCATAGCATCTATCCGTTTCTTATATTTTATAGCTTCTTCAAAATGAATAGGATCATCTACATGAAAATACAATGCAAATAAATAATTCATACATTCATTTGTTGCCCACTGCTCATAAATCTCATTAGAATTTCTGAATTTGGTTCCTCTTTCATTTGGTGTACTTGTGCTTGAAGAAGCACTCAAATTTTCTCCTTGTGGTGTGCTTGGAGAAGCACTGCTATCACTTCTCAAGGGTGTTCTCATACCTGCTTGTGGTGTCCCTTTCTATCCTTGTGTTGGTGGAGGTGGTGATGCTAATGAGGTGTTCCTTTCAGCCATTTCTTCCTCATCATCATCATGAGACAAATAGCTCTTCACATTGAATGTTTTCTCAATGCTTCCATCCCAAGCTTCTTCCTCAATGAATTGTACGTCTCTGCTTATAATAAACTTCTTAGTGGATGGGTTATACAACCTGTATGCATTGGATTCTTCACTGTATCCAATGAATATGCACTTCTCCCCCTTACTGTCGAAAGTCTTACTCAGCTGATCTAGAATATGTGCATAAGCCACACATCCAAAAACTCTCATGTGGGTGACATGTTGCTTTATGTCGCTCCACGCTTCTTCAGGAATTCTTTTCATTACTGCTTTGGTTGGGCATCTATTTAAAATGTACACTACACAATGTACAACTTCAGCCCAATATTCAGTTGGCAAATGTTTTGCCTTCAACATACTTCTTATCATGTTCATGATGGTTCTATTTTTTCTTTTAGCAACTCCATTTTTTTGCGGTGTATACCTTGCTATAAATTTCTTGTGTATGCCATTTTCTATGCAAAAATGCAGAAATTCTTTTGAGATATACTCACCTCCTCTATCAGTCCTTAAAACTTTAATATGATGCCCACTTTGTTTCTCTACAAGAGCCTTAAAGTGGCAGAATTTCTCAAACACTTCACTTTTATATTTCAAGAAATAAACCCAAGTTTTCCTTATGTAATCATCAATAAAAGTTAGCATATAGTGGCTGCTTGCTAGTGATGGTGTTTGCACTGGGCCACACAAATCTGAATGGATCATTTCTAAGGATGCCTTTGCCCTTATGCTCTTTCCTGATGGAAAGCTTTCTCTGTGTTGTTTGCATCAAGATGCAACCTTCACATAGGCTGTCTGGTTTCTCAATCAATGGTAATCCCTTTACCATTCCTTTCCTATGCAACAAATTCAAACCTCCAAAGTTGAGATGTCAAAATCTCAAGTGCCATAATCATTTTTCATCTTTTGCTTCTCTTTGGAATTTCTCTTGTGTCACTACTGCCATTTCATCTCCTTTCTTCAAATCTGCTCTCATCTTGAGAGAGAACATTATGTTCCTTGTCATCTTCACTTGTGAAATGCATTGCTTTCTTGGTGGTTTATCCATGATGGTGCATACATCATCTTCAATGAAAACATTTTACCGCTTTTGAATGAGTTTTCCAACGCTCAAGAGGTTACACTTCATACCAGGCATATAGTATACATCTGATATGGTTTTTCTATCTCCTTTCTTTGTCAAAACATTTACTCTATCTTTTCCCATGACAGAGACCTTACTGTCTATCCCCAATGTTACTTAAGACTTTACATTTTCATCTAACATGGAAAACATGGCAATGTTTCCATTCATATGGTTACTACATTTTTGAATTTATAAACCATATATCTTCATTCTTTTCTTTAGCCATATTATATGCTAAAAAAAACTTATCTTGGCTGATATTTTCTTTAGCAAAATTAGCACTGGGTCTATTACCCATGTCACTTTGTTTCTTCCTACATTCATTGGGTCGAACCTACCTATAGTTAGTTAGGAAACCGTTACAGAAATGACATTGGACTTGGGATTTATCATACCTTTGTCCATGTGCTTGAGTTTGTCCACCTTACTGGCTACTTCCTTGGCCTTGGTTATAATTTTGATTGCTGCCCCTTCCATTTGCATTTGTAGGCCTGCTTCTTCCTCCTTTTTTTTGGCTTATACCTCTTCCTTTTCCTCTGTAGTTTCCTCTACCTTGACCTCTTCCTCTTTCAAAGGAAATTTGGGTCTTGAAGGCATGCTCCAAAGATGAGTTTTTTGTTCTACCCAGTATTTGTTCTTGAGTCATCAGTGATGCATGAATCTCATCAACTGTGAACTTTGAGAGATCCTTTGTCTCTTCAATGGTTGTGACTATAACATCAAACCTTTAGGGTAAGCTCCTCAACACTTTCTCCACGAGACCTTATCTGGGTAACCAACCCAATCACTTGTGTGAAGAATGAGTCTATATTATCAGACTCTTTCTTACAGAGAGTTTCAAAATCTCTTCTCAGCAATTGTAGTTTTGTTGTCTTCACCTTCTTCATAGCTTGATATGAAATCTGGAGGGTATCCCATGCATCCTTGGACCTCTTAGCTTCTGCTATCCTTGGAAACACACTCTCATGCACTACTTGATAGAGATAGAAGAGGGCTTTTGAGTCCTTCCTATTGCTCTTCAACAAATCCTTCTTTGCCTGTGTTAAGGTATTAAAAGAATTTTCATCTACTGTTTCTTCAAAACCATCTTCAACAAGCTCACATAAGTCTTGAGAGGCAAACACGGCTCTCATGGTGATTGCTGAGTAGTCATAGTTCTTCCCATTAAACTATGGGAGTTGAGTATTTCCAATACTCGTTCTTGTGCTGGCTCATGCCATTGCTAACACACTGAACTATGCTCTAAAAAAACTTGACTGTGATTTTTAAACAAACTCTCTCTTTTCTTAAAAGACAAACTCTGTATTTGAGGACTACACTCTTTAAAAAAAACAAGACTCTGTTTTTGAGAAATACCTTAGAATTTTGTTGAGCCTTCACTCTGCTGGAGAACTGCTACAAAAAATCCTTCCTTCATCTTCTTTGACTAACCTTCAAAGAGCCTAGACTAGCTCTAATACCATTCCGGAATTTCTGAGTATTCCAAAACACACAGAAAGAACAGGATCTCTCCTCTTAACATAGAGAACTCATTTAAAATTTTGCTGGATAGAGATGGCAGAAAATGCTTCTATTTCATTAAACTGTAAACGACTATTACAAAATGGAATTTCTTCAGAATTGTGTTTTGAATTTAAAAAGGATTAGCTACTACAGACACAATGTTTCAATTCTTTCTCTATCTCACTATCTGCCTTCGGGCATTACAAAAAAAATGCACAGTCGACTCTCTGTCACATGGTCTTATTTTTTTTTTCACACTATCTACAAAAAAACATTACATTTATGAAAAAAATAAAACCTAATATAATATTTAATGCGATTGTTCAATCCTGTACTTGGGTCAACAGAAAGACCATTTCTTCATTAAAATCGGCATGCAGGTCGTATACCAAATACGCAGTAAAAACATGAAAAAATGCGTTCAACACTCAATAAGGCGGAACTTAAATTTTATCAAATCCAGTTGATTCCTCATCGCGTCCAACTCCATTTCGCAGATCGGCGATCGATGATTTTAACATTCAACTGTGTAGAACGCAGATAAACTTGAATCTGTGCGACTGTCATGTTGATGTGGCACTTATCGCATCATGGTACATCTAAATTAGTCTGTAGGAGGTTCAGATAATAGGCTTAATATCTTGTGCATGCGATATGCGATAGCGATATTGCATCGCAAGTGAAACCACATAACTTTGCGGCTGCAGTGGGAAACTTTAAAATGTTGCGAAGTGTGAGTTTGGCATTTTGTGTATGGTGTGGTGTTAATGGTGGTTGGTGCCGTGGTTTAAACAGAGGGATGGTGGCACGGTGGTTCTTCAAAGTGAGACAGGCCTACGGCCTTGAACCAAAAACATAAACTTGCAGGTTCATTAAACACATAATTTAAGTTGCAGGCTTGATGGTGTGTAAACAAAATCTCCTACGCTGTTGTCCTTTGTCCTCCTACACGCTTCAGTTGCAGTTTAATATTTCAACACTTCTACGGGTGGGCATGTGAGCCATTGTAGTTGGAATTTGATGATGGAGAGCATTGAGCAAGGAGTCCCATCTTGGCGTGGCCCTTCCAACACGATCACCCCTTCGAGGCAAAGCTCCTAGTGGAGGAATTAGGAGTGGCTGAGGAGATTCAACGAGATTTAAATGAGAATGGTGTCTTTGTTGTCAAGAGAGAAGAGGTGGAGAGAGCTGCCAAATTGATAATCGAAGGAGAAAAGGGGAAAGAGATGAGGAGGATAACATTGCAACTAAAAGAAGGTGCAGAAAGAGCAACAGCAGAGGGTGGGACTCCTTTTAAAAACCTGGATAGGCTTGCATTGTTAATACATAGCATGTCAAATTGATTTGGATTTCACCCACTAGCCTTGGTTCCTCCATTTGAGAGACCCACTATATGGATCGGGTATGAAGTATGAAAATTTTGAAATATGTGCAATATAGTTTTTTTTATTTTCAGTTCTTGTAGTGCTATCAATATTCTATAAAATCAAGTCTGTATTTTCGTTATGGTAGACCATGTGTCAATTTTCAAATCCTGCAATTTATAGTCAGTGTAAACAAATCCTTATTTGTGTCGATGTTAATGCTAAAACTGATCGGACCTGCCTTTTAATTTTTTGTATGGTGGAAGTCTGTCACTTCGTACTGAGCTATCCACATTCTGTACCTATGAAATATCGTGAATGATCTGGTATAATATGAGTCCCTTTTTCACTGGTCCAGATTCCTTTGTGATAAATATATTTTCAGCGCAATATATATATAAAAGTCATGTTGGTATGAACGGTTAAAATTTGATTGATAAAATCAAATTGATATATAAAGTCATGTTGGTATGAAATTTAATGACTCTTTATTTTATGTATAATTTGGTTGTTTATAGTGAGGTTGGTGTGAATGGATCAAATTTGATAGGGGAATTAGATTCAAATTGTTTTATTCATGGTAACAAATAGGTTTACTTCATAATTAACATACTGAAACGAATATAGATATATAAAATTAATGGAGGATAAATGTCTATATGCATTGACACACTTATATATGCTACATTGCATTTTCTAGATTAAAAGATGGTAAAAATAAAATAAATTATAATTTTATTTTAAATTTTTATTATTAATTTTAAAATTTATATAAAAAGATTTCGAAATATGAAAATTTATTGGAAAATTTATAAATTGTAAATAGTTTTTGTTACAATATTTATTTATATTATATATCTAAAAGATCATAATTCATATTCATATAAAACATGTTAATATGATATTATTTTTTATTAATCAATATTATTAATTATTAATATATCTAAAAGATTTCGAATTATGAAAATTTATTGGAAACTTTATAAATTATAAATAATTTTTATTACAATATATATTTATATTTTATATTTAAAAAGTCATAATTCATATTTATATGATATTTTTTTTATTAATCAATTTAATTAAAATTATGGAAGGTGCACATTCACTTTAAAATAAATCTTTGATATGTGATTAATATTAAGAATATTTTTGGGACAACATGCTTATCTCACAACTCAGAATGATGGATGTGTGTAATTCCTTTAGTGCTCAAATTTTGAGTTGACATTTTATTTTTTTAAATAAATATATATATATATATTAAATAAAACAAATGTCTATTAGGATGAAAAAATGTGAATATACAAATTTTGGTTATAATTTTAATTAAAAACATTAGAAAACATGAATAAACATAACTTTGTATTTATTAAAGAGACATAAAGTAATTAAAAATAAAACATCATAAACTAATACATATAATTTTAAAAATGTCCAATGCAAAATTCAAATAAACTAACTTAATATCCATGTCAACAAATTTGTTTCAAAATCAATTTCATATGTCTCTCAGAAGATAGAAAGTTTAAAGAGAAAATAATCTTACCATAATAAAGTATTTCAATTTCCAAAGAAAAATAATAGGAATTAAAAAAACCAATTACTTTATAATAAGAGGAAGATGTGTAATGCATTCAATTTATAATATAAAATTAATATCTAGCATTTACAAAATATTAAAAATAAAAATAAAAATATTTCACTATGCAAAGTTAAGTAATATTGACATGCATTCAAAATTATTTGAAACAAAAATATCTTTGTTTTCGATTTGGAAACAATATTTCTAGGGTGTTTTCCTTGATCATCAATGCCTTTCCCTCTAATGGTACCAACACGAGGGGGAGGAGGCCCCTCATACATAAATGAAATTACTTTCAAATCCAATTAGGCTACCTCACAGAAATTCAACAATTCCTCAGCTCACAAACCATAGCGAGAGGCGAACCCATCTAATACAACCAATAGTGAATTTATAGTTGCTACCTTTGCTACTCCAACAACAAAAAATCTAAGAGCTAATGGTTCTTTCCTTCGTCGGATAGTCAAAGCTCACCTCCTACAAATACCATAAGAAAAATAGTGATAAAAATTGAATATATGAGAGAGCATGCAATAATATGAAAATTTGTAGGGCTTCGACCCTTTGAAATAAACGTTGTTAGCTGGATCCAAAATAATTGGACACTCGAAGGGGATCTTGATCTCAAATTGGTGTCCAACTATTTCTTCACTACCATATTCAATATTATAAATGATAGAGATCACATGTTAGGGAAGATCATATTTCATGAACTTAGAAAAAAATTTCATGAAGCCATGATTTCAAAGGTTACACCATGACAAAGAAGGATTTTCTACGGCCCTAGTTTGGATTCGTCTTTATTCTCTCCCTAAAAATTTTTGGGACCATAAAATTTAGAAAGAATTGGTAATGCCATAGATAATTATTTTATGATACCAAATACCACAAATCAAGGTTAATACACTTCTTATACCTGCCTTTATACTCATCTATACAAGTTCAAACCCTCCCAACAATTATTTAATTGAGTATTGAATATGAAATCTATCAACATCCAATACAATATGAAAAAATCTAGTTTAGATGTTGAAAATGCCACAAATATGGTCATTTATTCTAAGAATTCCTAGTATACCAAGTCCAAAAAAATGTAGAAGTAATTTTTTCCTTGAATCAAGATGGGCTTACTAGGCTCACCAATTGAAGGAAAACAAGAAAAAAATTAATAGATAACACAAACTTTGAAAATGTAGCAAGTCGTAATTGTTACACGGTCCTCCAATAGCTAGAAGAAAATGAGACAGCTACTTGAGGAGAAAATCCCAAAATAGAAGATATTGGAAGGAACAGTTAGAAACTACCCCAACCAATAATGATGTGCACACACAGTTGATTGAAAAATATTACCAGGAGGATCTATAAATGAAGGTCAACACCCAACATTTTTTCGTTGCAGAATATTTTAAGGAAATGTACCTAGAAAACATTGATTTTGAATAACTTGTAGATGAATGGAGAAACAAATGTCGATCAACCATTCCCAAGGAGAAATTTTATTCATCACCATAGCATATATTTTTAATCGATATCTAATTCTCTCTCAAGCTCACAAACCAGGCAATACCCATAACCACAACTCTCATTTTTCTTCTCATGGAATCAAAAGAAACGCTCTTATATATCAATTGAATATTCCAAAAGAACCAAAGTAAAAATGGCAGAAAATAATCTTTATCAATTGTTATAGGACCTATGGGGTTACTTGCTGAATATTGGTAGAGTTTCACCAATAGATGCCATATTTAAACCTTCTCTCAATGTTATCAATGAAATTCATCTCATGGAATGCTAGGGGTCCTAATGGGAAATCCAAGCAAACACTCTGAAACAAATACACTAAGAACACCCTAAGATAATGGTGATTTAGGAAACAAAAATATATTTTAAGTCTCTAAACAAGCCTTTAAATAATGTTTGTATAAATTCTGATTATCTATCTAAGATGCTCAAGGAGCAGATATTTCTATCACATGTAATGCTTCCTTAGTTGGTCTTTAGGATTCCTATACGCTACCCAAAATCGTAATTGCTAACTTTAACCCATTGGTTCAACCAATTTGAGTTTCATAACTAATTTTTATGGCCCTAGTATTCCTATTGAAAAATAAATTTCCTTCAAAACCTCTAAAGAGTCTCAAAGTTTATAGGGAAAACATCTTAAATATAAGTAGGGGTTTTATCATAATAAAATATATAAATGGAAAGAAAGGTGTGATTCATAGACTTGATGAAGAAATCCCATTTTTTGTGGAATTTATCAATAAATCCAAACTTATGTATTTGAGAAAACACAATGGCTTATACTCTTGAAACAATAAGCAAGGAGGCACATATCAAATAGCTTCAAGACTCGACAGATTCCTCATAGTAGAGTTTCTCTATATTTAGGAACCAATTTTGAGGTTTCAATTCTTCCTTTCCATGGTTTGGATCATTGATCCATAGAACTCTCTATGGAATGGATTCGTAGTTCGAGGAACATGTCCTTTAAATTCGAGTATTTTTTGTTACAACATCTTAATTTTCCCTTTATTGTAGAAAATTTGTGGAAGAAATCAAATCATTTTCCTAGGACCCTTATGTATCACTTCCTACAATGGTTAAATATCTCAAAAAATAAAGAATTGGAATATTGAATATTTTGGTAACATCCACAAAGAAAAACTAAATATAGAACAAGAGACATGCACCATCCAAAAATAAATAATATCAAATGGCGGGTCTAAGGAATTGGAACACTAAGAAGTTTCCACTCACCTCAAATATTGAAGAAATAGGATATTATTTAGAGAAAGAAATCCCAAGTATAATGGATTAAGGAGGGAGAAAAAAATTAAAATTCCTCCACATATCGATTAATACCATAGGAAAAGTAATATAATATCAAGAATAAAAACACCGAAACACCAAAAAGTGGATAACCATGATGTAATAGCCGAAGAACTCAATAATCATTTCTAAGCCACACTCATGAAAACAATTCCAAAAAGAAGGCTTCGTATTAAGAAAATGGCAGAGCACATTCCCAAACTTGTTATAAGGGAATAAAATGACCTTGTTTTAAAGGAAATCACCATGCATGAAGTGGAAGAAACTGTTATGGAAATTCCTAAATGTAATTCCCCAATTCTTGATGGCTTTACCACTTATTTCTACCATGCTTGCTGGAAAATTCTTGGGCATGATTTTTAGAAATTAGTAGAAGGCTCTCGACACTCATCCTCTATATTAATAGCCCTTGATTCTCCCTTTATATCTCTTATTCCTAACATATGTTTATTCTCATTCATATTTTAGGCCTATTATCATATGTAATGTTATGTATAAAATCATCTCCAAAGTTATCAAAAATATACTAAATCCCATTCTCCCCTCACTTATCTCTCTTGAGAAAATTATTTATGTGGAAGGAAGAAAATGTTGAAATTTGGTACCGGAGGACAGGTGGTTCCCTAAGGCTTTGATCTTTGGCCTAGGGAAAAGTGTCCAAAAGAATTTAATTTTTCTCCTAAAGTAACTTTATAAATTTTTATAAAGTTAAATCTAATTTAAAAGTGACTTAAGTGATAATGTTACTAAAGTGACTTTATAAAGTTATAAAGTCAAATCTAATTTTAAAGTGACTTTAAGTGATAAAGTTACTAAAGTTAAAGTGACTTTAAATAAAGTCAATATAAAATTAGAAAGGGAAAAGTGACTTTGGAAATAAAAGACTAAGTGGGTCTTTATTAAAGTGGGGTGAACTAAAAAATGAAAAGTGAGATTTAAATGAGCATTTAATCTCAGCCCTAGATCTCAATCTATCTCAGCCATTGGATTTAGGGATTCCCCAAAAGTCACTTAGGGTTAGGTTAAAGGAGGAAAAAGAGGAAAAGGTCATTCATTCTTTCATGAGCAGATTGGGAGAAGGAGATCAAGAGAGCAAGGGAGATTTCTGAGCAGTGAGGAGAAGGAGGCAGCAGCTTGGCACACATTCCAAGGCCATATTTCAGCAAGACCGTACAGCAGAGTTTGCACACAGTTCAAGGCAGATTCGGCACGATTTCCAAGGCAGAATCCATACAGCAGCTTGTGGCACATTTTCCAAGGCAGCCGTACCATTTTCTGGGCACAGATTTCGAGGGAGAAGCTGCTGTTTTTTGCTGCATGCTTTTCTAGACAGGCCGTACAGCCTGTAGCTGATTGCTGGCACAAAAATCGAGGCATATTTCCGTACATCAGCATTTAATACAGCTGCACGCATTCCAAGGAGGCCGTACAGCAGCATTTATTGATGTTCTGCACGCAAAAAGAGGAGGCCATACAGCAGAAATTAATGCTGTAATTTCTGGGCACGTTTTTCAAGGAAATACGCACAGCATTTATTGCTGGTTCAGTTTTACTGTCTGCACGTTTTCCGAGGCGGTGGTTAAGCACGGAAAGAGATAAGTTGTAAAAGTTTACTTGCTGATTTTTCTGAATATTTCTCTCACTGTAAAAAAGCATTTTTCAGAAATAAGAAGGAGCTCTCAAACTGGTTTTCCCCAAGAGTTGTAGGGGTTTTTCCAGGGTCACCTTGACCAAAAATACTGAGTTATGATGTGTTGAATGACTGTTTGTTACTGCTGTTATTTTATTTCTGCATTTCCAGCATTCTGAAAAATTTCCAGAATTTGTGTTTTCAGCAAAATTTATTTTTCCAGTTGTTGAATGTATGGTTATGGGAAAGGGCATTTAACTATTTTTGGAGTAATAAGGTGAAAACTGAAAACCGGGGTGGGAAACTGAATTTTCTACATGGTATCAGAGGTTGAGTGCTGAAGGGCAGTTTGGGACAGCAAGGAAGAAAATTACAGCTTGCTGATTTTTCACTCAGAAAATTCCAGCAAACTGATTTTTCACAAACAGCAGATTTTTACCTTTACTACAGCAGTGTTATTTTTCAGTTTTAGGACAGCAGGATGTCATTGGGACTGAGGGTGGAGGATAGGTTGGATGGGCATTCCAACTACAGCATTTGGAAGGAGAGAATGCAGAGTATCTTTGAGGAGGCAGAAGTCTGGGACATTATGGTGCATATCACACAGAACCCTGTGAATGTGCCTACTGATGCTACTCAGTTGGCAGCATATAATAAAAAGAACAACAAGGGTAAGAGGCTGATTCTAGACGGAATCAAAGACCATTTCATTCCTCATGTGAGAGGGAAGAGAAATGCTCATGAGATGTGGACAGCATTGTCCAATCTCTACCAGAGTACCAATGAGAACCGGAAAATGGTCCTGAAGGAGAAGATGAAGACCATTAAGATGGGCAATGATAGTGCAGCTGGATATCTCACTAAGATTACTAATGTGAGAGATGAGTTGGCAGTGATTGGAGAGGCCATTCCACCCACTGAGTTGGTGCGGATTGCAGTGAATGGCCTCCCCCGTTCATGGATGAACTTTGCTGATGGAGTTTGTGCACGTGAGACCCTTCCCACATGGGGGAGGTTTTGGGATGATTGCATTCAGACAGAGATCAGGAAAGGTCAGCTTGGGGCAGCCAAGCCAGTTGAGCAGGATGAGGATGTAGCATTGTTGGCAGGAGGCAAGAAAGGCAAAGGGAAGAAACAGGCTTCCACAAGCAATGGTGGGGGCAAAGGTAAAGGTAAAGGTAAACAGGGTAACACACAGAAGGACTATTCCAAGGTGAAGTGTTGGAATTGTCAGAAGATGGGACACTATGCAGTTGTGTGTCCAGAGAAGAAGAAGAAGAAGGGGAAGAACCAGAGCATGGCAACTTCAGCAGAGGTTGAGGACTTTGCAGATCGCTTTGACCGGGAGTTTGGGTTCATTGCGTGTGAGTATTCTAGTGCAGGATTATCTGCCATAGAGGTTCAGAGGGAGCATGCATTTCCCTCGATTAGCGGAGCATCTTCGGGTATCTGGTATGTGGACAATGGGGCTTCACATCACATGACAGGAGTCCGTGAGTACTTCTCAGAGCTTTCAGAGAGTGGCACTGATGTAGAGGTAGTACTCGGTGATGACAGAGTTGTTAGAGCAGTCGGTGTGGGAACATTGACATTTCAGAGGGAGTCCAAACCTCCTTTGAAGGTGTCAGATGTTCTTTATGTGCCAGGGATGAGGAAGAACCTCATATCTGTCTCAGCTTTGGAGGACAGAGGATATGAGGTACTGTTCAGGGGAGGACAGGTGTTGATGTATCCCAGGGGCACTCCAACTGATTCAGCTAGAGTGATAGGTGTACGCCATGCAAAGGTGTACAAGTTTGCATTTCAGTCCCTTTTGGCATTGAGCAGTAGTACCGACAGCAGAGCTAGCAGTTCTGAGCAGTGTGAGATTTGGCACCGCAGGATGGGGCACATGCATCATGGAGCCTTGAGGACCTTGCGGGAGATCACTACAGGTGTGCCAGAGTTCAGTACCGATCACTTTGATACTTGCAGAGGATGTGCGATGGGCAAGTTTGCCAAATCCCCTTTTCCCAGCAGTGACAACAGAGCGACTGGGATACTTGATTTGATTCATTCCGATGTGAGCGGCCGGATGTCTCATGTTTCCTTGAGTGGATATGAGTACTATGTTTTATTCATTGATGATCACTCCGGGAGGACCTGGATTTATTTCTTGAAGACCAAGAGTGAGGTCTTCAAGCGGTTTCAGGAGTTCAGAGCTCTTGTGGAGACACAGACAGGTCGGAAGATCAAGTCCCTGAGGTCGGAAAATGGAGGAGAGTACACCCTTGGAGAGTTTGTTGACTATTGTGCGGAGGCAGGCATTAGGAGGGAGTTCACTGTTCCTTACAACCCCCAGCAGAACGGGGTTGCGGAGAGGAAGAACAGATCCATCGGAGGGGCTGCCAAAGCCATGTTACATGATCAGGGGTTGCCATTGTTTTTGTGGGCAGAGGCCTACAACACAGCTGTTTACTTGCAGAACAGGAGTCCGCATCGTGCCTTGGGGCACATGACTCCGGAGGAGGCTTTTTCTGGGAAGAAGCCTGATATGGGTCATCTTCGTATCTTTGGGTGCATGACATACTCCTACATACCCAAGGAGAAGAGGACCAAACCAGAGCCCACCGCAGAGAAGGGTATCTTTGTGGGCTACAGTGAGACCTCCAAGGCCTTTCGAATTTACATTCCTGCGCAGAGGAAAGTTGTTGTCAGGCGGGATGTAAAGTTCGAGGAGGACAGGGCCTTTAGGAGGTCACGGGAGTTAGAGTATCTGTACGCCCGCACCCTCGCTGTGCCAGCTGAGTCGCCGCATGGATCCAAGGGATCAGAGGATCCCGGAGGTACATCTATGACGATGTCGTCCACAAGGGGGGAGTGGCTCGGCAGAGTCGAGGGGTGGAGCTAAGTGGGCGCACGCTGCAGGGCAAATTCACGCGTAGCAATGACCGGGAGTCCACTCATGGATAGCTTCACACGGTACCTCAAGATCGGAAGTGTCTGTGTGCAAAAGTGTGAGGACAGCAAGATGCACAGAGTCTCGCTCCCGATGTTGAGGAGGAGGAGTTTTATTCTCCCACGGAGAGGTGCACTCAGGAAGAGGAAGGAAGGAAGCCCAAGTGGCTTCAGGACACCTTGAGAGATGCCACATCCGTTGCTGAGCCTAAGAGGCCGGTCAGAGAGAGCAGACCACCTGAGAGGTTTTGTAGCTATATGGCAATGGCTACCAGCATCCTTGACTCTGAGCCTTCTAGCTATGAGGAGGCAGCTAGCCAGCAGGTCTGGAGAGAGGCCATGCAAGAGGAGTATTCTTCTATCATGAAGAATGATGTTTGGGAGGTGGTGCCGAGGCCCGAGGGAAAATCCGTGGTTACTTCCAGATGGCTTTACAAGGTAAAGCATGCTGCAGATGGCAGCATTGAGAAATTCAAAGCGAGGTTTGTGGCTAGAGGGTTCTCCTAGGTAGAGGGAGTTGATTATGAGGAGACCTTCGCTCCCGTGGCTCAATATACTTCGATCCGCTCCATTATATCGATAGCAGCAGAGATGGATTGGAAGATCCACCAGATGGATGTGAAGACCGCATTTCTCAATGGCTTCATACAGGAGGAGGTGTACATTGAGCAGCCACAGGGCTTTGAGGTGCATGGGAAGGAGTCCCATGTGTGCAGACTGAAGAAGGCCCTTTATGGCCTGAAGCAAGCTCCCAGAGCTTGGTACTCCAGGATAGATACATACTTGCAGAAGATGGGTTTCACAAAGAGTGAGGCAGATCCGAACCTTTAATATATTGTGATAGGTGAGGAGCCTCTCATTCTGGTGCTGTATGTGGATGACTTAGTCATTACAGGTGCAGAGAGACTCATAGAGCACTGCAAGAGAGATCTTGCGGCGGAGTTTGAGATGAAGGACATCGGCTTGATGCATTACTTTTGGGTTTGGAGGTGTGGCAGGAGGAGGGGCATTTCTTCCTGGGACAGGGGAAGTATATTGTGGACATCCTTGGCAGATTCCACATGGAGGATTGTAGACCCATGTCGACATCGATGATCACCAACTGGAAGAAGCTTCATGCTTCGGATTCTGAGTTGGTGGATCCCACATTGTACAGGCAGCTGATTGGTTCCTTGATGTATTTGGTCAACACTAGACCAAATATTTGTTTTGCAGTCAACACGATGAGTCAGTTTATGTGTGAGCCTAGGAAGGTTCACTGGGTGGCTGCAAAACACATTTTGCGGTACTTGCAGGGGACAGTGGATTATGGTCCGGACTACAGGCAGGGGGATGGAGTGAGATTGGCAGGTTACACTGATTCTGATTGGGCAGGTTGTGCTTCTGATAGGAAGAGCACTTCAGGGTGCTGTTTTGGGTTGGGTTCGGCAGTAGTGTCATGGTTCAGCCGAAAGCAGCAGTCAGTAGCATTGAGTTCAGCGGAAGCAGAGTATATGGCAACCAGTCTAGCTAGTTGTGAGGCCATCTGGCTTCACAAGATGTTGTTTGGCTTATTTGGTCAGCCGTTGAGACCTTCAGTGATTTACTGTGATAATCAGAGTTGCATTAAACTCACGGAGAATCCAGTATTTCATGACAGGTCAAAGCATATCTGGATCAAATATCACTTCATCAGAGACTATGTTCAGAAAGGAGCTGTGAAGCTTGAGTATATTCCCACTGATGAGCAGGTTGCAGATATTCTTACCAAAGCCTTACCATGGGGAAAGCATGTCTACTTCAGAGACAAGATGGGTGTGGTGAGGAACACCTTCCTCGGTAAGAGGGAGTGTTGAAATTTGGTACCGGAGGACAGGTGGTTCCCTAAGGCTTTGATCTTTGGCCTAGGGAAAAGTGTCCAAAAGAATTTAATTTTTTCTCCTAAAGTGACTTTATAAAGTTATAAAGTCAAATCTAATTTAAAAGTGACTTTAAGTGATAAAGTTACTAAAGTGACTTTATAAAGTTATAAAGTCAAATCTACTTTAAAAGTGACTTTAAGTGATAAAGTTACTAAAGTCTAATTTTAAAGTGACTTTAATAAAGTCAATGTAAAATTAGAAAGGAAAAGTGACTTTGGAAATAAATGACTAAGTGGGTCTTTATTAAAGTGGGGTGAATTAAAAAATAGAAAGTGAGATTTAAATGATCATTTAATCTCAGCTCTAGATCTAAAGCTATTTCAGCCATTGGATTTAGGGATTCCCTAAAAGTCACTTAGGGTTAGGTTAAAGGAGGAAAAGGAGGAAAAGGTCATTCATTCTTTCATGAGCAGATTGGGAGAAGGAGAGCAAGAGAGCAAGGGAGATTTCTGGGCAGTGAGAAGAAGGAGGCAGCAGCTTGGCACGCATTCCAAGGCAGCATTTCAGCAAGACATTTCAGCAGACAAGTGCAACAGATTTAGCAAACAGCAGGCTGATTTTTGCACGGTTTCCTAGGCAGGGAGGCCGTACAGCAAGGCCATACAGCAGGGCCGTACAGCAGGCCGTACAGCAGCCGTACAGCAGTATTTGGCACAGAAATCGAGGCAGCTAGGGGCTGTTCCGTACAGCTGAGTTTTGCAACGTTTTTGGCACGTTTTTCGAGGTCCGTACAGCAGCATTTATTGTTGTTTTGGCACAGATTTCAAGGTGGCCGTACATCTGCATTTATTGCAGATTTCTGGGCACGCAAATCGAGAAATCCGTACAGCATTTATTGCTGTTCCTGTTTTGCTGTTTGCACGTTTTCCGAGGCGGTGGTTAAGCACGGAAAAAGAGATAAGTTGTAAAAGTCTGTTTGCTGATTATTTATTTTGCTGAATATTTCTATCACTGTAAAAAGCATTTTTCCAGAAATAAGAATGAGCTTTCGAACTGGTTTTCCCCAAGAGTTGTAGGGGGTTTTTCCAGGGTCACCTTGACCAAAAATACTGAGTTATGATGTGTTGAATGACTGTTTGTTACCGCTGTTATTTTATTTCTGCATTTACAGCATTCTGAAAAATTTCCAGAATTTGTGTTTTCAGCAAAATTTATTTTCCAGTTATTAAATGTATGGATATGGGAAAGGGCATTTAATTATTTTGGAGTAATAAGGTGAAAACTGAAAACCGGGGTGGGAAATTAGAATTTTCTACATCCACTTCAATTTCATCCATAAATTCTCTTGCCCTAGTTGTTTTCCCTAATATCGAAACCCTAGCTTTATCTTCCTTCAACTTGGCGGTTTTCTTTAAGGCTTCATGAGCCTTGGTCTTGCTGACATACATCATTGGAAACCTGTTCTCTTGACCTTGGGTTTCTCCAACACTC